>CABFPE010000189.1:756533-802541 GCA_900660155.1 Hofstenia miamia
TATATATATATATATATATATATATATATATTAGACTACTTTATAACACCAGGACGCAGAACTGCTAAAACAGTTGAAAAAATGCGAGGGCCACATTGTAATTGCAATTTCCGGTAGTAATACATTCCCGATGTTCTAGGTATTAAGAGAAACATCCTAGAATAGAGTTATATTTCGTTCGACCGTATTAAAGTATACTTATGCCGCACAAAACCAAAATTTGGCACAATATAGTGCAAATTGGTCCTTGGTGAAACTACCTTGTCCCTACTGTAGCACTGTCAATTATTTTGTTCTAATCTAGTGCCCACACTTAGAAAATATAATTATAACAAGCAGCTCTGCTGATCAATTATATTTTAAACACAACAACCACATTAACATACAAACTATTTACAAAAGTTTAAAGAAATATAAAAAAATTTGGATAAACTATTTTGAGAAACTGAATTTTCGCTTTTTAGCTGCTGTAGTCGTAGCTTTTGATGACATTTTATCGTTTGCAGATGTAAAGTGACTTTTCAAAAAACAGTTGGCAAGTCGAGCCGGACAACCAGGAACAATCGCTTCATCTGCAAAGCCTAAAAATCCGTTTTCATAGATATAACTAAATATGTCATGAATTGCCTGACACTCAGTTCGATGCTTTAAAAATAAACTATAGCAGTATTGTGAAAATATAAAAGGAGAGCTATTTGGAAAAGAACGATCACCTCGAGATAACTCTGCAGTAAAATAAGCTTCCTTTGTAAAATAATCTTCTGTAACAAGCAGATCTTCTCGTTTGGTAATGTAACCGCAAATATAAAACAATGACGATTTCTCGCTGTCGCTAATATTCAAATTTTCAGAAAAAAGATTGTCTATATCTTCTGCCAAGTTTTCGTCGTGCCCAAACTTAAACATTTCCATCTGCTGGTATTGCAAGCATTGAAAAAATTATCACCAAAAGTATTCAGAAAATTAATTCTGGAGTCGTTGGAAGAAGTAAAAGGTTTCCGAAGGTCATCTTCAAATGAACGCCTGCTTCATAATGTTTAACGTTACATATCCTCCACCACTTGCCAACAAGGTTGATAAAATCAGCAGTATTGTCGTAACTGGAGACTTTAATTGCTGCAATCGTACTCTCCAAAAACGGAAGTTGAGCTAGACTCACTTGTTGTTTTTCGAAATTATTCGGATAAACAGCTTGATACGTCAGCTTCGTTTTCTTTACAACATTAGTAGATTCTTCTCTATACAACGCAACAATATCATTCCATGATCCACAGAGAAAGCTATCACTATCTGGATCTTTAACCTCTAGTTTTGTTCTTAAAATGAAGAGATTTCTAATGCATTTAAGAATATGAACATTGTCGTAAAGTAGAAATATTGGCAGGTTTAGATCAGCAGGATTATCAACACGCCACTCAGGAAAATTATGTCCAAATTGTTATGTATACGCGTATAAAAGCCCTGATTAATACGATTGCCATCACAGACAATAGCAAATACTTCACCAGAATATTTATGAATATCCATAATCAGTGACATAATGTGATCATATTGCAATGACGATGAGTTTCTAAAAACAGGAATTTATCGCAATATTATAGACACTGACCCAAGAATAGAATGAAGCATAATAGCCAGAATTGTTCTCGCCACTTTTTCTGGATTGTCCACAGCTTTTCCTATAATCTTTCCACTACAAAATCATAAACTAGGTTTAACATAAATTTCATCTACATTTAAGATTACTAAGTTCATCAAAAACAGATTTAATAACTAAGTGAGCCTTTTCTTGGCTTCCAACGTTAACAGTATGAGATAGCTTATTTTTGATGGTATCAGAATAAGGAAGATAAATAATTTTCCGAATTTCGTTATAGCTACTGCGGCCATCAAGGAACAATCTTATAACAGTTTTTAATGTTTATGAGCTATATCGACGATGGCTTGGCTCAAGAATTAAACACAATTTAAGCTGCTCAACAAGAAACCCAAAATTTAAAGCAATTTCATCTGTGCATATTTCTGATGCATATTTCAAATATTTAATAGCTTCTTTAACAATATTACTAAATGAAGGTTGGTAAGTTTTCAAATAGTTAGTAACAGCATCAAACTGAGACCATGAAGTAAGATGATATTGTTTACCTAAATAGTTTCTTGGCACATATATCTTGATGCCTCAAGAATATGTTTCAATGGAAAAATCTTCGTTTATAACAAACAAATAAAGTAATGTTGGTTGTTCACCTGCCAAGCTTACAGAAGAGAGTGTAATTTTCGTAGGTTCCTCCTTTAAGAACAAACCAAATTCAATTGAACGATTTCGAAATTCAGCAGAAAATGTCTCAAAGTTTATCAACGAATCTTTTTGCTGAAAAACGGAAAATTCATCAAACGACATACGTGAAGAAGATAAAACACCACGATTATCAACTTTGCGATCAATAGAAACGTTTCGCCGAAAGCAACTGCTAGGTAAATTATCAAATATAGACGGCGGATCAACAGGTAATGCGTGTCCTTTCTTTTGATAAGTTGAATAATCCAAAGGCGAATGTCTTTCACACACACCCATCCATTTGGTAACAACTATTTGGGCGTTCGGCAATGAGTTTAGCCATTTCTGTTTTTCCTCATAATCTTGAGGAAATCGAAATATTTTTACAGTATCTGCATCTTTATAATTTGAACGGCAACCGTAAACGGAATACTTTCTTTCCATAGTATTTAAAATGTAATGTAATAAAAATGCATTAGCTGGACGTTAATTGGTTAATGATTATAAAATTCAATACCCCGTCGCTAATATGCGTCTACTTTTCTGTGAGGAAGGGAAATAGGAATTAAATTATATGGCTCTTGCATTTTTCTTACTAAACGCTTCGTTCTGCGTTCTGTTATAATAAAGTAGTCTATGATATATATATATATCAGTGGTAATCAAATGAATCATAAAGGGAAATTTTTGGAAAATATTGAAAAAATAGACTCTAAAAATGCAACAACAAGCGAGCCAATTACTTCAGGAGAGAATTAATTTGCAAAATTTGATAAGGTGATATTATGACAATCTGTCGCATTGAATTGGTAGAACAATGAATTTTTTAACAACGTCCGCTAGACATATGCAGCATATGTTGACAAGAAAACTAAATTTACAACTTTGTATGCACGCACATAACTATATCTACCTGTACATTGTTATAGATTTTTGTACCAATGATATTTCCTATAGCTTGCAGCCGATTGCTTAAGCAATAGCCGCGGCCGATCCGCGACCAACTCTGGTCTGCATATAACTACAATCAGTATCAAGAAATCTTATTTTCATTGAAATTAACTCGATTTAAATCTAAATCAAACATATGCATGTTCACACAAACTGTATAAATACAAAAAAATTAAACTATGTCAAGTACTTGTTTTTCTACAGCGATTCGAAACGGGAAAAGTAGTAAATTATAGTGAAAGATATTTATACATAAGTAATGTAAAGACAAATCCTTTGACATTTGTTATTACGTGAATTATTTCGAAAATATAATTTACTGTGGCCACAGCGTATCTATATGTAGTCATCTACATTTTTCGTCTACTTTGTATAGCTGAGTACATTGTGAATGGAGTCTTATAAAACCAACACAAGGTTGTGCAGCAGGTCAGGGAATATATTCGCACAAACTTATTTGCAATTATGTATAAATCCTAGATTGGCTTTAACAGATACGCTGTGGCCAAAGGGAAATTTCGGGGTGGATACGCTGTTGCCACTTCACTAGACAATGTCAAGGGCCACAGCGTATCGTATATTAATATATACATATACATATATATATATATATATATATATATATATATTATTGGAAATGTATAATACTAGCTCCAAGATGTTTAGTTGTTGAAATGCTTAAAAGATCTTTCAAGTTATTTACAAAATGCTAGAGTTCAAACTTCGTCTGGTGTAAAAATTGGTGAGACCTTTTAGTAGATTGCTTCAGTAAGTTAGTCTTCTTCAATGTAAATACAATTTACATTTAAATCACATACTTTGCTGTGAAATGATTGCTATATCACTTCTTGTTTATTTCGATTTTGTTATTGACCCAGTTCAGTAAAACTACTTTGCTTTACTGATTGCCTTCGTTGTATAACCCATATTCCCGAAAAGTAAATACTACCCTAATAAGTACTATCAAGTAAATGCTGGTCTAGTATTCACATTTGAGAACATTCTATGTTGTCTTTTTGGACTTTGGATATCTGATAATTCTGGGTCATTAATTTTTTTGGCAAGATATATAGATCGGTGGATATATTTAGGCAATGTTCAAACATAAAATATAATTAAACTAGAAAAGCACTCTGAGAGCGCAGATCTCCTTCCACACAGCTTGTGTCCCCCGGATCAGCACCAAAATTTAATGGATTCCTCCTTGGCGGAGACGCACCTCTGATGAAAATTTGAGGTCAATCAATCTATTACTTTTTCCGTAAAGTTGCTAACAGACAAACAAACCAACGCTATCAAATCATAACCTCCTTGGCGGAGGTAATGATAATTACCCTTTTAGTAGATTTCAAAACTAGACTTGCTTAGAAAGTGGTAAACACATTTGTGAAAAGTGAAGTGATGTATCGTGGGTTTTTGAATCTACTCTTTCTCTCCAGTAGAGCGACGAAGATGTTTCAGGAACTTAGTAGTGCAGAGAGTGGTTGCTGTTCTGTACTTGGACCCACAATCTTTTGTCGATCAACGCACGACGGGAATCCAAATCTTGTTGAATTGTTTTAGTATCACTAATAGACAATTTGCTGTTGAATACAGAATTACAGGATAGTATTCGAGAATTGGCGAATGCCTGAGCAGTAATACTTCAAACAATCATTTAAGGAGAAAAAACAATCTCTTGGCAGCTTTGGCAATCATCTTTGGTTGGTGTTCAATTTCAGATCATCTTGAAGGTAAGCTTCAACCCATTTAATATAGCTAAATTGCTTGATTGAAACTCGACTATGATTTCTGCTGGTGTACTGAATTGTGTAGGGAATGAAACCTCCATTTTTTGCATTTGGTGGGATACTGATATATTCTTTTACGGATGCTCCACTAATGAACTTTTCGGACCACCTCGCATGTTGTGGTATCATTGATAAATTTGACATGGTTAGGATACTCTTGTAGAAGGGCGTTAGTGCATAAATAGTAAAGGCCCCAGTTTGGCTTCTTGGGAGCACTCCAGGCAGAATTGGCAACCAGTCAGACGAAGCTTATCATGTTTACGATGACTTGTGAGAAAGGTAAATAAGGCATAGCATACACATCGTTTAGGCGCTTGATTAGCAACGGCTTGTTGATGATGTAAATGCTTTTTGGCAAATATTCCTATATACGTTCTGAACCCTATAGTTCTTTGAACCACCTATACGAGAATTGAGTGAAGTCTGTGTCATGGATCATTTGCTTATTCCACCAAATTATTTTTGAATTAATGTTGAGTAAGAATTTATCTTCTTCTCCGACTTCCTTGGTAATATTGGAAAAGGCATTTGTGTTACTTGAGATATTGCAAATAAGATTGTATTTGGTAATACTGGTACATCGACTGCGGGATACGTCGTCAGCGTGGAACAGGATGAATTCATTATCAGTGAAATGGTTTTTTTATTAGTTCATAGGAACATTTCTTTAGCAGCCAGTTAGACATAACATTAGATCTCTACAATCACCAAAAATCTTTTCGAGGTCCCGTCCAGTACTGCACCGTTAAAAAACTTTTAGTACTGATATCGCAAATTCTACGCTACCGATAACTCAAAATAACAAGAAAGCAAAAAATAATCTTTCCATTTCTCAAAAACTTAAAATTTATTCTGAAGAGAGCCATTGAAAAATCTGTTAGAGCTGTATTTCCCAGTCCAACTCTTCTTACAAAAGCAGTCATTCTTTAGTTAATTTAATGGCCTCTTATTATTTTTGTATCGCTTTGATGCTGCTCGACACCTTGTTGATGTTTGAAACAGCAACTGGTCGAATCTACAATTTTGGCATGATGCATTAATTTTGTGGGCGAATCCTTCTGAACATTGGATTGGCAAAGATGTTTCCATCAACAATCCACAAACTTCACAGTGAAGAACAGTGTCCAAATATTCACACAAAGTACTGAGATCTATTAAGACAAAACATTTCATATTGGTTGGGATTTCTGGCATCTGTACACCCTCACCTAACTTGCGCTTTGATGCCGATAATGTCACATCATCAAGGTCATGTGGGTGATTTTTTTCATCAGAACTGAAATTGTTGTTTTCCTGCTTCTCTTTTCTCTCTTTCGCCTGTTTTACGAGCTTTCTTCCTTCCTTTGAATGGATTAGTTTTTGGCATCACGTCACCTCCGGAAAAACGAAATATTCGACCGAATTTTGACAAATTTTAAACTCGGAAATAAAAAATTACGTCGCTTAGATCAAAAACAAGAATATTGGATACTAGGTTGATAATTTCGGTACACGATATATAATCAGTAACGCTGTCATTGACGGCTTAAGGGAAATTAGGTTGGTTGCTAGGGCGTTGCTAGGGAGTATTTTTCATGTACCCTTAATTCGAACTCGATTTATACCATCACGGAATAAAAATACAATATTTTTGACATCACAGACTCATTCAACGATACGAAATCTACAAAAAATCATCATTAGTAAAAAATTGTCAGATGCACTGAAAATCACGGAATTCAGACCTAGCCTCCTTCCTACCTTAATAACTCAACAATGAAAAATTTAACTCAATTTCGTGACCCAGATTTTTAGATATAGTTTTGTATATGTGGACAAAAGTTTATAGCAATCGGACGAAAATGGTGAAGTTTTTTTGTACACATTTTTAAAAACACGAAAATAATGTTCTTTTCGAGATCTAGTAAAAAGGGTTAAAACAGAGTAAGCACTTAACGAACGTCACGTAATTCGATTCAGATTGCTATTTTATTGTCACTTAAGCTTAATGTTGGTCAAGGACAAAAACGCGAACCTTCTGCCAAGTAATGGCAAAAAGGTTAGCTGGAACAGGGGTAAAAGGCGTTGCTATGGGTGTTCTAGAAGGGATCCCCATTTTTCGAGCCCGAAAACAGCAGATATCAGCATCCGAGGGAGTAAATGACTTTGAAAATCGGATTCTACATGTCTTAAATAGATTAAACACCCAAAGCGTCCTATATCAAGAAAACACCCAAAATATTCAGTGGTGAGAAAACCAAATATCCCACTCAAAACTTACAATTCTACTTGTCATTGGCGTTTTAATTGTTAATTAATTGCTCCATGCGAAAAATATCTGACACAAAACATAAAGAAATTTCTTAATTGCTGTTTTTGGGGTTATTAAATTTGACATCAAATATTTCGTTTCCACATTATATAATATCATAGAAGTGAAAGATCTGTCCATGTTATTACTTAAATATTTTTTATCATAAAAGTGTGAATTTTTTCATTTAATGAGGGAAAAGTATTCTTATATCGTACAGAGAAGAATCTGTTAACATTTTCATGTGCGCGGATGGGCTTTGAGAAAATAAATTGTCAATAGTTCTCAGTCTGAGGTGTTGATAACAAAAGCCGTTTTATTTAAGCTAAACATTTAGAAGTTAGAATCATGCTACGAAATTTGACACATTAATGCTATTTTCAGTTTTAGTCGAGAACATGGAAATTTTCAGTTTGTGTCCAATGTTGTTTCCTTATCATAATCAAAAATATGTTTTTGAAAAGAAACTGGGCTTCATTTTAAAGAAAATCCAAAAACGGAGTCGATTTCAAATTATCAATACATTGGATTTGTTTTTATTATAAAAATTGTGCATTACATTCCTAGGTGTGTTATAAATTCCAACTCAAAGTTTGATAAAAATTATATTTATATGTGAATTTTTTATTATGTAGTTTGGCGAGCATATTCATATAATTGATTATTGTAATCTTCAAATATTTAAAAAAACTTTCGATTAAGTTTAAGCATTAGTTATTTGCAAGAAAATGAAACAGCATCGAACAAAAGAAACAATCGTTCCATTTTCTTTGTAAGTTTTTGTATCATAACATGGTTAATGAAGTCGATATGAGGATAAGGAATTATTTTGGAATTGTTGATGTTGTATTTGGAGAATCCAATTAATGCCAAATTTTGGAACTAGTTTAAAACGATAGGATGGTTGGTGAGATTTCATTAGCAGACTAAAACGCAATTATAAAGTAGTTAATCGCTTAATTTCTTCAAACTCAGCCACCGTTCTATTCATTAGTTTATGTTTATAATCAACTAAGCACAATAAAGAGCAAAAGGCGACATATTTATAATCTTGCATATGAGCAGCTACAGTGAAGAGTGAGTTTCAACTCATATCTTTTCACGATCTTTAGATATCTTTAGAAACATAGACAGACATACAATAACCAAGCGTGCGTTTGCCGATTGATCTTGACATTCATTCAAAATCACTGTAGAATTTAATTAATGAATGACTCGAGTGCTGTCTACGTTTTCAAATACTTAAACAAAATTAGCACTTGTCAATAATACATTTAAGTAACGCCCAAAATGACGTTTACATTCACTAAATTTTTCCACACATCAATATAATTATTTTGAAAACTAGGCTATCCGATAAGTGTAAATTTTGCTATGGCATTGTAAGTCGATAATTGTTTAGCAACAACACAATAAAGCTAGTTGCCAAGCCAATTGTTACGCCATGTCCAACAGCATAATAACCGAAGAACTACTTAAAAAAGCTTTAAAGAAGCAAGGAACTATAAGAGAACTTAATATAAAAAATTTATGTGGAGAAGCAGAGGCTTTCACCGCGAATCTCTTCGAAGTAACATTCAAGTTCTCAAATAAAGATTCAAGTGAAATACAATATAACTTTGTAGTTAAGTGTCCAAATCAGGAAAGTTTCGTGTATCAATCAATGAAGATGATGGATGCATACAAAAAAGAAGCACTGATGTTCAATAAGTTGATTCCAGATGCTATTAATTGGCAACGTAAGTGCTTTGGAAAAGTTAAATATCCAGTGCCTGCTCCGGAATTGTTTTACTGTGATGAAGAGAATGATATACTAATCATGGAAAATCTTAAGGAAAGTAACTACAATGTGGAGCCGCGGCAAATTGAAAAAAATTTTGAACAAAGCAAAACGGTGATGAGGAGTATTGCCGAATTTCATGCAATTATGCTTGCATACTTTCAAAGTTTTCAAAATGCTGAAGATTTTTTTAAGTTATACCCTTTTGCAAGAAATACAGATAAAACAGTTTTTCAAAATATGATGGAGGGTCCTGATGCATTAGAACAAAAAGAGAAAGTATTTAATCCTTTGATAACTGCCCTTAAAACGGCAGTACCTGAAAAAAAGGAGTTGTTTGATAAGTATTCCAAGCATGCTTTGGCAAACGCTGTTGCTAAAAACGTATACATGTGTGTGTTACCAAATGAAGAATTTAATGTAATCTGCCATGGTGATCTATGGAATAATAACGTAATGTTCTCAAAGAATCCTTCTAAAAACTGCAAATTCATTGATTTCCAATTATTTAATTACTGCTCTCCTGCTGTTGATGTCAGCAATTTCCTTTGGCTTTCCGCTTCGGCGGATTTGCTTCGCACTCATCTGCAAGAATTACTTAAAACATATTATGAAGTTCTTAAACACTCCATGACTGATATGAAAAGTGTTGTGAAGTTTTCTTTTGAAGATTTTTGTAGACATTTCAAAATGTTGTATGATGTGGGTTTAGAGTATACGATATCTTCCGCTGCAATTATGTTTGCTCCTGGAGAAAATGGTATCAATATCAATGTAAATGATGCCGATGAAAATCCAATGACGGTGGTGGCAAATCAAATGGAAAGGTTGATGAAAAACGTTGATAAAAAGACTTTGCAACGAGTAATTTCGCTAATTGAAATTGGTGAACATTTTGAAATATTTTGAAGTCAAAATATATATTTGGTTTAAATATATTGTAATGCGTGTTGGAGTTGAACATTGGGCGGGCTTGGGTCGAAGTATTGGAAAAATTTGCGAGAAATTGCAAAAATAGCTGACTATTACGCAACAGTGCACGCAAATCAACCCAAATGCAGTGAATGAAATGTAACTTATAAGCAAGGTGTTGAAATTTTAATTTTACAATTTCACAGTGTATGGATTTTCTTATTCGTGTCTAACATACCCAACTTTATCTACCAAACTGAAAAAATTTTTAAATTTTTTGCAATTATTTATAGTGGTCTGTACCAGGGATGATATCGTAGTACCATGACTCTGACACTTGATGTTTGACAATGAACTGTTGCTAGTCGTGGAAATATTTGGCGTGCATTATTTTGTTTTTGACGCGGGATACTATCTCCTTTCCTTACAATACAATTTTTTGTTTATTACTGTTTACTTTACCGAAATATTCTTGTAAATAATTGCGTTTCCGTAGATGAGCGAACAATACACTTTTAGTTCTGCCTAAAATGACGTATACATAGTGATTTCTAGTCGGTCGGAGGGTACTCGACGTTGCTTTTTGTTTTTTGTATCTTGGGACCCTCCTGATTTTGTATGCAGAAACTGTAATTTTTCGCAGAAGCAGAGAGCGTAGAGTTGGCTAACTAAGTGTACGATGATTGCTATCGGGTGGCCTTGTAATATGTTGCTACCACTAAACTGTGCAGTTCTTTACTCGTTTATTATATTGCTCTCTAATCAAAATGGCTTACTAAATTTAGTTTTATACTTAATCAGCTCTCAGCAGATCTTACAATATATTTGAAGTTAACATATTACTTCTTATTAATGTGCATCTTAGGTTCAATTGAAATAATCCTTTACTGCTTCAACAGAGCTTATTAAGATAACCCGGAGTATCCCATTTAGAAGTAGTGATGAGTTTTGGCACATCTCAGGGATTTTTGAAATAATCACTAAGATGTGATAATCCCATTTGAGTTGATGGAATTGTACTTTCTCCATCAAGTCAAGGAGGGATTGCAACATGTAGAGCGTTTTTCTACCAATATAGTGTCAAGTTTATCAATAACGCGCATTTGTTTGGACAATTAGTAGCAAAAAGATGCCAAAGAAATGCCCTGAAAGTGTGAATTTGCTCAACTGGAAAAATGTCCTTCAACAGTTTTTTCTACAGCATTTACAGACCATTTCAATGGCTTTTCAACAGCTACTTAAGGTGTACTCTCAACTTTAGTGACAAAATTGAAAGCTGCGCCAAATAATCTCTAAGTAGCGATAGATATTGAACAAAAAGTGAGCAAGTAAAGCTTTTGGCTTGTACCTACAGTATTTACTATTCTGCGATTTTGCCAGCACACATCATGGAGATGCCGCGCAGTAAGATCATTACCATCTCCCTTGAAATTTACAGCCGAAATAATTTTCTCTGAAAGGTTTTTCATAATCAGAAAAATGCTACATTGTTTACAAAAAATTTATGCTTTATTTTATTATTATAGTTGATGAGTGTTTAATTTTGTCGACCAAGGTTTTCTACAATTCTCGTCGAATATAAAAAAACCACCTAGTTTTTTCTTATCACAATTATGTACAAAAACACGTTCATTATCCTGAACCGCCAGAGTTCTATTGTATCGTCGCAAACCTGAGTCAAAATTATAGTCGCTTGTGATTGAGCATGAAGGTTGACAGTACGACGGAACTCGGCAAACGGATCCAGTTTATTCAATTTCATTTGATTTGAAGATGGCTCCTCACAGGAAATATATTCTTTGTGTAAATCCATTTGCTTTGAATGAGGAAGCTTAGCCCCATTATTTTTCCCTCGTTTTGATTTTCTAGGGTAGTCGTGATTGTCCTGTTTGAGGTTTTTATTTGCATTATTAAGATGTGAGGGCATTACTTTTGACTAATTTCCTAAATCTCTCGAGTACATCATTGGTCACAAAGTTTTTCTGACATGTTGCATTACGATAAATACATTAATTTCGTGGAAATTTGATATTCTTGTCGAATTTCTAGAATATAGAACACTTAACTAAAATATTTAATAATTTGTCAATGGAACGAAGGCACGTTTTGCTGATAAAAGTGAAGTTATTTGGTATTTCGAGTTTATCAGTTGTTCGCTTTAAAAACATCATACAAACAAGGTTCTAGTTGTAAAAAGCAATGTTGGAAATATTTTTAGTTTATTGTTGATATGTTTTCCATATCATTGCAGGTTTGCAAAATATGATAAGATTTTGAACAACTTGCAAATAATCGCTTTATAATAAAGTTAGGAAAAAATTTGAACTGCTCCCTCATTTATAATCTTCAATGACAACGCTTTAATTTAGTAAAACCACAATTATAAAGGTTGTTAATTGCTTGAAATTCACTAATCGTTATACTCAGTAGTTTAAAATCAATTACAAAACTTATCATCAACAACGAAGCATGATTCAATTAAATCCAATATAGCGCAGGAGCCGACATTCTATTAATGATCTTGCAGATGAGGAGATACAGAGAAGAGTGAATTTCAACTCATATAGTTTTTTAGGATCTTTAGAGTTCTTCAGAAAAATAAACTGGCAGACTCTAGAGGCTCGCACTACTATTTTGAATAACCAAGCTTGCATTTGACAATCTATCTTGATATTAAATTTAATGAGCGACTCTAATGCTGTCTACGTTTTCTAATACTTAAACAAAATTAGTAACGTCCAAAAATGACAGTTTCATATCAATGTAATTATTTCTAAAACTAAGCTATTTAGTAAGTGTACATTTTACCATGACATACTAAGTCGATAATTGAATCGAAACTGCAATTATTTCTCAATAAAGCTGGTTGTTAAGCCAAGTAGTATGACAAGCTAAAGTCACATTGCTTGTAAAGAAAGTGTTATTGCTTGCAAATTCTTATAAACGAAGCAAGTTCGTTTTGACATGGAGAATAGCATAATCACTGAGGAGCTCATTAAGAAAGCTTTAAAGAAGCAAGGAACCATAAAAGACCTTAAAATAAAAAATCTATGTGGAGAAGCAGAGGCTTTTACCGCGAATCTCTTCGAAGTAACATTCAAGTTCTCAAATAAAGATTCAAGGGAAATACAATATAACTTTGTAGTTAAGTGTCCAAATCAGGAAAGTTTCGTGTATCAATCAATGAAGATGATGGATGCATACAAAAAAGAAGCACTGATGTTCAATAAGTTGATTCCAGATGCTATTAATTGGCAACGTAAGTGCTTTGGAAACGTTAAATATCCAGTGCCTGCTCCGGAATTGTTTTACTGTGATGAAGAGAATGATATACTAATCATGGAAAATCTTAAGGAAAGTAACTACAATGTGGAGCCGCGGCAAATTGAAAAAAATTTTGAACAAAGCAAAACGGTGATGAGGAGTATTGCCGAATTTCATGCAATTATGCTTGCATACTTTCAAAGTTTTCAAAATGCTGAAGATTTTTTTAAGTTATACCCTTTTGCAAGAAATACAGATAAAACAGTTTTTCAAAATATGATGGAGGGTCCTGATGCATTAGAACAAAAAGAGAAAGTATTTAATCCTTTGATAACTGCCCTTAAAACGGCAGTACCTGAAAAAAAGGAGTTGTTTGATAAGTATTCCAAGCATGCTTTGGCAAACGCTGTTGCTAAAAACGTATACATGTGTGTGTTACCAAATGAAGAATTTAATGTAATCTGCCATGGTGATCTATGGAATAATAACGTAATGTTCTCAAAGAATCCTTCTAAAAACTGCAAATTCATTGATTTCCAATTATTTAATTACTGCTCTCCTGCTGTTGATGTCAGCAATTTCCTTTGGCTTTCCGCTTCGGCGGATTTGCTTCGCACTCATCTGCAAGAATTACTTAAAACATATTATGAAGTTCTTAAAAACTCCATGACTGATATGAAAAGTGTTGTGAAGTTTTCTTTTGAAGATTTTTTTAAACATGTTAAAAAGTTGTATGATGTGGGTTTAGAGTATGCAATATCTTCCGCTGCAATAATGTTTGCTCCTGGAGAAAATGTTATCAATATCAATGTAAAAGATGCCGATGAAAATCCAATGGCTGAGCTGGCAAATCAAATGGAAAAGTTGCTGGAAAAAGTTGATAAAAAAACTTTACAAAGAGTAATTTCGCTAATTGAAATTGGCGAACATTTTGAAATCTTTTGAAGTTATAATATATACTCTTTTAAATATATATTCGAGTACAGGTTTATATTACATTTTATTGAAAGAGTTCAAAACTAGAGTTATGATTCAATTTTAATTATATTAGATTATAAATGAATGAAATGATTCCCATATATTCAAGTTGGAATTGGACCACTGCAACAATTCAATTATTTGTAGGAAAAATATAATGGTTAGCAGTTTTACTTGTAGTATAAGTATTGAATTTTAAAGGGACATTAGTTGATGAATGACTTGCGCTTGTTTCTAATGGTTAAAAATAGTACAAAATTTATTTTTAATTTGTAGTAAATTAGAGGTGATATTAAACTGATATGGTCATTGGCGTGCCGATTACAACTGCCAAATCAGTAGCAGAAGTAATTCGTTCGGTTACTTGGCGCTTGGTCTTGATCATAGCAAAAGCTAATTTGATAAGTATTGTGGAGGTTAAGGTGTTTATATTCTTTCAGCGCATGATTTTAACATCAAATTGGCAAAATGGAAACAGCAAATTAGCACGAAATTGTCAAAACTGTGATTCCAAATTATTGTAAATTTAGTTTTTGACATTTTATGTTTATTATAATAGTTCTCGATCAATGTTTCATATGAAGACGATATTCATGTAGAATTCGACAAGTTCCACACGTTTCTCAATATTTTCAGCTGTATTGTGCACATTGGTTAATTCAGTTTAGTCTCTCAACTTTTATGACATTCATATTTTTAAACACTTCGATAATTAAGAAAAAAATATTACGATTAGAAACGGTAAATTGTGTTCTACTGTTATAATTTATCAATTTTTATTGAATTATATACCTTTCTTGTTTGAGTTTTAAGTTGTGTTAATCTCCCAGCATGCAACATTAGAAATAGCGAATTGCTATATATACAAATTATCTAAAAAAAATTCCTATGAAGAAGAAGGGGTTTCTAATATCCGTATTCGGCCGGAAAGTTATACCTGTACTAACCGAATAACCGTGCATTCAATTTTCAACAACTAATGCATTAATAACTCCAGGCTAGAGGTGTGTTCCCACTATCGACTTGTATCATCTGTCAAGAAATCGGTGATGAAGGTCGATAGTCTGAACACTCTATCTGCTTTTTTATCAGCTGATAAAAGTAGATAGTCTGAACGATCCATCCGATTTTTTTGCAAAACAGCTAAATTTATCAGCTGATAAAAATTGATAATGGGAACGGTACTAAAACTAGTGGAATAGCTTAGCCCTAATCTAAAGCTAGTTTGTTATTGCGGTTAGTAATTGTGCATTACTTAACAAAGATATGTTTAAAAAAACTCACCCCTTTTCGAGGCATAGAAATAATTTAGACGAAAAACTGAAATACATATAAAACTGAAAATGGCGAACTTTTTAAACTGAAACGGAAACTACAAGAAATCCAATTTAAAATTGAAAGTGAAATTATCTGAATTTTAATTCAGTTGAACACACTGTGCTATATACATCACTACGATTAGGAAACTTCAACTTTTAAGTCATTATATTTGTTGCAAATAACTTTTTTGCCATTTCTTAACTGAGAGTATTTCATTTACAAGGGAAAATATTATCAAATATCCAGTGAAGTATCACATTTGCCTAGTAAGCTATTTCTCACAAACTTCCACTACAGAAACGTTAGGGTTGATGTACTTTTAAAGAGGAACAAGAAACGGTAAATCATTGCGTGCTGCACCGATGCTCAGGGGAGCTTTGAGCCAATAACATCCATAGAATTAACACAGATAGTGACCCAATAAATTACATTTCGGCCTACACATTTTTTCAATGCCAAGCCGTGTTACCTGAAATATTAGTATCTTTAACAGAAACACCTAAAAATTAGTCTGAAGCTGCATAAGCTGCTCCTTTTCTTGCACTCAAATTCAATGTGTCCTTAACTCTAAAAATATATTAAATCGCCTAAACTATGAATCAAAAAAGTTTACTTACCCTGCTCAACATGAACTAAATCGAGTTCCCACTCTATTATATCAGGGGTCCAACCTGTATTTCTTGCAGGAATATAGTGGTTGATATACATGGTTAGTTTAAAACTTCTTCTAAAAATTCATACCCAATTTAATCTACCAAAATCAAAGTATTTGTTTCTAATTATAACCTTAAACTGCCGAAAAACACAATATTTAACTACTATGCAATAAAAGTAGTTTGTTAAAATGTATGTTACATGAGAATTGATGCAAAAAATTTTTTTGCAACAATATTACATCGCGCAAGCGTTACAAATTTGTTTTATATATAGACCTTCGGCATATTTGAAGATTTATATTTATTCAGTACAAACTAATTTCCATAAATTTGCTACCTTCAATTTTCCAGTCCGAAAAATAAATTCATCCTATGAAATATACTAACTCCAACACCTTCGACATTTGAACATTTGAGATTTTCCACTATATACTTCCAGTCCCTGTAAAAAACCTCCACTGCTTAAAATTAAACTTCTTCGCAACGATCTCTTATCATTACATTAGCGACCTGACTAATACGAGTTCTTGAAGCCCAATAATGCCACGATGATGGAAACTTTACTAATGACATCAACATAACTGCTCCAATAAATACTTTAAGTTCAGTGATTCCCAAAACAAAATTAGAATTAACGTTAAGCTCATGAGCTCTTAAGTTAGAACAGTTACAGACATCTCCCAATGAGAAAAACAATTCAGTTCCTCTTCTCACGATAAATAACTGTAATATTTTTGAACAATTTAATTGTCGTCACACGAAAAACATTTCATCATTTAATCAAGCATTAATTTCCGATTATTTACGAGAGAACTGATAGGGTTTCAAAGCAAAATCAATTTGACTTCACAATCTGTCTGATTATCCTAATTCAGTTTGTACTAAATAAAGGACAAACTTCGTAAGCGCGATTATCTTATGCATTTGACGCCCTCATCGTTTTGTTGCACTAGTTCAATCATTCGTTATGCAAATTTTCAGGAAAATTAGTACACAATTCAACTTAAGGAGTAAAATTGTAGTCATCTCAATTTATTGTGATGTCTTTCTATGCCGAAGTCCTCTTTATTTAGTACAAACTTATTGATGAGTTTATATAATTACTAATTTCAGATAACGTGTCAATTTCGTTGTTGACCTATTAAATGTATACTTCAAAGCCCTGCACGATTTTTTGCACAACGATTTTATTTGATGCAACATTGAAATGTACAATTTAATTATATGTATAACATATTTATGCATTTTATCAAGGACGCTCTAAATAATAAGGACTCTGTGTCATCTAATAAGTGTAAAAAAATAAGAAGGCCCAATTGTATAAAAGTAGAAGCTAAATAATGAATGAAATAAATGGTATATAACATTTGTAAACCACAATTGTACAGTTTGAGAATAAAAGTACAAAAATAATAGTAAAACTCCACACATGTAATCAAAATTTAATTAAATTGAAGTTTTCTTTTACGCCTGCAAAGAGATCCATCATCTTTATAAATAAAGAATTCTTTAGTCATTTTGTTGACATATCCTTTAAAAAAAGTATTACATAAGCGTTTACAAATTGAATAGTGATTAGGTAAGTCAAAGGAATATGTTGAATAGATCTGTTGAAACATTTTTAATATGGCACACGAGCATTGTTTGCGTTCTACGGACTTGAAATGACAATATGTATACTGACTGAATTTAAATAGATGCTCTGAAGGAAAGCGAAGTCTTCCTCTGGAATTTAAATCTGTAAATTCTCTAAAACAGTCATCTTCCCATATTTCACCAGCTGGCATCTTTTCTTTAAATGCGATGAAACCACAAATATAAAACAATGTGGTATTTTCGGATTTTGATATGCATTCAACGTCTTCATCCAATGAATCAATATCAGATAAATTGATTAGAAGTTCGCTGCTACGACATTGTAAAGTAGCAAGTGGTTTAAATGAATCAACATCTAACTCCAATTCTGATAACAGATTTAGTCTGCGAAGCTTAACACTTGACATTACATTGAGCAATGAAACATAAAAATTGCCTCCATTTAACTGCCGAATTACACCGAATTCTCCTTCAAGGCGATCCGTTTGAAAATAGCCAGGTAATACGTAATTAAATTGACATTTCTGAAGTAAGTAGCAAATATAATCACACATTCCATTTAGAGAGTGCCATAGAGCTGTACTAGTATGCTTTGTGAAACATTTAAATCCAGAGGAATTCCTTGTGGCAAGACAACCATTTGCCAAGCGCTGTAAAAAATCAAACCTTGAGTCATTAATGTCTGAAAATGGCATTGAATCTTCATTGTTAAATCGGAAACCCTCTGAAGTGGATTTTATGTTAACAATTTGCCACATTTTTCTGAAAATATCTAGAAACTCCCCTGTCTGTAGAAAACCATCCATTTTCAATGCAGAAATGGTCCTTGTTTCAAACGGAATGAGAGCAAGGGAAACCTTTTGTCTTTCAAGTGGCTTGGGCATTAAAACCGTAGGGGTCAATCGAGTTCTGGTTACTAGTGCATCATCATCTACATCTTTTTGAAAAACTTTCCAAAGATCATTCCATTTGCATGTCAGATAATTATCACTATATTTAATTTCCACAATCTTCTGCTTACTGTTTATTATATTATTTCTAATATTTTTCATAAGATGGACAAAATCATAAAGCAAGAAAATGTTGCGATTAGTGTCATTTGGATGCATAGCTCGCCAAGGAGTCTTTGAAGATTGAAGAGAAAATTCTTTAAAAAATGCTTGGTTTACAGAAAAATTATCTGTTGATACACCAGTAATAATTCCATAATTGCATTCAACAACTTTTGCAAGCTTGGAGAAGTATTCAAATTGAAACTTACATGTATTCCTGTACATTGGCAATAGATAGCCTATGAATGAAAATCTTCCTGTAATTGAACTGACCATCATACATAGAATTGTACGTGCTGGTTGTGATGGTTCATCAATAGAAAAACCGTAGACGCTTCCAGCAGAATATTGAATTGAAGGCTTAATGTAAATTTCGTCTATTAATATAATACAGTGCCTTTCTTGAACATTAGCAGCTGTAAAAACATTCTTACAAGTAACTGATAACTCTTCATCTGAACAAACATCTTTAGCAGAAGTAAGTTTTGATTTAATTGTTGTGGGGTGTGGAAGTGTAAAATAATTTCTTAAAAATATATAAGCACTTCTACTTTGAAGAAACAAAGAAATAGCAAATTTATTCATTGACATCGAATAATGAAAAGACTTGGATGTAGAGTGTGATAATTGTTCTAACAATAGTATTTGTGGCGAAGTTAATCCAACCAATTCATCATGAAGTAATGAATTTGCAAATGTTTTGACAACGTGGTTGGAATCGATCTCCGCAAGTCGTGTGTGATTGATTAATTCTTCTAATTGGCTCCAATATTGCAGCTTATAAGAAAATCCCAAAAGATGACGAATATTCATAACTTTACAGCTGATTTTAAAGCATGTAACTGTAAAATTGGATTTAATTTCAACTGAAAACAAACACCTATTCCCAGAGATTTCAGCCACAGTAATGCACTCATGTCCAATGTTAATAAAATATTTTTTGATGAATCTCTTAGTGACTTCTTCACAAAAGTTGTCAAAATCATTTGGGATACAATCATGCTCCAAAAACGATTTCATTTCATCAGGCACGGAAGTTCTGGATTCACAGGAAACATTGCGTTTGTTTATGTCGCGAGGATTGGACATTGGCGTTTGAATAGTACAACTTTTTGGTACATTAAAAATGCTAGGAGGATCTATTGGGACCAAATGTCGTTTAACACGTTTTTTTGCAGCGTCTTCGGGCCAATGAAGACTGCACACGCCCATATGCTTTGTTGGTGATTTCTAAAGTTATTATCATTCAAACAAAAACGCTTTAAATTATTGATAAAGATATTAAATAAATGTTATGTTTTAAAATTTTACAAAAAATAATGAATTGAATTTATTTTTGAAATATTCAATTATTGAAATACTTAATTTTTCTAAACAATAGATTGATAAGTAACCACAAATTGCATTGGAAAATTTCAGTAAAGTTTTCTCTATAAAGACATTTCAAACAACATTAAATGCTCATCTTTTATTCATAAATATAAATCAATTTGTATTGAAAAAAGGCAATTAATTAAAAGAACACGGTTTGCAAATAATATTTTACATTAAAAGCCAGGGGCTGGAAGGTTTATGATGCCTTCTATCAGCTGCACATTTAATTTTAATGAAAGACTTTGTACTTGTGATTGGAAAACTTTAGTTCTTATAATTAAATATCAAATTGAAAAATGAAATTAATTAATTGAAATTGAACAGAGTGTGATAGAAAAATGTATGTATCATATATGATATATTCAGTCTCTGTCTCAGGTTAATGCGAAATGAACCACAATATCCAAACATAAAACCATATAACTAATTTATGGTAAAATTCGATTAATAAAACTCAGTAGCAAATTCCCAAAAAATAATAATTCAAATCTATACCTTCAGAACGTTGGGCAGTGCTTTGAGCCATCTGGACATTTCCTCTTTATTTGTGGGGAAGCTATAAACAGTATGCTTAGCTTCATTTCGATAATTAGTACGGCAGTTAAACACAGAGCATTTCTTTGGCATTCCTTCTATGACGCCTATGTATTACCAACGTTGCTTTTAATTAATCTGTGCAAACCACAGCAATTTAGCAATACATTACCTCTACGCTAGAGGCGCAACGAGTTTTCGTTTACGCTGGGCCTTCTTATTTATCTACACTTCACAATTAGCGCTTAGTCCTGTTTATTTAGAGCGTCCTTGATTTTATGAATATTGAAAATATATATACTAAGTATACGGTAACATATTCCAATTTTATGTAGTTTGAAAATTGATTATATATAATAATTTTTCAGAATCTTACTTTAAAAAAAGGAGCAAAAATTTTTAAAATAATAGATTTATTATCATTTTTAAATTTGTCGTATATATAGGCGTTCGGCAGTTTAAGGATAAAAGTAAAATGGGCAAAACAAATTATAGCGCAAACATTCAGGTGGCGGTAACTAGTCAAATTTGGTAGGAAAATTCTATTACTAAATACATTAATTTGACCTATTTTACACTTAAAACACTTGGTAGGAATTGATTTTCGAAAAACACTCTTGGTATAGTCTTTGTTGACATAAAGTTATTTACGGAACTCGCTATTTCCAATAAAATCGCATTTTTGCAATCGTCAAAATAACGCAGTAAAGTTTGCTTGATATCTTCATTATTTCGCAATTATTGTTGCTTTTGGAGGTTGAATATATTTCTTAAGCATTTCTATTCGTGAAGGCCAACTGTATTGCAAGACCAGTATTCTTGCTTTCAGTTTTTTACTCACTTAAATTAAGCTACTTGCGCTTCATTGTGAACTTTTATACGAATTTTTGCCATGCTGCCGTCACACCAAAGTGATTTGAAAAATTTATCTAATACATACAATAACAGGCGTATGTATAGCTTCGGAACGTTTTCTTGCTTATTTCCATCACATTAATCGCACTGACTAATGATGTGATATCAGTAACCATTTTACAAATACATATTATCCAATATACATGAAGACTACATGGGAAAAAGGGCATATGTCACAGTTTTCCCATTTTGAGAAAATCAGACATTAAAAGTCATATGGCCTTCTTAACAATTACAGGCTTTCTTCTCTTTACAATAAAATGAGACCTATGCCCTTTTTGACAAAACAGTGATATTCGGAAGACACTTTGGATCATGGTCTCAATAATGGCGGGCATAACAGAAAAAATCCCAAATTGTATCAATTTAGTATTCCGATTTTGCCATTTTAGTGATTTTGTTTTGCCAAATGGAAGACGCAATTATGCCAATTCGGCAGTAAATCAATCATTTCTGAAATTTTTATAAGTTTAGATTATATGTTAATGTTTTGAATGCGTTGAAGAATTTCAAATGAATATCTGTGTATAATTTATAATTTTAATATGATTACAAAAAAGACCTCCATTTTTTACTCGAACTGCAATAGAATTGCAAAATGCGGTGATTCAAAACCGAAAGAATCAGTATCTTTTTCAATCGCATATTAATACAATAATTTGCCCTAAAATTCATTCAATATTTACTATTATCTGAGTCGACTGATCTACAAACTCTGCTGTCGTATGACAAAACCATTTAAGTCCAAAATTGTAATTTCTCACTAGAATGTTTTTAAGGAAAACGTTTATTTTTATACCTTAAATCCCTTATAGTAGAGATTAAACATGTGTGGAAAAAATGATATCCAAAATCTAAGCGCATTGCAATATAGAAGTGGGTCTTCTCCACATCTAAATAAAAAGAAAGTTGAACTAGTTGTTGTTCCCAATTGCTTTAGACCTTCGTGCTCCTGAACATTAAGTATGGAGAGAATTTAAAACTTTTTCAAACAAAAATTAGAATTTTCATAGAAAAACAATATTTTCAAGGGCTCCAGGCACATCAATGCGTGATTGTATAAATTTCCAACATTATATTCTAGTACATTTACCAATAATGGTGTCCTTATCTCACAATGTTCAAATTGCATAATGGGCTTTGTGAAAATTGTATGAAAATGTGGAGAAAACATTTTGTACTTTTAGATCGACACCAGACTGTTAAAATTCTTTATCCACCTTCTGAATGTATAAATAACTATTTGAATGAGTATGCTAGCTAAATTAGGAAATTTTATTGGCATTTAGTTAATTTGAATAATTGAATTTTTGTAGCTTTTTGATCCTTATACGAAAATATATTTTAACAAGGGCCTCAGACTCCCTTCCGCTACACCAGAGGCGAATTCAGAAGTCTGTATTTGTAAAAGAATTAATTGTTGTCGATTTTTCAAAATTGATGTTTAATTTTTTTAAAATACTCTAAAATTTTATCTGGGTTTTTAGAATACGTAAAAATACTTATTTAGCTGGCAACTTGCAATTCTAGTTCCACATTATTAACAGTGATTAGAGCATTGCATTTACACTGTTTTCACTGGGCATTGTCTGTGTGATTGTCATAATATTTGATGCACAAATTATCTCAGCATCATTTGACATCTTTCATGAGATGCTCAATAAACGCATGTGCATAATTTCAATAGTACGTAATTAGGGTTTTGTCTCAAATTGCCGTAGCGCTTGAATACGATAATTTTGAAAGTAAAATGGCTTTCCTTCAAAATTTGTCCAAGGTATTGTTAAATATTATCGATATTGAAATGAATGGAAAGCTTGATTTCGAGAAAATAAACATTTCTTTTTATAACAAATTATCTTGTTTCTTACTAAATTATATATTTGTCAGAGGTACATGTATATCGTTTGGCACAAGGTTTTTCTGAAAAATTGCTTTAAAATATCGGCATTAATTTTTTAGAAATTTAAAAGTTTTTCTGATTTCTAGAGTATGATAACTATATAAAAATTCGTTTTTAATTTGTTAATGGAACGTGGGGACGTATTGTGGATAAAAGCGTTGTAATTGGCATTTTCATATCTGATTTACCAATTGATCGCTTTGAAAACAGTATTTTTTTACAGGTTCTACAATTATTCTACATTGAGGAATTTTAGTTGAAAATATTGCGATATTTTGAGGTTATTTGAAACACTATCATAATTTTTATGCTTGAAAGATCTCCAGAAATTGTCGATGTTTTTGCAAACTAGACCCTTAGAATCATAATCTGTATTATATTTATAATCAAGAAAAATAATATATTCTTCACTTGGAGGGAAACATTTCACCATATGAATTGAATGCAACATTGATTTGTTAAAGATAGTTTAATACTCGGTATCTCATTTGCAATGGACTGAAAAGCTGAACTATGTTTGTATACATTGTTACCATATTTCTTACTAGTTATCAGGCTGGTGACTTTCTACATGGGGCCTGAAATTTCCAGGACATTCTTATTAATAGAATTGCAAACAATGAACAAATTGTAGAACCGTATTTTGAATTACACACATTTGCAAACAGCGAGCAGGCCAATATGAGTAATCTAGACTGTACTAATGATCTAAAGAATCAGTCGTTTCTTGTAAATTTCTTTTCTACTGCAGGCTTTTTGTGCCAACAACAA
Organism: Hofstenia miamia; assembly: GCA_900660155.1. Lineage (NCBI taxonomy): Eukaryota > Metazoa > Xenacoelomorpha > Acoela > Hofsteniidae > Hofstenia > Hofstenia miamia. Next base: position 780,898 of record CABFPE010000189.1, read on the forward strand.
TTGCTTTAGCTTGATGGTAGTTTGGTAGCTAATTCTTCCCAGCTTGCCTTTAATTATGTCCCATAATGCGTTAATCAATCAGGATTTCGTGAAGACCAAGCAAGAGCGCATTAACAAAATGCATAATATGCCGGTATACAGTTAAGATTGCAATTACATGAAAAACATGAAAAATGTTGTTTTAGAAATAGAGGGAGCTGTTTAGAACCCTATTTTTCAAAAATCAAGAAAACTTCACTTCACCCTATTATGCTAATCACGAATAGAATATTGTAACCCAACGCGTGCAAGTAAGTTCTCTGGTAGAAAATATCACTAATCACAATCAGTGGCATTTTGAGGTCGTAATAATTAAACAAATTCGTTTAAAATTGAAACAAAATATGATTTATTTATATTTGGAATGTTTATGGTTTATACCAATCTGTAATAACACAATATCAAATTTCGTAGTAGCTAAGGCAGATTATTGTAATAAATTCCATTGGATTTTCTTATATAGCAATAGATGAAATATGTACATGTAACTATACGTTGTTATTTTAGCAAGAAAGCTGAAGAAATCCGACTCGCTTGTTGACTGGAACAATGAGACAGATGTCACTTTGTGGAGAAGATATCGGGCAATTTCACACATGGTGAGTTAAAAGAGTACTAATTACGAAAATCATTTGTTGCTATTTTTCCTAGTAGTAGTAGTACTTGAAAAAAAATCTAGAAATTCAATGTCAAAAAACACTTTGATATATTACAAAATTAATCCAGCTGACCATGGCATTTAATTTGGAAGTGTTCCAACAACTAAAAATGTACCTAGTTTAATTTATGATTTTATATATATATATATATATATATATATATATATAATGAAAGCTTAGCAAATTATATTTTTTATTATGCTTTTTTGCAAAAATATTTATAATTGTTGAGTCCCAATTTCAATTTTTTTAGCTCGACGCATGTGAATTCCAAATGAATAAGCAATTATCTGTCATTGTACTTTGCAAAAACGATTAATTCAGGATAATGCAAGATAAACTTCTTTCACATGCAGTATTTGTATGTGCAAAACAAGGAAAACTGATATCAATTTATAAAAATCTGGAAATGCATCTATTTTCCATGAATGCACATAGTTTATTCATTGAATTTAAGCAAGCGCCATTTGACTTTTTAGAATTAAGCAGGCGTTTGGTTTTTGCTTTAATTCCGATTCCAGATGGTTTTTCTCGATTCAATAGCTTTCAGCTAAACAAATATTTACAAAAGATAAAAAGTGTTCGTTTTTTGGTTATAAACAGTCAAGCGCAATGAATAACATGTTATTGCTCTCAGAAAATCGCCGATCAATTTCTGATGCAATTGTATCTAGTGGTATAATAAAACTTCACTCTTAAATATAATTTGATGTTTCTTCTTTGTCATTCGATATTTTCCCACAAGTTGTGGCAATATCGCTTACATGTTCAAAATGTCATTCTTAGCCAATCAGTGACCATTATAACAGTTCCAATCATCTTTGACCGCATCAGATAACTTTACATCTGGTGATTGCAACATATCATTTAATAATTTCGTCTTCCTTAATACAAACGTTTCCAATTTTGAATCTAAGCAGTTTTTCAGCATTGAAGCATCAGTTGAAAATTGCTTGACAGATTTTCCTGTGTAGTGTGTATTGCTTGGAATAATTCTCATACGATGTTACAAGCAGTATATTGGCCACTCCATCGCGTTTCACTGTTTTCCCAACGTTTTGGAAGGTTGCGGTGCGTGTGAAGACATATAGACGTATAATTTTTTTTAAAAAAGTTGTCAGCTATTTTAACTGACTACATTCAGCCGGTGATTATAGCAATGAATATATACATCATGCGATGCAAATTTCTCTCGAATTAATTTTTTCGCACCCTTATTACGCCCACTCATTCCTGCTGCTCCATCAAGTTTGCGCCACACAATCATTCAAATAAATATTTCGCTTTTTTCAAGAATTTGCAATTACTTTCATTAATTGTCCAGTATTTAATTCGTGAAGTGAGCAAATTCTAAAATCTCACTGCCACTAATGTTCTTTGTTTCGTCAACCGTAATCGCGGAATTTTGACTACCTGAAACAGTTTGATTAGACATTTCGTTTTGCATTAAATTTGCCCGAATTGATAATGACTCATTTTGTATTTTAGACGATGTATATTTAAATCTATGAGAACCATTAAGTTTGTTACGTAATTTTTTTCGATTTGCTGTCACTGGAGATTCACCATGACCTGTTTGGGCAATATTTGATAGAGTTATATCAATTGCTGTTCCAGCATCTTCATATTTTTGGAAAAAACCCATTTACAAAGTGATACTTTATGTACTGGACTTTTTTCATGTTGAAGAAGTCCAGTGTCACTAGGTATTAAACAGAGAATATACCACATTGATATCTTATAAATACTTAATATAAGGGACAATTGTATTCTAATTCTCTGTTTATTATCTATAGTTTTCTCTCAATTACGACATCCTGTTACTGTAAAAGCGTGTGCATGCGAAATTTTACTTGGTTGTGGAAACATTCTGAAATGAAAGCAGAATGCAGCATCCCTATTTATAGAATATTGCAGCCACTTACATTTTTATAACCACATGCTTTGAAATGATCTTGGTATATTTCCCAATCGTGTTTCTGGAAAATTATGTTTCACTGATTGCATTGGCCCATCTGTTCGCACCTGCGCAATATCGTCAGGACCAGGATTAACGAATTTTGGAACAGCAATTTTCTTACTATACTTATGTAGTTTTGAAAATTTGCTTAACACTAGAACTCCGAACCGGTCATTTGTGACCGTTTTTGATGCAATTGTTAAACAACTACTTCCCTACATTTAAAAATTTTTACAAGTTTACACCTATATTCACTAATTCTGCTGTAAAGTACGAATTGATGACATTTTCGGAAAACAGACAGACTTAATATTAAAAATCATTAATACCCCTTAAACTCCGAAAACCGGTCATTTGTGACCCAGACTAAACATTTCATGCATGCGTTTGTGTAGTTATATTTATGCAGTAATATACTTTATATTGAGCATGTATTTAACAGTTTTGATCGTTTTAGTTAAAAATTAATGGCAGGAGAAGCAGCAAAGCGGGCTCTTAATCAAATAATGTGGGATATTGCATCAGATAGCAGTAGCAGTGTTTATTGGCAAATTGGCATAGCCACGCGGCTGCTTGCACTCGGAACGGAATGGAATAGGTGCTGATACAACCAAGTTTATAGAACTAAAAATGCAGAATCATTTATTCATCATTAGTTAACTTCAGACGGAAAAGCAGCTTTTTTGAATTCGTTTCTTGCAATGAAAAATCAGATGTATTGGATTTTCAATCAACTCGTTGCGTAGCATACAGAAAGGTCTGTTAATAGGGAGAGAGAAGTTAAATTTATCTCTACATTTATGATTCGGTTTTTACATAATGCCTTGGTGTATGCAATGAGTTTCTTCTTTTTTGTACAGTTTGGACACATTACTGCCACCATCCATTCAGCAACAAAAATTTCAAATCATGTGGGTCAAATGCATTCCCGGAATCTCCTGCCACCATTTTGATTACACCCTGTATTTATCATATTAAAATTTTTGTATAAGCAATTAATAGAGTAAAATGTTTGATTAAACTAGTCATTACAATGACTGTCATATGATTCATAATTTGCTTTAAAAGAAGTAACAATGCAAGATAATTATGCGGAAAGTGTTAAAAACTGAATTTTGGAATGTTTGTGTGGAGAAACACTAATGATTTCCACTGATTGTAAATTTTTTGCTCTACTTGTTGCTGCATAGTGTAATCCTTCAATCTTATTAAATACTATAAAATTTGTCAAAACTTCAGTTGTGTGATATTTATCTGCAAACAGTCTTATTCTTTTGTGTCGGTGTTGCTAGAGTATTTTAGATGCAAATACTGAGATGCTATAGGGATACCGCAAAACTTTAATTTTTATAGGCCCACGCAAGGCTTAAATTTCATACTAATAATTCTTGTTTTATAGGGGATTGTCGAAAAATTCCAATTGTTTCGATTCTTTTTAAGAATTTTGCAAAATAATCAGCAAAAATTTGAACTGATGGCTGCATTTAAGCCCATCAACATGAGCAGGAACTTCATGTATTCTGAACAAAAAATGAAAATTTCGAATGCTAGCCTGACAAAACAAATTGAACGAGTTTTACAAACTTGAAATGTTGTTTAAGTAAATAAATTGAAGATGAACTTTAAAGGATCTCCTGCTTCTTGAACTGCAACGTATGAGTGCATTTAACTCATTTAAAGTTTCGCAAGTGATTCCTTTATAATGAAATAGCATTCTTTACTCTTTGAAAGTGCACTCGTATTGAATTTTCTTCCTTTACTTTACATTTATGTAATAATAAAAATTGTAAACATTCAGTAATAATTGAAAATATTGCTCTAAATGACAAAATTAAGAAATTGCACCAAAGTGATACTTACAAATAATGCTGTACGAAAGAGCTAATGAAAATTTAGTGGTGGTAAGGCTTGTGATGGTCTTCTTGATGGATAATCAGCCAAATTATCGTAAGTGGATATCCAACGTATAGCCAAAGATTTGATTCGTACCATCATCGTGATATAGATGGCGAGGTAAAGTCCTAAGTTAGTGGTGCGAGCAAGTGCGTAGTTATCGGTAAATATGGTATTGCCGTTGCTAGCATAATGTATTGCAATTGCGAGTGCTTGGACCTCATTGCAAAATGTTAAGGGCATGTTTAGTAGAAAATGAAAAAGCATGCAGATCTGGAGTTACTATTCCAAGCGCGAAATTAGAAGGGTCAGCGTACCAAATTTTAGAATCTTCTGCATAAGACTGTGAGTACCATGAAATAGCGAAAGAGGAATTTCCAATCATAAGAGTGGTGGTAACTTGTGCAAGCCAGAATTTGGGTGACGAGGTATCATACAAAGGTGCTAAAATGTTATATGTGCCCAGAAGGTGCCAGACAAAAGAGAGATGGCCAAGAGCGCGTTGACGCTGTTTGATTAAAATATTGGCTATTGGTATTTCAGCAAAGGTTCTAGTTATTGTAACACGTTCGTTAGTTGCGGATATAATAGAATTTGGGGTATCAAGAGATATTCCTAGAAAATGAACGGCAGGGTTGACGGCGTTAGTTATATCGATTTGTATACATTGAATTCCTAAGTTTTCAATACGAGAATGCCAAGCACGAATTTTCTTTAAATAACGGGGATGAAAGATTATCAAAATGTTGTCAACTACGACCAAACCGTGTGAACAAATTTACGAAGAAGATTAATTAAACAATTAGTTAACAATTGACACGGTGCGGTTGAGTATGAGAGCCCCATTGTCGGCTTAGTGAAAAAGTATCGTCGACAGTTATGTGCAAGGAATGTGGATTTATACCTGTCGGACTCTCGTAGTTCAAGGTGATAGTAGGCATTTTTTAGGTCGAAGGTGGCTGATATATGGTTTCCTGCCAGCGTTGACCTACGAATGACTTTGATGAATGAAGGTAAATAGTATGAGATATGTCGAGTAAGAGGTGTGAGATGTAAATAATCAATTATCATGCGAAAACGGTTATTATGTTTTGGTACAAAAAAGGCTCTAGAAACAATAGGTGATTTGCACGGAAACGGTTTTTATAATTCCTGCCATTAAATGAACTTGTAATATTGAGTCGGCGTGCGCGCGCATGTTAGAGTCATGAGTCTGTGTTGGTTTTTTAACTACATGAGGACGGAAAGACGTAAGATACATGTGAATTTACATTAAGTCCCTAATACGTTGTGGCATGCCTGTGAACGATGCGAGCGCGTCCTAGTCAATAGATGCGTAGTCCCATGGACTTAAGTTTCTGGGTAAATTATTGGGCATCATTTTCGTCATTCATATTGCTTTTATTACTATACTAGATAGACTATAGAGAGAATAGGTTTGGATCTATAAAATGGCATTTAAATCCTTTTTATGAAAAATTATTTTGCTTTGGGACGGCAGAGTTGAAGAACATAACTAATCATTGTATAATGTTCAGTAAATTTTTATCGCGCACTAGTTGTAACAAAACTTCTATTATTCAAGAGGGTTTGAATTAGGAGAATCTAGAGTAGAAGCTGTGGATAGAGCCGGTTCTTATATTGATGAAATTTATTATTTCTTATTAAAAAATTAGTGCTAATTGTATTTGTTTTGAAGTAAATATAATATGAATACTACATTCAAACACTGCTATTCAAGGTGCACTTAAATATAATGATTGACTTTTTTGTTTAATATTTTCAATGAGAAATAGATTTCAAAATTTCTGAAGGTATATTGTACACGGAATACTATCCTTTTCTTTGCAATGTTTTTCTAACTAGCCTTGAAACAAAAGATTTATTTTTAGGCTTAAAATCGAACCAACCCCACCCACCCTGCCTAACTGATACCGCCTCCCGGGAATTTGATCAGATACCAATGTATCACCAACAATAATTACATTTTCTAAATTAATACCACTAAAAAAATTTTTATTTTTATAATAAACGATATATGGTTTTAGTTGCTATATAATTACGTTATAATATAGAAATAGCAATAGTATGTTATCGAATACTACATGCTCCATATATTTCTTGATAAATTTGTCTATTGACTAGGAAAAAAACATTGTTGATAATTCAATTTATTGCCATAAAATATTTTTTTTAAAGAATTTTATAAAGCAGATTCAATATGATGCTAATCTGTAATCTTTGGTATATTGAACTGTTTTTGGTATATACTCAGTTTTTAGAGCATATTTCAGTCCATATTTTATACTGCTGTATAACACATTATAGCCTATAGGAAAACTGAAGCTGCTATAATAGTTGATGGTAAGCAGTGCCCTATTGTCCAAAATTGTGAGATGCATCTATGACGCTACACTAGGATGTTACATATATGTACCTGTCAAAGTTGGGAGAGGGATACACTGTGTGTATTGGTATTGCAGAAAACATATTCTGCTGTAGAATTTTTTATCATTGAAAGCCTAGAGTGATATACATATACATATATCCAATAAAAGCATGGCAATGTTTAGCTTTATGGCCGTTGCCAATGATGTTATAGGCGTCATTCATGATGTTAAGAATGAGTCAGGGGAAACAACTATCCCAGCTGACAAGGCAAAAATGAAAGGGAAGCAGTCGCAAGGCGAAACTGAAACAACCCTAACATACACAAAGCTTAACAATTACTGTCTTCTACTATACGGATGAAAAACAGATATATACACTCTTATAAAATTAGGCTATCTGTAGATATATAGTTAAAACCTCTTGCCAATGATGTTTGTAGGCTTCATTCATGATATTAAAAATGAGTCTGGGGAAACAACTATCCCAGCTGACAAGGAAAAGCTTAAGAATTTCATGCACATACTATAATATTAAGTAATTTTAGAACTCAGTACCTCCAAAAGGTGACCTTATTTATTGAATACCTTCAGTCATCTCACCACAAACCACAATTGTAAGATCATGGGAAAAAGCTTCGCAAAGACTCTTACCAATTTCTAAGCAAGCCTGTGCATTCAGAGTTGGTCCCTCAAAAGCCACATTTCCTTGCCATTCGCGCTCAAAATATGATCGCAACTCCACATTTTCCTGACTGTTGTACTGACCAGGAAATCCAGTAACATAGGCATAAAGCGCCCAAGGTCTGCGATGTACAGGCGCCGTGAAATTAGCTCCATTACCACTGTTGTGTTAATTGAGTCTTCGTCTAATATTGCAAGTTTGTCCAATGTATGTCAAATATGGATCCTTTACACTAACAAGAAGATAACAATAACCTGCAAGTTGCTTCGGTAATTCTCTATGAAATGGATTGAAAACATGATGATGCTGATGTACAATAGCTTGAAAATTTGTTCTGTCATCCAACAAAGGTCTTGCAATTTTTTCCATGACTTCATCAATATATTCGTCCCATTGTGTTGTCTTAGAGGCAAGGATACGGACAGTTGACATTGTATCATTGATTGAACCAACAAATGTAATGCAATTGAGATTTCGCACTCGAGACAATATAACCAAAAGTTGTTCCTTAAGCCACAGTTTATACTTGCTTTCAGCTGGTGAAAATTGTGTTGCAAGTCTCTGCACAGTGTCGCCCAATACTTTATGAATCGTTGCCGCAACAAAATGTTTCAGAGGATATTGGAGTCGTCGCCCAAGAGCCTTACTTGTGATGTTTTGAGATCTAGTCAAAATCTTTCTTAGAACAACAATAGGACAATGTTCCAATTCATTTTCAGTCACAATACGTGTGCCAGGAGGAGCGAATTTAACACATATAGTTTGTTCAATGTTGTTAAAATCAATGACAACACACAATTGTCCTTGGGAAAAGCCTTTGCTAACATCATTGTATGTAGCTCTCATTACAGCACCTTTGTGAATTAAAAGCTTGTATTGCTCTAGTACATGCTTACTTAAAAGTCGTGTTTGATTTTCTGTCGCATTATGCCAGCTTGTACCACCATTCACACTTACCTCATCAATTGAAACTGCCATGAAATACTCAAAGTCTCTTAGGTTTGAAACTACATCAGATTGGTACTTGTCAACTGCTTCTTGCTCAGCAGATTTTTTTCCAAAAACTCTCAAAATATTTTCTCCACTCAGATCGGTCCAGGAGTCCACAAAATTACAATTGTTAGTCAAAATCTCACAAATCTGCGCAATTTCATTATCTAATAATTTAGTTTTTCTCAAAAATTCAATGCATCTTTGCAATAAGGGATCAGCAGCACTTCTAACATAAAGTTGGAGTTTGTAAACATTGAAATTTGTGATTAAAAGTGGGCTTATCCATATAGGTTGACCAGCAACTGGTGGCAATTGCTTGTGATCCCCAGAAGCCAAAACTAGCAAACCACCCCAAGGCGATTTGTTGCCCTTAATATGCTGAAGAACAATGTTGATGGTTTCATAAAGAGCATAATCTACAAGCCCAATCTCCTCAATAGCTATTACTTCAAGTCTTTGCAGAAAAGCCAATTTCAATGGATCAGACAAAAGACGATTAATTGTGTTAGATGCAATTGCACTAACTGACAGTGATTGAGACTTCTCTAAAATAGGCAAAGGAAAAAGCAAGTGCAAATGCTTACCACCAAATTCAATTGCGCGTTCACTCGCAACCCCTGTAAAAATTACATTTAGGCCTTGTGAAACAGCATATGCGACGGCTGTTTTTAAGCAATGCGTTTTCCCAGTGCCTGGTGCTCCGCATAGCAATTTACTGAAAACAAATGAATGCTGACCAGATCTAAATTTATCAATGGCCTCTACGAACATTTCCAATGCTTTACATTGCTCCTTGAAAGAATCCATGCTCTGATTGTGAATACGATTGATTTGCGGCACCCAATTGTGGGCAGAACCAGTCATTAAATCATCTTTACATGGCAAACCATGTATATCATCTTTTGAAACTAACACATCTATCAAAGTTTCTCTACAAACATTTAAGACATCTTGCAGTTTTTCATTTGCCTCATATTGAACATTTCTTAAGAGAACTGTTGGTGTTTCATTAAAAATAAGTTCTTGCTCAATGATAACACTGTTAAATAAATTAAAGGCAGATTTTAAATAACGATCAAAGCTCTTAGTTCCACCAGGAATATATTTCAATTGTTCTAATATGTATCGCTTTGTCAATGCATATACATCAGTAAAATTTGCTTGACGGAAAGCATTAATTAGAGTACCAGACTGAAAAAGATCGATTTCAGATACATACTTACCCATTGAGAGAAGAATATGAATAAGAAAACGAGAGGGATTGAGAGGAGTGACTTGAGAAAACACAGGAATAGCTAAGTCTTTGCCTTTGTCCACAAAACGAGTGAAAATTGCATTTTGATCTAGACAATTTATAACATCGTTTAATAAATGCAGTCTCAAAATTTCCCTATCGCGATCAGTGCAAGGAACAGAGAGAAATTCTTTTACTCTGCCAATAGCACCTTCCCTAATGCGAATTAGCCCCCCTTCTCCATCAATAAAATGATTCTCAGAAAAGGTTGCTGAAAGCATTTTTTCATAGAAATTAGTTAAGACTCCTTGTACCCTACGATTGTATAGCTGCTTCCTAGTAAAAAATGAAAACTATATATTGGGATTGTCGAATAATATCAATTCTGGAGGTCTAATTCCAAACTCTGTTAGTTTATCACGGCTGTATTGAAAAAATTCTCTATCAGACATCAAAAGCTTTTGATTTTGCGTAAAATGCTGATTTCGTGGCAAATTCAGAACATCTTCCCTAACCCTACAATTTTCAGTTTTTGCAAAAACATGAATATTTCCTGCTCTGTCTTTTCTATGTTTCACTAAAACTGCAGGTCTGCATTCCATAGGAAGTGTAGATATATATATAAAATCCGTATTTTTGGTCACATATCGTAAGTTAAACAACCACCAGATGCACTCTGTCAAAGAAATTGCACGACCTTGTGGTCTAGTAGATGTATTTTCAGAATTAATTTTGGCACCGGTAATTTTAATATTTTCATGCGATTGTACTTCTGATTCAATTTCATTTTCTGAATTTGCTTTAAATTTAACTTTTGCCCTTTCTTCTTCGCCAGCAGCATACTTTGCTAAATACCTGGCTACCATTGGGCCACTACAAACCCTTAGATTAGAGGAAGATAATGTTATTGCAAAAATAAGAGGATTAGTTGGACTAAAATGCTCAGTACGTGAAGCTTCATATAAATACTTTCCAGAACGAAGTTCATCGCGGATTTGAAACTCAGTTTTATTGGAATAAGGAAATTGCTCAGGGATTATACATATGTCAGCTAACTCGCACTTCCACAAAATGTCCCAAGTCTCATTATTATGGTTGACTTTAATTTCTTCAAATCAGTAACCAGGAGGAAATATTGCTTCAGGATACTTAGGTACTCTACAGATCTTCTTGTCTTCTTTATTTACTCGTTTATGACAACTAAACTTTGCTTTTCTACAATCATGGGTTTGAATGGATCTTATTAAATCAAGAAATTTTTGTTTGGACGCAAAATTATTGTTAAATAATCCTAGCCTACAAAATTCTTGAAATTGTGCATGTAATGTACCAGATTCACAAACAACTCGTTTCTTGACTTCGCCAGACATGTTGTCATGTTCAGTCCAAATCAATACGTGTATGTGAGGCAAATTCCCTTGACTATTCTGAAATTCATATCTCTACCAAATTCGTGTAACTTCTCCCAAGGGCTTCTCTGGTGATTTCTCAATGTACTCCATCAAATGCCTGGACGCTCTTTCCCATGCTAGTGTAATCTCCACCAATGCAGCTTGAACTCTCATTGGAACATGTTCATCATCGAAATTGAAAAACCACTTCATGTAATCTGATGACTCCAGTTCATCCCATTCCGAAGTGGCTTCAAATAGTGGTTTTATTCCAGGATGTTCACTTTGTTTACAAGTTAGAGTAAAAAAAATGTTGGCGTACTTTCAGCAATTAATCTCGACAATTCATTTACACATTTGCGGGAGTCTGCTAACTCAAACGGCAGTATCGCCTCTTGATCACTAAGGATGATTGTGTTTTTACCCTGTGTGACTTCCTCAAAACCTCGTGTTAACACAAGTTTTGTCGGTCTAGATTTTAAATGAAGATGAATACCGCGTCAAATGCAAATTGTATATATCTAGGGTCAGTAGATGTTAAGAGATTGCAGTTGGCAAGACGTAATAAAATTAATTCTCTAATCCCAGCAAAACCTAACTTTGAATTTTCTGATTCATGTTTCCACAAAAAACTAGGAATTGCACCTGTCACAGTTCCATCATTATGTGAAGGCCAAAAAATACTGGGAAATATTATGCCCTCTGGATAAATAGTAGGGATTGATTTGCCCCTGCTCGTTGCTACAATACTTTCAAAAAAACGTTTCGCAGCTAGGGTTATTTGAATCCTATGTGTTTCCCGTTTTAACAAACTCAAATTTTGATTTAAAAGAACGTGTCCTTCAATGTAGTTGAAATTTGTGTTATTTGAAAAAACAGGGACTGCTCCGCCATTTGTTTTATTCCTATACTCATAATTTTCATCATCAGAATGTTCGTCAATGCCTCCATACGTCATGTGATGCTCAAATAACTGTTCATTCTGTCCACGATTTCTTTCAAACATTTCTTCTTCGTCTGAAATGTGATCACTCCTATTAGAATTAGGAGAATCAAGTACACGTGAAGTAATATTAACAAAGAAATGATCATTAATATTAGAGAATACCTTTTCTGAATGACGTTTACAAACTCCGACATTACAACTTTGCCTTAGGCACGTAAATTTACACTTACAATTACATATGCTATATGCACAGCCATCACTAATTGCTAAATTATTATCATTACTCCATGCACACAATTTTTGCGTACCACGCTTCTCATGAACTAGAGGAACATTATATTTACTGCATATTAAACGATTTTGACCACCAATGAATTTTAAATAATTTCTACGAATATTATCAAAATTTTCTCTATTTTTAGAAACATAAACTAGTTTTTTCCAAAATTTACGATTAAAATCCAAAACAGGATCATAGAATTTTATATATTTTTATTGTAAACTGTTCAAATACACTTTACTCTACTTATCATTGAAGTTATTTTCGTATCATTTGAATTGTTTTCTTACAAACACCTGAAATGACTTTACTGTGTTGTGTTGTGTCTGTTGTGTGACAATAAGCTTGGTTTAATTGGAGGTAAATCCATCAATATTATATACATTACGTGAAATACTTTTGATAATCAAAGAAACATCCTTCATTATTCATTTAAAACATTTTAGCAATTGTATAATCTGTATAAAATCCTGTCAATAAACAGCGGAACTAAACAACACGCAATTTCAAGCTTATATGAACTTTACACATTTTAGAAAACCAATGTTTTCATATAAATTTGGATGTGTTCTAGTGGCAAAGCTATTGATGAAATCATCATTATTGCAAATGAATATGTTGACACTACCTTCAAACGTCATTATCAAAAGTGTAAAATCTAGTTTCTAACTCACAGAAGATAAGAAAAATTTTTTAACCTTTTTAATTTGTTAGTCCCATGCCACCCACGAAAATATTCCATTTGAAAAATCCACTTTGCGATTATGATTGCTATTTGGAAATATAGATAGCACAACACTTTGAAAGTTGAAAATACAAAGTTGGATAAGAAAAATGAAAGTAAAGTTCATTTTATTTTGTTAATTTCTTTTGCTGAACTCTGATTTAAGTTATTCTAAATTTATCTACAAGTAGTTTAGTCTGCTTCGTCTTTGCATACTTAGTTTCAATCAAATATCATCAAAATTCAAAAAAATATTTTTCTTTGAAAAATTAAAATGAGCACATTTTCAAAACTGAGCTTCAGCTTACTTTATGGTCGTTTAATTTTACTATTTAGTAGAACAAAAGGCGTTGAAAGTTATGCAAAAAAAATTTTTGAAATTGGATCAATATTGAGTGAACTACAAACAAAAGAATTTTCACGCTTGCATGCAAGATTGTGCAAGTCAAAGACGCCATCTAGCGTCGAAAAGTAGCTAATTCTAAAGTGACAAATGCTTAATAGCAGCCATTTTCTCTGTTACATTTTGTACCTGCATAACCATTGTGCCTGCAAAATTTTCTAAAATTGTTTATTAACGATGTTTTTTCTGAAATAACTGTTTGTAACCGGAACTCAAATGGGGGAATAAGCTTATAATACAAAAACTATATAAAATATTTATTTTCTAAATATGAATCAAATATTTTAAATATACAAAAGTAAATCCCCAAATAAAAACCAATGCAAACTCACATTGTTGTCGCCGTACTGGTCCTGTCCACTGCTCAATTATGCATATATTAATCAATATATAAATTTATTATTTTTATAAATTTTTCTTGGAAATAGACAGTAACAATCCTTAGACTGTTTGAGACCCTCTGTATATTTCGATAGTTTTTAAAATATTAAAAGTTGAATCATCTCTAGTACTTTTAAAAAATTTTTTCCAACATAAAAAAATGTATTGTTTACAATATCTCGTCCTGATCTTTCTCTTCAAATCATTTCATAAGATGGTTCTATGGTACACAGTCAGTGTGCAGTAATATAATTAGAAGCTGAATTATAACAATAATGAGAATTGTCAACTTCAAATTCATTTCTGTGTGATTTTCATTACCACCCAAAATTTACACTATATTGTAAACTGTGTTCTATTGTCATTCATTGTATATATCTGCGAATGAAATACAATTGATGTGGTTATAGTATACCATTGTTTGTCATACTCCAAAACTTCATTAAAGTCATTGTAGTAAATATAATCATTAATCCTAATTCCCATTGTAATATTTTCATTTATATATAAATCTTTATGAAAAATATAGTTTGTCACTTATTCTAATGCGTGCTTGGTATTCTATGATGCTATAGGGTAATGGAAAAACATTTAAAATATCCATTGCCATCATTGTTAATAGGTATTTCAGTAAAGCACATGTTATTTATAATCTCTTTTATGAACAGTTATCAAATTTGATTATAAATTTTCATCTTTTTTTCTGTTAATTTAATGTATTTCGTAAATAATTGAAACGAAATTTATTATGATAGTCTAAATTCAAAGTGTTGGTGTTTTCACTGATGAGGGATGTATACACAGCTGCTATATCATCATAATTTTGCAATGGTTCTTCATTGTAACAATAACAACTTCTGGCCCACAGTCCATTCAAAGTTTATACTTTATAAACTTCAAGCAAGTCATCAACACCATTAAAACATGCTAAATCACGTATTGTATGTTTAATCAATTCTAAATTATTTACGATGTAATTGTGGAGGGAATCTCTGACGCATGTACAACCGACTGTTAGAAAGGAAGTGATGGGATAAACATCAATGGAAGCAATCAGCATCAGAATTAATTGATAGAATTTTAAAGTGGTTTAGAATATATAAAAGAAAAAATGTAATAGCGTAAAAATTTGGGAATCTAAGATATACAACGTCGCATATGATTAACTAATTCAGCATATCTGAACTGACTCAACAAGAAGTAATACAAAGGGGAAATGTAATGATCAACATCAGCGATATTTGCCAGCCATCGAAACTTAATTTAAGTTCTTTAAAATATTTAATTTTAGGTTTTACTTTGACTTTACTGAAATACCTTAAAAATTTAATATCAATAGCAAAGTAGCAAAGTATTTCCATATCAAATTAACTATCTTTTAATATTGTGCATTTTTATTTCAATGATTTTTGTTTAGTTTCAATTGACGTCTGTCTTGCGTGGTAAACACGTGAAGTTAAGTCAAATGCTTCCACCAAATAAATTCCAAATGCAGCCTCTGCCTGATGATTTCACACCTGGCACAGCCTGCTATCCTTGGCCAACTGATTTCTTCTGCGTGAAATGCGCGGTTAGTTTTTCTCAGCCGATTAATGTTCACACTATTTTTGTTATACTTTATTCTATAACTTGGCACACCGCCAGTTATGCTTGACATCGCTTTCATAGTGAAATAATGAATAAAAATTTATCTGACATATGAGATTTGAATGCATTTTTGTATTTACATTTACGAAAATCTATTACAGTGCATTCATAAAAAAATTTGTGAATTTGACTTTTTCTCATGCACATTGTATATCTAATATTCATACTTGCATTTTAGCAATTTTCTATAAAATAGCTTTCTCATTAGCACAATATCACCTAATGAACTTCTTCATAATTATTTCAGGTTATCTAATAAAGCCAATATAATTTCATCACAAAAATTTAGCGACTTTGCAATAGTGTACCCACTTTAGGATTTACTACATAAAGAGTAAAAATAGAATTACTAATGCAATAATTCAAAAACTGTGATAATTTTGACAAAAATATTTTCTTCCTGAGTGACTGCAACCTGGGGCTTTTACACTCATGCAGACAACACAACCTTTTCTTTTTGAAGCATTAGTTTTGACCATTATATTTTTTATTCCAAGATGTCATGTGTGTAGGTCAGAAATTCCAATCACCTAATACTAAGCTAGGTTTGATTGTTGTATATTTCATATTTTATCCAATTTAATTGACCAACACGTATTTAAATTTTTTATCTAAATGTAATTTAATAGATATTGACAACACAGTTAAACCTTATAAAATAATTGTAAATGCTTAAATTTTTTCTGACGTCTTGAAAATAAATTTTATAGGATATTCTATCTGTAAATATTATATAATTCGTATATTCCCGGGTGTGTTACGCATAGATCTCGGGTATATAAGGACGCGACACGAATATTGCCTTGGTTATAACTGGAGATATAAGCATTTTATCAGCTACATATCTATTTTAATAAACATTGATTGCATGTATTCACTATAAAACAACATTACTCTTCTGATTTTCTTCTTTCAGTTTATTTCAGTACTTAAATCATTGCATATAATGTTCAATTACCATAAGATTATTATGCAGTAAATTACAGATATCATGGTTGGAACCGGTTGGGTTGGGTAGAGTCATTGAATGGCTTAAGTTTTTTTAAGGATAAAGCGACACAGCGGAAACAATTATTGTTCTCAAAGTAATGAACAACAATTTATATTATTATATTAATGAATTTGTACATATTTTCGAAATCTTCTTCTTTATTAACTTAATTGTTTTTTTATATTTTCATCTTTCTACTCATATATGAAACACCAAAAACCTCAGTTGGAATGAATCAATTTTGGAAGTTAGGATATATTTCTCACCGGTTGTATACCGGTCAGATCGATATGTGTAAAAGAGACAGGGTCGATTGGCATGAAAATTAAGAAGTGCCAGTTTGGTTGGTTTTGGTAACTTGTTTGCTGACCGGTTCTACCCATGACAGGCATCGCATACAGTTCGACTCAAACGTCATTCGAGTTCCATGGGGATTATGTTCGAGTTATGAAGACCAGCTGTATTATTTACCCAAGTAGAAATTACATTGTTTTTCGACTGTTGAATTTATGAATATTTTATTCATCATTATCACTAAATTATATTTTAGGAAGGATGGGCAGCATTTAAATCAATCACTTTTGAAAGTCGCAAGCCGTTGACAGCCTGTGAATTCAGAAATGGTTACTTGAATACGTCTAGTCAACTTCTAAAGTTTGATAATGTCTTTGTAAAATGATGAAGCTTCGATGTTTTCGTATATTTACGTCCTGTGCCATGTCACCAGCATTTTTCTAATGTTTCCAGTGGGCCATGTGGTAAAAGTACATAGGCACACTTAGAGACTAGTGATTTTAAATGAAATATTTTTTTACTTTTCATTTAGAGATTTTCAATTTATCTATAAGTTTTCATTTTCGGAAGTTTATTGAACATAGATGCATTGTTAACATAGATGTTCTGTTAATTTGTTTAAATTTTATGTAGTTAATAAACATACATTTATTAATTTCTGTTTTTTAGTCTTGAAGAGTAAAATTATTTGCATTTTTCCGTTATCAAGTTCCGGTATTTGATTGTAGTTGACATATGTTGTCAGTGTAATAATTCAAGATTAAAATTAACACGTTAATTACAGCCGTTCAATTGCAATTAAGAAAAAATTCTACAAATTCCTTAAGGAACTATAACTATGTGTATAGTAAGTATAGTAATAGAAATTTAATTGTTTTAATGCATATGCATACATATTTTTAAATTTTTAAGGTCAATATAAAGGCAAAATTTTGAAATGTTCTTTAAGGTCAAATTTTTTGGAAGAGAAGCAATGTATGAATGATTTTCATAAAAAAACTCTTTAAAACCATGTAATACAAAACAACATTTTAATAGCAGAGTATTTGAGAAAATTTATGCGTTTTGTACTTAAATTGTAAACAAAAGCTTAAAGGGGAGGAAGCCTGTACTTATAAATCTATAACGTCCAATATTTTTAGCTTTTAAAAATATAAATTTCTTGGTTATGAAACCATTGGAAATATCATTGCACAATTTTAACAACAGCAACACATATTTTTAACTGCTAAAATAGAGATAAGTTAGAGCAAACATTTAATTGCTATTTTAATATTTTGCCAAGCTATAAAAATGACATTCTAAGGGTGTCATTGTTGTCTCAATGAGGCGATAATGCAATTAGTGCAAGCCGCAAATTACTATGAATTGAATTGAACTTGTAAAATGCCTTGAGTTTGAATCAAACTTAATTTTGGATGCTTTGCTGAAAATTGAAAACTATAATTACATGACTTAATTGAATAATCGGTTCATTAAACCTTACAGAATATGGATTGCTGAAAATAGCAAGTGTTCTCCTGCTTCCACGGAAAGGTTCTTAAATTTTAAAAAGCATGCTTAATACAATAAAATAATGGGCAGTTCTGTATTGGTTGCTTCTTACTACCGAGTTGATTATATTGAGCATGGAATATATGAATTTTACAAAAGCTAAAAAACCTTTAGATCAATTTTTTAGGTAAAAAATACGTTTTTTATTAAAAAGTCAAAATTTCAAATTTTTTTTGGTCAAAAAATCACCCTAGTTATCACAAAACACAAAGTATCATTGATAAAATATAGCATGTAAATTAATTTTGAAAATATTCCTTTTGGTTATTGGCCATGAGTTAATGAAATTGGGTATAAAACTTTTGAATACATTTTCATTTTTAACAGTAGCTACCAAAACTAAAAATTCCTGAAGCAAAAAATCTTTAAAAATTATGGCTGGTAACGATTAATTTATTTTTAATAGTTAACTTTTAATATATTAAAAATTAATTAATAGTTAAAATTTTGACGAATAAGCCTTTTAATAATGTTTTCATCAATTGAATGCCATGTACTCATGATAGCTGTTTTCAACTCCTCTGTAGTATTATATTGCCTATCATTTTCATTATTGACCAAATGTTCTCTATTGGGTTTAAATCTGGTGAAATAGCAGATTAATTTAATACTGTCACATTCTTCTTCAGCCAATCCTTTGTGTACTTGCTTGCATAAATACTAGCATTATCTTACTGAAAAATGAAATCATTTCCGTGATATAAATGAGCAAAACGCAAAAGATCTTCACTTAACTAAGCTTTCGCATTGTATAAAAAATCTTACATTTTCTTTTATATAATTTATTCTTCGTGTTTGATTAATCATATCTGTTGTGTGCTTGTCTCTATATTCAATTTTAAAAATGTGTTCAAAATTATTCGAATATTTTTTTGTCGGGTTGTTAAATATTTCATTCATTGTTTCTTTAATAAATTTGTAAGTAGAATTACTTGGATAATCGTTTTTCTTCAGATTCGATTTTAGTTTGATTGTTACTTGCTTTATGATTTCGTAAGAATTTGAGACGTCAAAATTCAATGTATTGTGTATTTAATAAGTGCTATTTTGTATTCTGCAGGTGAATTTGAATAGAAATTTAAAACTAAACCTGTATTGTTGGCTTTTTATAACAAATCCGTTTGCTGTTCTGCTAATGTTCACGTTTAGAAATGGAAATTATTGTTAATTTCTTTTTCCATTGTATATTTTATGTTGTCGTCTATTTTATTTAGTTTTGTTTGTATCAATCCTGCATTTTCTTCATTATTTACTATAGCATCAAATAGCATCAGATTTCATTTTTATGAAAGATATAAGGACGATACATTTGTAATTTACACATTTATGTTTACAAGGACTCTTCTTATTTGGACAATTTGTATATATGTGATTTTCTGTACACATGCGATTTTTATAAACACTTATTTCTTAAGTGTCCATACATTCCACAGTTAGAACACATACATTCATAAAAATGTTCAATGACGTTGGACATCTGAAGGCCAATATGTGTGCTGTTGTCAAGTAAGAATTTACGTACTTTTGGGGATACTTTTACAAAAATAATTGAGGTTTTGCTATATCCATTAATCTTAGTAAATAATATTTTAAACATTAAATCACTTAAACCACACACATCTTGCAACTTTGGGTTTTCAAATAATATTTTTTCTTTGATTTCATGCGCACTTAAGTTTTTTAAGAAATAACTCGGTAAATTTAGAATTTTTAGCTTAGGTGCAATCTTTTTGTATTCTACAAAATTATTAGACTTATTTTTCCCGATATTATTTTTGATACCCTCAACATCAGCTTTAGATTCACAAGCAAACACAAGTTCATTATACTTATTTGGGAATATCTTTCTAATTTTAGGAAAATCCTTAGTATCTTGAATTTCTTTAAGAATATCTTGAGTAACATTTGAAATGTCAGTGTTTGTTATAGGTTCTATATTTGCTAAATTTTTGCTTGAACATTGAATATAATAGCTTCTTATTCGATTTAATTTATTTCTTTTTAAAATATTGGAGTAGCGTTCTTCATTATGACTGACAGTATTTCCCAATATCAATAAACATTTAAGTTCAGACAAAATAGACTAATGGCTCAATAAAAGTACATCATCTATAGTCTTGCCTCTTGAACAATTTACTAAAATTTAAATTATGTTTAAAATATACACAATATAAAAATTCATATATGTGTACTGGTAAATTTTGTAGAAAAGAGGTTTTTTTGTATATGTTATGCTGTGGATCTCTTCAGATTATTACTCCAAATTTTGAAATTTTTGAATAATATGTGCTGGACATTCTATCATTTATAGGAATTGCATGTCGATTAGAAAGAGTTATAAATTCATATTGAAATGAAAACTAGAAATCAATTATTTCATCTTTGGTTTTTAATATATATATATTCTAAATAATAAATTCGAAAAATTTGTTTTTAAGTCGAAATGAGAAATGGTCACCCAGTATTTATATAATTATAACACTTTGTTGTATTCTTGTCTAATGTCTAATAAAGAGTCGTAGGGTTTAAGCAATTCAGTAAATGAGTATGTTCAATTGAATTTGATATAAATTAGCTTAGTACCACCAATCTATAGATTTTTTAAGTATGTATTCTATACTCTTCAATAGCTTTATTGTCCATTTCTTGCACGACATCTGCACATATTTACAGAAATTGTATATAGAGGCATATAGATATATACATATATACATTTACAAAGTTAATATTTACACATAGACAAGAAAAAAATCATGCAAGAATTCTACGAAGTCTGCCCTGGCGTAAGTGAAACCGAAATAAAGGACTTAGTTATCCTTGGGGCACCAATTGGAGACAAGGCTGTTGAGAATTGTTTATCAGAGAAACTTAATACTTTCTCTAATATGGCTAAAAATTTGGAAAAAATTGACACACATTATGCTTTTTTCTTTTAAAAAATTGTTTACATGTGCCTAAGATGAACTATTTTTTGAGGACTGCTCCTTGTTTTCTTAAAAAGGAAATTTTAATTAAACTTGATCAATGTCTAATTGAATGTTTGAAAAAGACATGCAACATTGGGTTAAATTCTCTCGCCTCCATGCAAATACAGCTACCCGTACGTCTTAGTGGAATGGGTATCCCCTCCGTTGTAAATATTGCCCCTTCAGCTTATTTAGCGTCTGTGACTGGATCTTTCAA
>CABFPE010000189.1:834772-873293 GCA_900660155.1 Hofstenia miamia
GAGAATATATATATATATATATATATATATATATATCAAAATGCAATAATGCGAACACAAACCTGCAGGTTTGGTCTGGTCAATATTTTTTACTAACCGGTTCCAACTATGTTCCACAGACATTCCATGAGATTGATTTGAATTTTGTACTAATTCTGAATGCACAATTATATTTATTTATATTTCAAAATATTATGTTATTAAAAATGTACGACAATACTTCTTGCGCTACTGCTTGTTACCTCCTAAAAGCATTAAAATTTTTCAACTCCTGTCCAAGTTAGCCCTTCTGCCTAAGTTCACCGCGGTTACGTAATGAACGCGAATTGTGGTAGAAATGATATTGAACTTTTAAGTTGTTTAATATCTTGAAGGTCGTTCTTGTGTACGGGAGGCCGCTAAAAATTTAGTGTCTAAATATGAGTGCACTATATTAAGAAGATTGCAATAAATTTATTTTAAACTAAAGTAATAGTACAGCCATTAAAAGAATAATTAAGATTCTTTTTGCACTTTCGCATTGGTGAAAAAACAGATAGAACTTGACGATTTCTTAAAATCCTGCTTTCTGCATGGTTGTTTTGACTTAAAAACTATTACTTCAGAATTGAGATTCATTCGATTAAAAGTGTGAAGCAAATGAATTGCGCTAAACCACATTTTATATTTCATTTCGAAAATTTCTTTACTAGTGAGCGCTCTTGAAATTAATTTAATTAAGATTTACAAAAATGTTCATATTAACCTATATATACTTTCTGAGTTTTCTTTATGCTTGAATCAGATTTAAGGAATTTGCTAAATGTTCAGATATTCAGCTGTATTAAATAATGTCAACGTAGATTGTGCACTGTAAAAGAACATTCTTCATACATGAAAGTGAGTATTCAACTAAATATAAGTGTCATTAGTGATACCTTTGTATTTGTTCATTACACGCGAAATCATGTCAGGACGTGATCTTGAGTAAACGGTATATATATATATATATATAAAGATTTTTACAGGTACTTTAGTAGAATGAATTTTATCAATATTTTAGCCAAATTAAATTTCAGAACTCTTGAATATAAGGATATATGCAGTATACCTGGAAACATCAATTTTTTGAATGCATACTAATTTTTTATGGATAAAAATACACTGAAACACTGGTACCTGATAGACCAATTGCTTCAATACATATGTCTATGAAAAGATAGCATATAGTTTCCGTTAATAATTGTGGATGCACGTCAGACATTGCGCACATGCTTTCGACTCTACATGAATGTAAACTTTGTATTACTCATCCCTATTAATAACTCACCAAGTATTCTACTACATTTTCATCGAAAATCATGAAAAAGATATTTAACATTTTTCCAAAATTTGTCACCCGAGTTTACTTGAAGTATTTTACAAATAGGTTCATTAAAAGTTTATGATATTTGCAAGTAGATTGTGCATTGTGTACTCGCAAACTAGACCATTTAGCAAAACTATGTTATTCATAATAAATTGTGTGAGATTAACACTTAGTCATATGTAAAGTGCTATATTTGCAGTAAGCTACTTGTTCTAATTGACAATATTAAGTGCAGATACTTTCAGCTCTTAGTGAAGAAGCACTATGTTTGAGATAATAGAGCATACAATGCAAATTAGACATGTTTTTTCAAAATTGCTCTACAAAATTAAATTAATGCCATTTGTAAAATAATGACACGATTTGAAACGCTTAGACGTCGCTTAACTTTGCATATACTCTATTCAATATTAATGTGTATCTTTACAATGGATAAAATTTGATTTGATGGTAGTTTCTGGCAATATCTATAGTTTTCTGTTGGCCAAATACAAAGTGGATAAAGTATGTCATTCTTGAATTCTTTAAATTGTGAAAAGTATATATTTGAATACGAAATGAGGTAGTCATTGAAATTGGTTTAAAGGGATTACTGCCAACTTTTATTTATAATATATTACAAACTGCTTTACAGCCATAGATGCCTATCATATTTGCTTATTCTGATAGCTGCAATTCAATTAATACAGGACTATTTGCATGGGAAATGTATTTATGTGAACCATGAACACGTGCTTTTTCCTCATTTTTTAGGATGATTTCGATACATATTTGCGTCGAATGCTACCACGATCTGCAGAATCACTACCTTCTTTTATACTTGGGAACCTAGCATACAATGAAATGATAGTAAGATTTTAAAGTTTGATTTTTCAGAAATTTATATTTTTCTACAATCAGGTAGAAAACGCTTTGTAAATAATTAATGCTGCTACTGATGAAATAATAATAACATATTATCACAATTTTCCGAATTCCGCTATTTTTCTTAGAAATGTCTTTCACTGTCTAAAATTCTTATCAGTATCATGAACTATTTTAGTTAATATAGTCCATGTAGGTATCTAACAATTCTTGATTTTCTATTAAAGTTTCTATTAATTTGTAATAAGGCCTCGATTTTTCGTTTTTGTTAATCTGAAAAACGACATATCTTAAAGTCAATAAACTCCAATATTGGCGATTAGCATGCTATACAATTATTTGTTCGGGTTATCTAGAATATGTAACATGTTTGCTTCACAAATATTGGTAAGCTTGAATTCAACAAAATCAAATTTTAATGACCAAACATATTTTAAGTCGTAAGCACAAAATTTGACCTCAAAGAAAAATTCATTCATCATCACATAGATTCGAAACGGACTATTCAATTATAAATGTATGACAATGATACTTATTCGCATGACAATGCTACTTATTCGCATGTAATAATGACTGTCTAAGTTCATCTGTATTCCAAAATGCCTTAATAAGACTATTCTATTTATGAATAAATAAACAAATATGTATATATATATATATATATATATATATATGTACAAATTATTTATTAGTCCATTAATCTGCAAAAAGTAATTTGAAAATGAATGTATAGAGAACAGCTGAGCTCTTTATGGCAAATCCAAGCATTAGAAAGATCCCATGAAAGAGGTTATCAATTACAATGCAGTAATTGGAGACAAAGAAACTATATTAATAGTTGATTGCTATAAATAAATATGTTTAGGATGGGAAGAACATTTCTAAAGAGGGAAAATCAGTACTATATCTTCGAAACGTATTTATGTTCAAATTATTTATATGCAGATAAGCTATGAGCATTAACTAAAAGTCAATGAAAAAGTATTGATAAGAGCTTATTTTATGAAAATTCCTCAAATTGTACCCATTGCAGGAAGGCTTCTGTATGCAAACAGCGGTGCCATTTCACATTTAGTTGCATACGCGTGGAGGATTCATTGAATGGCTCATACTATCCCCATTTTTAAATGAATCAATGACATGCAATAACAGACAGAAAACATGACAATTACAAGCACTAAGAAATAAAATCACTCAAAAAATTGAGATTATAAGAGATGGAACAGATATTTGTTGAGAAATGTACAAAAAATCATGTGTCTTCGAGGAAGAACATGTTTGGAAGAGGACATCAGTTCGAAACCAGACCTTTTCACCACTCTATGTATCAAGGAGTACGCCTTGCTATGCATGTATGTATAATTATGTTTTTCCATTTTATTTACTAATGTAACTAAAGACAATATTTCAAAATTTGAAAATATTTTTAATTGGGCAATTAGTAAAGTGAGAAAACAACAACTTAAATCATCATGGACATTTAACTTTCGAAGCAAAGACTATCAAAAAGTTTTCTACAACCAAGTGAATTTTTTAATTTTTTGTAAATATCAATCACTTTATTTGTAAAAACAAAAGAATTAATAAATAATAATAAAAATATATGGATGTTATTTAAAGTGAAATTATAATTGCAATTATTTAATATTACCTAATACTACAGATATTGAAATTCTATCTTCTATGTATGAATGATTAGAAAATAATAAATCGGTTGAATCTTATCGAGGTTAAATGGGAAGGATCACATTACAGCGTTAGTACCCTCAGGTAGCATCATGTTTCTTATTTTAAATGAACGCAAAATTTATCAAAATACTTCAAAGATTTTGTAAAAGATCTCTAGTTTTTGTGAATCCACAAAAATATATATCAACTATCGGAATGCAGATTACTAGAAATACTACACATTGCATTTAACAAGTTTGTGCTCCTTATTAATTAAGAAGGGTTTATGAAAAATTTTTGTATAAATTTGTATAAAATTTAATTTATCAACGAGTCTTATAAATTTACTTGAGCTGCATCGACATGATGCAATTTTGAAAAATAATGCTACAAAGAATGTTGTTTTGCTCTGCATGAGAATGTTCCTCGTTATGAATACACAAATGTAAATAAGATGGATGTATGTTAGTGAATTTTGTGATGTCAGAAATGGTGCACATTCTTGCATAACTTACGACACTAATTGCATTATTAATAGAGTCTTTACTACTATATTTATCCAAGCATTAGGCCAGCAAAGTTTATATATATATATATAAGCGAAAAGTAAGCCTAAAAGACAAAAGGAAAAGATCAAATATATCTAAGAAAATAAATTATTTTGTAGATTTCATACACGGTTAACGTTTTAACCAGACAGAAGGAAGCCATGATGAAAATTAAAATTGCTGCTCCGAAATACGTTAGAGGATAAAACTGTAGGGGAGATTTCTTTGGAATAGAGTAAACTATTTATAGTCATGATTAATGATATGGTAATAATTGATCAGCACGGGAAAATAGAATGGGACGTTCACCTCAGACAATCTCCACTCTTCCAGTAAGATCAGACAAAAAACAGTCACTATGTCTGCTATCCCCAGGCTTACTGAGTGCATTAAACATGTGGTTTATGTATTTTAAACTAATTTCTCATTTCTAAAATTAAATAAATAAAGTCAATCGAAATGATAATACAGTGAAAATTTGCCACTGCTATCGTATATCTGTCAATGATTCATTGCATTTCGTTATCTACATTTACGACCTCTAGCGGTTTTTCTTAATATCGTTTGATATCTAATAGTCGAATTCGATTTATAGCAATATGGATGCAGTAAAATTGGATGACATTGAACTGTCAAATGATAGCATACCGAAAGTGGCCGTAGGTGGTGATCTAAAAGAGCAAATCGAAGAAGAGATTAGAAAGAACTTTCCAAAAGATGAAAACGCTGGTCTTACCAAATGTTTAGCTACAGTAAAAGACATCCTTTCTCTGATAGAGAAATCCGATAAAATAGATGACATCAAAGAAGACCTAACACAAATTTGCAATGTGATTAAAGAAAAAAGCGAAGTAATGGATCCAGTTAAATTTCTAATAAGTAAAATCGATGGCTCCGATGAAATTTTGCAGAAAACAAACACAATTCTTGTGAAGATTCGAGGAAACCTCCGCAAACTTTGCGGTGGCTGCGTCAACCAGTGTCTCTTAATATTTTTCCTCAAGAAATACGTCGATCAGCTTAAAGAAGAAGTCGAAAACTGCAAAAAGCAAGTGGACGAACTCAAATCACTTAGCGATAATGTAGCTGAAGCTCTTCAGAAGTATATGGAAGAGAAGATAAAGGAAGAAATGCAGAAACGTTTACCAGAAAAATCAGAGGCTGCAGAAGGACTCATGGATAAATTAGCAGATAAGCTCGGAGTTTAGGATTTAAGTATTTTGCTTTACGCTATGAAATTGCTTTTAGAAAATATTAGATTCTGTTTTTTAATCGATTTCCTTAAACTATTATGATTCGCAAATGAACAATCAATAATTCTTCAAATCTACATGTAGTATATTATGTACATATGGCAGTCAAATTTTGCAATTCAGCAGTTCCAGTTACCAAATGGGTGTCCATACTAAAAGTGGGCCTAAAGTTTTAATATCTAAATCTGAATTTATCTGAAATAATGTAATCAGGTTCGATTCGAAACCGAAATTCAAATGCCGAAAACCCCAACAAAAATGTGTATTTCTGTATATAATTTAAACTAGATGCTTAAAATTTAACCTCTTGGAATGTATGAACATAATTGGAATGATTTGATAAACGGTTTTCAAATATTGGATAAACCTATTGAACAATGTCGAATATAATTTTAGTAGACTCATTTTGTGGCTTAGACTCATTGTCCCAACAAATTGCGTTTTCCATAGAATGACATCTGGCAGAAAACTATTTCATTGTATATATAACTGCATTTTACATTTAAATGACACACCTTCAATAGAATTTGCATTAGTAGTGATAATCTGATGATATAAATTCAAATTGCTGCCAATTTGTGTTATTCTATTTACATTTGTGTAATCTCATTCGCTAATTGATATTCATGCTATTTATGGAAGGAGATATTTTAAAAAATATACTTTTTAAAAAATTACGGTAAGCTCTCATTTAATTATTTCCATTGTTTTCATTGAGCCTACTATTCAATTTGTGCTTAGTAAATTAATATTTCACAATAAAATATTTTTTCTATTTTTACAATGGCCTTATATAGGTTTTTCTTACAATCATATTTGTATTTGATGGCGAATGATTTTATATTATAACGACTAGTAGTTAAAGAAGACTAGGCCATAAATTAGAATCATGAACATACTAAAAAGTAGCGTTACATTTAGTTAGAAAATTTTAGAAAAAGCAAAGCAACCAATTTCTTGAAAAAATCATAAAATTCTTAATATCATAGTACATTGTTATAAAGTTATAGACATCATTCTGAAAGTTAAAGTGTAAATAAATTTTATACAGTTTATATAATAACTTACTCCTAAATATATATATATATATATACATATTTTTTTTTTGAAATGAATGATGAATGTATTATTATAGAGTGAGCTTTTACAGATGAAATTGAATGAGAATGATTGAAAAATATATATCTAAGAAAATGTACAGACTCAGAATTTGATTCATGCTACTCTATTCTGCATAGATAAGTGTTGTACAAGTAACATATTGATGAAAGTGATTCATAGCATCGTCTCTCTGATTATGATTTCCCCTGTGGCGAGTATTTTTGAACATTCAATATGTAGTGAATAATTGGTAAACACTAAGATAAATTTTGCCTGTACTCAGACAAATAGTAATAACCTTATTCTCATGAAAACACAGTAGTGCTTTTATTGGCAATAAGCTAATGTTATTGCAATGTCGTTGTCACTAATGTTTGCATAATTTTAAAGTCTTATATTTACATTATTTGCTTGAATGCCTGCTGCCATTTGTTCTAGTAGGTGACAAGGGGTTCGCTAAGCTTGAAGTATGCTCAGATTACTCTTAGTCAATAAGTAAATATCCTTTTTATAGAAATCTTGAGCTAAGACACCATTAGAAAAATGGCAAACAGGACTGAACATGAAAAGAGTGCCTACAATTTTATCAAAAAAGTAAGAAATGTTTAATATCAGCCAGTATTTTTAAAATGAATTTCAAGTAAGATGCATGATAGTAAAAATACTGAAACATTTACCATATTTTGCAGATATATATATATATATATATATATATATATATATATATATATATATTTAATAAATTAGTGAACAGAATTAAATAACATACCACCTGAAATCATTTAATTATATTTTTGATGTTCAATTTGTCCAAAAAACTTCACTTCATGCGCTGCGCTTCACTAAAATTTTAGATCCCTTTGTCTTTGCTATAATTAGAAAATGCTTGATGCAGAAGAAATCAAATAGCATTTAAACTATTACCCAGACTGATTATTTCCAATTTCATTTACTTTTAGTAAAACATTGTTATCCAGCTTTAACCAAAAAATATGATAATGTCTACTACATTTCAGTCATTGATATAGATATTAATAGTAATGGAATTGCTACTGAACGGAAATGTTTACTATTTCTAGGCATTCTGCTCATACATAGAGTATTTACATTTACATTGCCTGAGTTAACCAAATCACATTATTTTAATACAACTTGTGATGTATGATTCATCTATAAATTTGGTTAGGCTGGCCTGAGGCTTGTGAAACAGATTTTCATTAAAATGGTGTCCTTGGTTTGGGAATGTACTTTAGTCAACTAAACCTAAATAAAGTTTCTATTTTCCTATGCTCTCAGACAAGCCCAAGTTTATATGTAACATTTGCGCTTTTAATGGTCTTGGCTAGGCTGGTACATTCTTTGCTACTCCCATGGGCCTGGGTTGGGTGCATTAAATTACATATATTCATTAGATATGAAAAGTATATATGTATGTATGCATATATATATATATATATATTATATATATATATATATTAAATGATAATTTTCCTTATATATATATATATATATATTTATAATCATAGCTTCATCAGTGATAAAGTTAGGGGAAATGTAATGTTATTGTTTTAAAATAGATTTTGAAATGATGTAAATGTTTTTATTAAATTGTTATTGTATTATATCAAAATGTTCTTTGGTTGATCATTGCAATACAGATGCTCGCAAATTCATTCATTCCAAGTCAACTGAGGATACTTAAAACCGTTATATAAGAAGTTTAAATAAAAGGTAAATGAATTGCAAATATACATGAATGATATGCATTCTTCAAATCAAATTACTATATTTACAAAATATGCAATTTAAACAGAAATTTTTCAAAGCAAGATAAGACATTACCTATGTAAACCAAGAGGAACCAAACATCCCTGTTAAAAAAACCCTTAACCTTGATTCCACTAGGAAGTTGTCAAAATTTGTGATGACAAAAATTTTTTAAGCGCTTATAATTCACGAACTAATGGAGATATTTAAAATCTAAAAACACCACAAGATGGAGAATTGCCTCCTCTTATTCTTCGTCTGAAATTCGCGACCTGGCTGTGTTCCGCCCTGGCGTGACAAATTCTTCCTTTGTGCACGGCGTGACTGGACGGGATTCACACGGATTGTCTTCAAGAAGCAATATATTTCAGGAGAGTTGTTGTTCCCATCGGACTAGACTGACTCATTATCTGAACACTAGGTATGGAATTAATTTTTGCAAAAAAAAGAAAAAAAATTTATTTGCATGTAATTCAGGTATAAGCACATGTTTTAGCACATACCTTCATCATTGCATGAGCGGGCCCTACCCCATAGATGTGTCCATGTAAAAACCTTTCAATATTTCTAAACAGGCTTGGATAAAATTTTTAAAAATGCGTTTGTTACTTAAAATTAACACTAGTGGAAATAAGGTAAAAAAATATAATCAAAATCATACCAACTGAACAAATCGCAATTATTACAACTACACTTCAATCACTACTAAAATTGGCATGTACAATTACAATATTTTTACTTAACAAGAACATATAACAACAAATTAATGGTATGGCATTGAATTGATTTTTACTTTCAACAATGTTTGGACATTCTTGAATCTAAATTTCAAGTTTTAAAAGATACGTTGGTGATATGTTACATAAACGTGTTTTCAATGCTACTAAATAATCATAAAATAGAATTGTTTCAAGTCCAATTTTGCTTTACTTAGAACGTTATGCTGAGAAATAATAAAGGAGCTTAAAGACGTCAAATTATGAACTTAAAAAAACTTAAAACCTGATAAATTCTATAAATCAATATCAAAATTTCTGAAAATTATAAAAACACATTCTGTTCATATTTATATTGCACTGGCCTATACTTTTTTACGTTTTAAAAGTGTTTTATGCTTAGATCGTTTGTCCCAGTGCGCTAAATCATCATATTGAGTTTCAATAGATTTTGAAGCATAACGATGGATAATTTTGGCTTTTATTCTTTTTACTTCGAAAAATGAAGGATTTTAAAATTATACGTTTTATGCAATTTTGTTCATACATGAATAACAAGGAAATTAATCGTCCATATATATGTAATAGAGGTTTTCATCATTTCTCAGTATAAGCGAATGATTTCACGCATTCAAATCATTTGTAATATGCACACGATGATTATCCATCAAATTCAGAGCTAAAGCATTGCAGTGTGATGTTTGAAGGACAAATGTTTTTTCTTAAACTCTTTCCATTACCTATCATTCCATCTTTTGGAAAGTTGGATTAAGCAATAAAATTTCTTGAAAGGTACAAAAAAGTTTTTTGACTATAGTAAAAAGACTAATCGTGTGTCACCCCCTTAATATTCTAACATTTTATCTACATTATATATTATTATAAAGGAAGTTCGGTATGCCCTTTCTAGGGCCCAAGCCGAATCTACACACAATGGATTTGGATTTTCTAGTCTTTTATCACACACACTCCCAAATGTTACAAATTACCATTCTTTAGTACTAAATAACTGCTCCATTGTGTCGACTCATCCTCCTCAATAAATTACTGATAACATACTGGTGGCATTTGGTGTTTCTACTGTAGCAAATGGTTAGTTTGTTGCCGATGATTATTTATTTGTCATTTTGTGACGCTGATTATGCTTAGGATATTAAGATAAACTTTAAAATCTAATATTAAATTCTTAATTTAGCTTATCATTTTAACTGAGCAAGTCCTATGTACCCTATTGCATATGCAGCACAAGGATAGATAACAAAATTGAGACTGTTATCAAAAGTTTCATATTGGTTCGTGTCCTATAGGTGACATTGATTACAACTGCCTTGACAAAATATAAACAAATGAACTATAAAAGTAAAATTTGATTAAAGTTTAATGATCCTCGATTTTATCTACACCCTTAAGCTAAAACTGATTCGATTTGGATTGTAAAGAATTCTTCAAAATGTCAAATTAATTGGGTCAATTTTGGTTGATCCATTTCCAGCATTGGTTTTTATATATAAATGCTTATTTCCATTATTTAGGAATAAATATATGACATGACAAAAAATTTTACAGTTGCTGGTTTATAATATTTTGAGGTTTTGTTAAACACGGGTTAAAGCAAATTGTGCTTTATTTACAATGGGATATGTAACAATGTGTGCCAAATCTTAGAAAACAAATATTTTGTGTTGTTTTTGAGCTCAGTTCAGTTTTGCAAGCTTTTTTCAAAATATTGGTTATTTAAAATCAGTTTCATTGTCTCTATTAAAAAATCTATTTATCATGATTTTCATGGTTGCAAATTTAATGACCATTTTGAATTTAATCTGGTGATAATCAAATCATTTGTATGTGTACATGAAATTGAAAAAACTGACTTTATTTGAAATGTACGCTGTACAAGCATCATACACAATAATTTTAAATATTTTCTGCTAACATTTGCATTGCATTTTGACAAAACATACCTTTGTTTGAATAGTTTGAAAACTTGACGAGCTTTCTCACGGTGTTTATCCGAGACAAGAAATGGTTTTTTAGCAGAAAGTTCCAATTCCTTACAAGCTAGTGCATCTATGGTCCAAATGATTAGTGAAGAAATGCAAACTTTCTGATCACTTCATCAACCAATGTTTGTTTATTCTCGATGTCTATCCCACACTGAACTAAAACTAGTTGAACATGAACAATTTCATGATGGAGCTAAGGCATCCTTTATATTTGCGATAAATAAATTTTAAACTCATTGCGACTTCCACATTTTCTCAAGATAAATATTCCTTCAGCGATTGTTTGATCAGATAATCAAAATTACAATTAAATACAAATGAATTATAGCTTGTCGTTGGGGTGGAGATCCGCACACACTAGCGGCGCCAACTTTCTTAGAATGCCTGCCCAAAACCCGGCTTTAATATTTTTATCACGGACAAGATAGCTATAATTTTTATATTCATTCTTGAACGTTTTTTATCCTTCAGAATTTTTTATTAGGCTCTCAATGAGTTTTTAAACTCTCTAAAATGTACAAAAATTTACTAATAAGTAGAGTATATTTGACAAATTTGAGCAAAAGTAATCTGCAAATTTTTTTGCAACATCTTCAAGATCAACTTCTTGGGCTCGAGTTCGTTTGAGAGAAATAGTTGCAAGATTTTCTAGTCATTCACCAGTTATTAGCTTATGATCATAGTAGTTGGGAAAACCTTCTTTCGCAACCTGCAATGCTTATTGGTAATGTCATGGTAATTTTCACACATCTATAGAGGTGAAAACCTGCATCTTTGTAAGGTTCGAGATATTGCATGAATTCTGTAGCGTTCTTGGAGAGCATTACACTCAGACCTCAAATCATTTTATCTATTCCATGTGTTAAACCCATGAAATTCAATTATTCCACATTTAAGAAATTAATTATTTGCTGCATCAAAAAGGAGAAGCCTCTTAATATTTGACAGTTTGCACCACAAAATCTCCTATGCATCTTTGAAAATATTCCGTCAATATCAAGAATGACGGAATATTTTGAATATAAAAATCAAGTGCGTCAGAAAACTATTCTTGCAACTTTGTCTTTATTTTTTAAAGTTGCAAGTCAAATCATGTTTGCTAATCATTTCAGATGTTTCATTTAAATGTCAAACCACAAACCGCCCTCATTAAATGAATTGTTTTCTTCGCATTATTCTTAGAAACAAGGTTAGCAATTTTCAAGGTTGTTTCTTGAACGTGGCAATCATAGATAACTGCTAAAGCTATTAAAAATATGAAAATAAACATTATTAACAAAATGAAACAATAATCTAGTAATACATATTTTAAAGCTCTTGACGTCTACCTTTAGCATTATAAGAATAATGACTTGCACATTGATTTTAACAATTATACCATTTGAATGGATTCTACGACACTTATCATACATTTTTTGCTTTTACAAAACTTAAGTTGTTTAAAAAATAATATCATTGACCTTTTTTACCGTTCAAAATATGCTAGGTAGAGCATGGGCCAAGTTTCTATGCGACTGTTCGTTGCCCAGGCTCGATCTGACTGTCGGCACAGCACATCACATATTGTGGGAATTCTTTTGGGGAACTTGTGGGGCAAAAATTTTGTAGCTAGCCTCAATAATTCTAAAAATTATCAAACTTTACAGAAGACGAAAATGATGAAAACAGCGATTAAGTTGTAACATTTTATTATATTATTATGTATATTATTACATATTAAGATATGCAAAAAAGCTCAGTGCTTACAAATGCTTTCTACTAAAATATTTAAAAGTTTTGTCAAAAAAAATTCAGTGAAGATTTGTGGAGTCATCCCACAAGAAGCGTGCGTATGAAGTAAGCTTCACAGCCAACGTTAACAAATGATTCTAGAAGTTCATTTCTTATCAATGTCCAGAGCAAACTTCTCGAATGCTCTCTCATAATTGCTTTCGATGCAACATGATACCTGCGACCCTTTTGTGAAACACAAATGTAATAAAATTAATTTATATTTTAATTGCAAATGTAACTCGATAAACGAAAATTTTAACATTGATTTCTGAAAAAAACAATAGCACAAAAGGAAACAAGCAACAAAGTATAGATAAATTAGTTGTGCTAAAAATGAAAACTTTTATCTTACTTGCAGTGGTGAGAAAATTCAGGAAACTTACAATTATTGTTTATTGATTATAATAAAAAAATTAGAATGATTGAAATCTAATTCTTTCGTTAATAATAAAAAAGTGTATACTAATTATTTTCTGCAGAATAATGTTATTTTAAAAAATTCACTGAGTTCTAGCAAGCATTTAAAAAATATTATTACCATTTTTAAATTCAACATAAAAAATTATGCAAGAAAATTGAAAACATTTTGTGTTAAAAAAGTTTTTTCTGAATAACAAACTAAATAATGTAGTAGTTGCAAGGTTTTTCAAGCATTTTGAAAAAAAACATATTATTGTATTAAGCTCGTATTTTTCCCATGATTGACAATGCTGGATGCTCAAACAACCACGTGTGCAGTCAATAAACTGTTTGAACGATATTTAATCGTAATTGAATAAACAATTACGAGGATCATGCTGGTAAATGATGACTGAGTAACAACCAATTACTAAGTTCTTTCTGCCGTTAAAAGGTTTCTGTTATATAATAAAACTAATTTAACAACGACTCTTCTAATCATAAAAAACAATATTGTCATAATCATCCAATATTGAAAAACTGATGCATTTCATACGCAGCCGCCGCTGATCATTTTCAACTGCGTGACATGACTGAAAATATTTTTATAATGTATCAGCAATTGCACATACATGTATCGTCGGTGTCATTCCATAACTAAATTGATCAATAATAGCTGTTTTATAATAGTGCTTAGAGAAAAATATAGTTACTAGTTAGTAGCACTAACACTATTATGTATTGTAGAGTGGAACTTATGAGATTCATGAGTTTATCAAGTGAAAGAACATAATTTGATGCAATCAGTCATGGCAAAAAATAGAAAATTTAAGAATATTAAATGATACCTCGATATGCTTTCAAATTTAAACGTGACGTGTTTGTGTATATACATCTCTTATTGTGATTAATATCGTAAGGAAAATCCTTTTATATTTAGTATATTTTTAAGGGTTTGTCATGTGATATTGGTTTTACTCTAGCCGGCTGAGCCCCCGCCACCGCCAATCTAAGGTTGGATCAAGCACCGTGCAAGTAAAAACTCATCAACTCCAGGCTTTACTGATAGAATAAATACTATTTTCAACTTCTGGTTTATATTTGCGATGACGACATTGATTGAGAAAATAACGAATTTATGCTAAATTTAAAGCTTTGCTTTAGACAGTCGAATGATTAAACTTCAATTTTGTATGCTTATTGCTGTAGATTTGTTTGTTGTCAATGCGATTTGGTGCCAAAAAGTAAACAAAGACATGTATTTACATTTAGAGTGATTGACAAATTTTCACGCTTTCCAAATATAATGCTTCATGTAAGAATTAACTATATTTAACTAACTTTATTTTTGAGAAAATGTAAATTAGAGGCTTAGCTCATAACAATAAAACTCGTAAAATATATATTTCAGGCTTTTATGCCTTTTTTCAAATTCAGGTCTTTTTATAAATTAGATGTGCTCAAAAATCTTAGACTTAATTACTTTTAAGTGTTGGCAGCCCAGGTAATGTAGAGGGGGAACACCAAAAATAACTTACTATACGTACACCAAACCAAATGAA
Organism: Hofstenia miamia; assembly: GCA_900660155.1. Taxonomy (NCBI): domain Eukaryota; kingdom Metazoa; phylum Xenacoelomorpha; order Acoela; family Hofsteniidae; genus Hofstenia; species Hofstenia miamia. The sequence goes on from CABFPE010000189.1 coordinate 849,775, forward strand.
TTCAATCAAATTATAAACAATGTACCGAAAAAATATATTCTGCATTATTATCATAGACTATTCACCTTACGTTTTGTATTTTCAGTGTGTAGATTTTATTATTTGTTTCTACTTGGTATAGCAATGCAAAAAATTAAATAATTTTTTTGCAATGATAAAAAAATGAGCCAAATTTTCTATAATTTAAATGCGTCTGGCCCCGTCTTCTCTGAAACCCCTTGTAGTGATAACAACAATAGAAACCATTTCTTCTTATAATCAGTAATATTTATAGGTGTACATCTAACAAATTAACAGTTTTAACAAAAAATGATTGACCAACCTAAATATGGGTGAAATGATTTCAAATTGAAGTGCATAAATGTTTTGGAATTTTGGAAATAATTGAGAATTGAGCTAATAAAGTAAGTTATTATTCAATCACTTGAGTTGAGTAAACTATCGCGCAGAGAACTTTGCCAAACTTCAATTATCATGACAAAAAATGTACAGTGATGCACTGGCTAAATTTAGTCAAGATGTTTGTTATTAATGGTAGTTTCCAATCATGAGATTTGAATCGTGTTCGTAGCTAAAATATTGTGGATAACGGTGGAATAATTGACAATTTTTAGAATTTTTATTGAAAGAACTCACTGTAGAGAAACAAGATACACTATTAAGGTTATACAAAACTGGTAAAAACGATTAATAAATTGTAAAAAATTTCGTATTATATCATGTGCAATCGTTTTTACAAATCGCTGTCTCATAGAACCAATCAGATTTTTACATCGTTGTGAATTTTGTGGGAAGTGTGGCATTAGTAGTAAACGATTTTTTATTGCAATAAATGTAATTAGTTTCCCAAGTACATGTAAATCAGTTTTCTTTTGACTTTCGCAGGCTGTTCTGATGAATGCACGGACTGAAGACTTTAGTCAAGATTTTTGATTTAATGATGGTTAAATTCCTCATTTCTCATAAAAGGGAACGTTTTCATATCATCATTCACAATTATAAACTTCTTATAGTGTAGCCAGACTAGTCAACGAGCCGAGCTTGAGCACAGTATTGGATATACAACGAGCCCAAAACGAGCCTTTTTAGGCAAAACAAATTTAAAGTTCTGCTTGTTAGTTCGATTATGAAGATTTTTCTTATTTTTTTTAATTTAGTATGCCTTTCTCATTATCTTATTTTAGAAATGTTTATTGAATAATAGGAAGAGCTATGTAAGAAAATGTTTGAGTGCAACATTTTGAAAAACTATCGAGCTAAAACGAGCCTCATTAAAGGATTTTATGTGGCGAGCCGAGTGAAACTTACTCAAAATTTAAACGAGCCAAGCTTGGAAATTTCGGCTCGTTGACAAGTCTGAGTGTAGCTATATACCTGCGCAATTAGCGCATTATTAAATATATTTGCAATATGAAATTAGAATGAGTTAATTTTTTGACAAATGTTGGTTGTCGCTGTTGTTGTTAGAATGCTTGGCAGAAGTGCTTCCCATTAAATATTTGAATTTCTGAAGTTCAGTATGTTATGGCAGCTTTGTGGGCCAATTTGTGAAGCCACTCATCTTATCAACCTACATTAACCTACATCAAATCTTAATATATGACCTAGCCTACTCAGAATGCATCAAGCTCAAATTCTCACTCAATTATTCATATCACTGAGTTTCCACATGCATTGTATTTTGGATTTTGTTTTTGACAGACAAGCTTATACTATGTGTGTATTTAAAAGGCTTTTGGACTTATTTGAAATTTCTAAATCGCAATTGAAAGCACGAATTAATTCTAAAAATATTAAACTTTAAAACCAAAATTTCAAGCTTTGATCATGTAAAACGTATTCAAATTTCGTTTGAGTGAAAATTGAAGCCCTACAGACCGACACGAAAATGTTACAGAATGTTTGATACTAATAAAATCGTGTCAGGTGGTTTGGGTTAACCCCGAGCAGTAACTATTGTAGTTCTTGAACATTGATTATGATTGTTTTAGTTTTGAATACCAAAATAAAAAACAAAAAACGTAGTTGATGCATATGTTGAAAGTGTGAAATAAATAAATGACATATATTATGTTCAATGCAAATGAGATCTGATTACACATAGTCCGCGTAACGCTGTTATTACTTCGGTTCAATAATGAGTGTTGTTGTAATCGTCAATTTTTCCCAAAACAATTGAATCAATCCCACTGCACTAAATATAGACAAGCCGAGATATAGGCCAAGAGTGCCTCCAAAGTCACTGAGTAAATCTTCAAGGGAGTATGCAATGCTCTCCTCAATTGCTTCTACTGAGATCTCATCAAAAAACACGTTGAGTTTCATCACTGATTCACGAGTTCGTCTTAGAAGTGAATGCGGAGAAAATCTAAACATTGATGAATGAATTTATCTCAAATCCGAAGATTCCACAAGATGAAAATTAAAAAGAATTTGTAGACACAAACGCTTGAGAGAATCAAAACTAATTTTCAAATATACACTGCGCAGTAACAAGGGAGTGTTACAAAAATATTTCCATTGTTAGTTTTTGGGAAATGCAGACTGAAAAAAATCCAATAAATATTCAAATGAGAGGAAGTCTTTCTATATCATGTGCCTGCCTCAAGATTCAAATTTGACTAAAGAAGGAATGGTGTTTATTTATGTTTCATTTAAGAAAATAATAGAACCACGCAATTCAGAGGTGGAATCGGGAAGAGATTTGAGAATTCAACCTGAAGCCAAACCGGAAAATTTATATTTTAATCAGATTTCAACTCTAATTTCGAAAATCATCTGCTATTAAATTGATAAAAATTTGCTCTATAGGCAATCTAACCACAAATTGAATTTTCCTTGGGATGATACACATTACAATGATTACCACAAATTACTAAAATGAAGAAGAAATCAACTTTATTCCACGCGAAATCAACCCATCAAAAACTGCACCTGAATCCAGTATGACACGACTCAAATCAACCCGAACTCAATTGCATCATTGGTGAAAACAGATCGACACACCCCGCGGGCCGGGTCAGGTTTTTGTCGGATCTTCATCAGTTGAAAATATTTTTTCTTTAAATCAGGTCATGTCTGGTCATTTAATAAGAGTGATGTTAATTAGTTTAAGTACATGTATAGCTTTTAGCACTACATCGAACGTATACGTCCCATGAAAATTAATACTAATATATAACAAAGCTTTTATTTCCCACTACTGTCTAGCACGAGAGCTTGGAAACGGCTCAAAAATTCTTCACTCTACCCGACCCGGTCCACCCCAAGCAGTTTCTGACCCAACCCAACTCGGGTTGTAATTATAAAATGGTCGTTTTCTTTAATTTTTATCATATTTAACATAGTTATAATAAATCCAATTGAAGTATGATTAGCGTAGGATCTGATCATTTACGTTTTTTTTCAGGAGAATACATTGTGAATTTTGAGTGTTAGACACGATTCCAGGCCCGCTAGCAGGTATGAGTCATGTGTGAAAACAACTAATCATAAAAGTAGTCATCATACACTACCAAGTTCTGCAGTTAGTGAGAGAACGTTTTATGCTGCTCCCAATATGTCTTGACAAGATAGAGGTAGCATAAATCCAAAACCTTCGAAAACATCAAGTTCGTTTATAAAAATTGGTAAAATTTGAATTATTCTTAGGCATGTCAACTATTTTTGAAACGTGCAATACTTTCTTAAATTTGAAATACTTAAAGACTGCACTTTGTTGATGCAGAGATAAGAAGATAAGAAGTTAAGTATTTTTTAAAAATCAGAAAGAACATCTGATAGTCATCTAAAAAAAGTCTTATTTATACAAAATTGATAAAAGTACAATCTGTAATCATGGTACCAAATCCAGTTTCTCAAAAAACGAGTTGGGAACAAGTTTTCGTACTTCTTGATAAGCAACTTATAAGGTGCAGGATTCCGTTTTCTCAAATGATCTTCGCGGTATGTGCTGCGTACTGGTAACACGTCCTTAAAAACATGATTGTCCGTATGCAATATAGTTTCATATAAAGATGAATCTGCTTCACCAATTAGTTGTTGAAACGACTTGAAATCTTCAATCACACCATAAGTAACCAGTTGCTTTTGAAGTACATCAATTTTTTTCTGTTCACCCAAATTAACCCCACCCCAAACAGTCAGGCAATATTTTATTTGACTAAGGAGTACACAGATATACAGGGTTTGTAATTCAACAGAATTGTAGCCAAAGGATTTCAGCTTTTTGAGAAGATAAACTTTCTGGACAAGTTTACTGCAAAGTAATAGAACAAGTTCATCAAAGGTTAAATCATCAAATAAAGTAATTCCCAATAATATTGCATGCTTCACTCGTTTGATTCCGAAAGTTTCACCAGGATCAGTGTCAGATAACCCGTTAAAAAATAGTTCTACTGACTGTGAGGCATTTAAAACAAAGTTATTTGCATTACACCAATTCATTATATGTTTCAAAACTTTTTTAGAAATGTCAGAATTCATTACCAGCAACTACTATAGTTATATCATCGGCAAACATCGTGAGAAGAACATCTTCATAATGATATAACAGTCCATCATAAACAATATTGAATAAGGGAGGCCGTAGGACAGTCGCTTGCGGTACGCCACTGTTGGTGTACAAGATTACTTAACTGTCCCGATTCATTTCTACATACTTGCAACGGTCAGAAAGAAAATCGCATAGTAGGTTAACTATGTGAGGTTTGTCTTCTCAATTATAGTGTTTCTGCGAACTTTGTCGAAAGCCTTGCTTACATCTAAGCAAACACACGAACATAATTATACTTCTGACTATTGTAGAAATTTTGAATGTCCTGGAAAATTCGATGGAGTGATAAAAAACAAGATGATTGTCTTTTAAATCCAAATTGTTCTCTAGAAATGATTGATTCGTAGTCTCTTGATATAAAACAATCAAATAAAAGACGCTTAAATTTTCTTGCAAGCACTGGGGTGATAGAAACTGGACGAAGATTATCCAAGGAGTTTTTGTTTCGAATCTTTGATTAAAGGAACACCCGAGCTATTTTAAAGTCATTGGGAAAGATTCCACTTCTTACAAAAGAATTGAATATATGCAAAAGTGGTTTAGCGAAATTGTGTGCATTGTCTCTGAGAAACCATCAAGGCAAACCATCTCTGCTCCTGTGGCAGTCTTTTTCGTTTTTCGCAAATTGTGATGCACTTGATGAAGTGTAAAAGCGGGAGCTTCCTGATTTGCTACAAAGATTTTAGAAGGAGAGACTGCATTCTTTTTTGTAGAAGTTTCGACAAAAAACTCATTTATTTCTTCAGTACTGAATAGGATATTTGATTTTGCTTTCTTCATGCTGTTCGTTAAAGAATTTACTTTACGTCACCATTTCTGACTTCCACGAATTGGTTTGCTTCATTGCAAGTTCTTCAAAATCTGTTGTTGTATTTCAGTGGTTAGACATTTTGCTAGTCGGAACTTTCTTTTCCTGTAAGCGCATGCTTTTTCTTCAATAAAGATTTCACGTTAGACGTGATATATTCAGGATCATTGAGGGACATCTTTCTGACTGGACAGTGTGAATCAAGGAGCACTTGAAGTTTGAAATAGAAAACCTCCAGGGCTTCATTGGCATCCGAATAAAACGAAATATTATCTAACGCAACATAAAGGTTCTCTTTATTTCTTCGACTAAACCAGCGATAATAGTCAAAATATTTTACCGTCTGTCTTTGGATGGAATCAGCGATAATTGCCAAATGGTCAGTTTGAATTGTTGAGCTGAACGTATGAGTGCTAAAATTGGGGGACGTAGATAGTATGAAATCCAATTGCTATTCATCATGCGTCGGTCTAACGAATAAATGCTCAACAGGGAGGTCGAGACAACATTTTTTAATGTCAAATCATTGAAATCGCCCAATAGTGTAAACATGCAATTGCTATCACAAATAGACAATGTTTCGAAGCTTACTACAATGTGATCGTAGTACTGTTGTAGTTTTTGCACATTCGGTGGGTAATATACCAAACAATAATAATGTTTAACCGATCCAGTAAGCACTAGCCACAATACTTCCAATTCATCTGATCCTCGGAGTTTAAGTTTGGACAACGTCAAGAAATTCTTGTAGTAAACAGCAACACCTCCTCCGCTGGATTTAACGGAGTGTCTCGAATTTCTATCATTTTTAATCAAATTGTATCCATTAATAGAACCAAGGTTATTTTGGATTTCTGGTTTAATGCAAGCTTCGGTAATAAAACAGACATAAACGTCTTGAGAATAAATATCTGCTGATAGATGAAGAATTGCATTCTTTTTTATTTACTTTGAGTTCAGGAGCATGATTCTGGGGCAATAGCAGGCAGTAAACTTTCATTAACCCACACTCCATTTTTAAACTCTAGTAATTTCAGATTTAAGATTCAAATCAACTTTAGATCATAAACACTGTTTATAAGCTATCGGCATTGCTTCAAGCGATCAACAATGCACTCTTTCCAATGAAAGATCTCTGCTCATGAATATCTTTTCAGAAAAATTGTTTAATTTTCGTAGTGACAACAAAATTTTTCGTTTCGCCCAAAGGTTGTCAATTGTAACGATCAGCGTTCTTGGATATTTACGATCTTTGACAGGTTTGCCCAGCAGTTTAATATCCACGATTTTTGTTTCTACATCTAAATATTCCAGAATCTTTTTCACTTTTTGCATGTCGGAAACTAAGCCGATTTCATTGGATTCATTTGATTCTGCTACTTCCCGCATCCTTATCGAGTAAGGATCTGTCGGCTTGATACGTGATTTATTCAGCATTTATACTTTAAATGTTTTTTCTTGGAATGGAAGACTCAAATTTAAATTTTGAAAGTGTAGTGTTTATTCCCCCCTTTTTGGGGATTCTTAGTTTTTTGTAAAAGTGTTTTCCTCAAATATTTTTTATGTTGATGTTTACAAGTTTCAATCGACAATTTAAGGTGAGCAATGCATTAATTTGGACATTTAGAGGTTACATTTTACAATGAAGTTTTCTCTTGGAGTTATTTTTGTTTAAATTTCCATTTTAGTTTAAGTTTTCTTGAAACAAAATTGGATGGTGCCCCCCCCCCGTTTTAAAAATCTTAAAGCCGCGCCTGGATTTCAATTTTACTCAACTTCTGATGTGTTTCGGATCCAAATGTATCAAAAAATGTATATATTATATACATTTTATAAACTTAGTATGATTTTTACTTTGTTAAAATTCTCAATCAAAACAATTGAAATTTTGATCTATTGTAAGACCGTATTTATTTATTGTTGGTATAATTAGCTTAAATTCGGATCAATAATTTTTGAAAATTCGGATCGGATCCCTTCTCTGTGATGATATGCTAATGACGACCGTTCCAATGTCAGACTAATGAAATAACCAATTATCACAAACTTATAGCAAAATTGCAGTGTATGTGAAAGATTAGCCCACGTAGCCAAATACTGGTGGACCACCAATGGCAGATACGGTGGCCCACCAGGTGGGTTTTGGCCACCCGTGGCTAGCTGGTGGTCCATCAGTGGGCCACTGTTGGCTAATTGGTGGGCCACTGGTGGCAAAAATATCATTTAAGCATTAGAGCAATGACTCAAATGTAGTAACAGCAAACTTTTATATTAATAGAGTTTAAACAAACACAAACCCAACAAAGGGTTAAAGGAAATGCTAACAAGCTCAAAATTTACATTGAATTAAGATTGACAATGGAAAGTATAATGAATTTTTTATTATACGCAATAACAACAAGCACACAAAAAGGCCCAATTTAGATTTAATTTTCGATTTCTGAAGAAATTGCAATTTTTAAACATTATTTTTTCCAATAATTAAAAATATATTTTGCCCAATTTTAGGTATTCATGTAGACATTGATTTCAAGGTCCATGAATAATCGTGAATAAATTATTTTTTGCAAACGGAAAATTGCAAAAAAGCTCTTCACAATGAATTTTATATGTTTATGAGATCTAAGAGAGCATAGTAATGAATAATAATGCCACTCATTCCCCACCAGTGGACCACTGGTGGTGGCTACATGGGAGTGTGTTAACTGGTTATTATGATCAAATGTGTCGGTCAAATTGACTTTTTGTTAGAAATTACCATCCAGGCGAAAAAAAATAGATTGTCCACTGTGAAGAGACTCAAGAACTTAATGTCGAACTATTTGATATAACTTACATAGTTTTAGTGTTTTATTAAAATGTAAGTTTATGAGTGTGGCATAAAGCCTAATTAGAATATTGAGGTTAACAGCCTATAAATGATGATTCGCAACCCGCTGTGCTAGTATATCCCCATTTAAGAGTGAGTCAAAATTTAATTGAATTTGAGAATCCATTCAGTGTAATTTGAAGAACAAAGTGATTGCTTAACATTTAACGTATGGTAACAGTGTAATTGGACGAACTGACTATTCATATAAGCACTTAATATGATCAATAAGAACTGGTAATAATATTTTAAGCTGTGGACAAATTAAGTCGGGCCGTGTGCTGGATCTTGGCTCTAAATTTATCAGCCGTTTCCTAATCTGATTTCGCAAATTACACTTAATCTGATATTTTTAGTGGTATTAAGACGGAATATTGCTACTCATAATTTTGATTTGATAAAGAAAAATTTAATTTAAATTTAATTTTAATTTCTATGCAGAAGATAAAACGGTATTTCAAATTTGATGAATTATTATCATTCAGAAATCTTAATATTTTAACTGATTCGTTGCAATGATGAATTTGAACACAGCGACTTTGGCACAGTAATAGAATATTTTATAAATTCAAAATTCAATTAAACAAAGATCAGAAATTGTCAAACCAAAGTCAGAATAAAGTTGAACGGGACAATAGTTATTACTTCAACTAATTCATTACATAATGGATGTCGCAAGTAGGCATGTATAAATGTTGTTAGTTGCATTTACTTTAATAAAAATAGTACAGAATGAATAAATTTCAGTGATATTTGTTGACATGAATTTGTTTATAAGAAATATACATATATATCCTCTGCCCATTTCAACCCTTTTTACATGAACGGAAGCAAATACTATTCAAGACATCAGTTCAAAAAGAGAAACTTCTAACCGTAAGCAGACCAGCGTCCTTTTAAAAGAACAAATCGTTTTCCACATTTACAAAATATTTTCTCCACGGAAATGTGAAAATCGTGAGGTATGGTTAGTATAAGTTTAAAAGGCAAATTTCAAATCACAATGATACTAAACCAGATAATGATGATAATGAACCTGTATTTATCATTCAAATAGGCAAATACCAATGGGAAGATACTTAACTTCATATTCGATAGGGAAGGGACAGATTTCAAGGAAATGTGAACATCCATATAGAATAGAATGAGTTTATTGACTCTGGATGTACTAAGCTCTGTATTAGAATTGTATATTTCAGACTTGCCATATTATTCTATATGCAACTTTAGAAAGCGATACAAGTCTTAGGATACAACAATTTAATGAAAACTCTATTAATCTTGTTCCAGGCAGAGATGGGCAAGTTCAAGGCAGGTCAGAAAAACTGACTACTACACAACAGTTCAGGCAAGTCAACCCAAATGATAGGAAATGACATAGGATTTATGGGTAATGGATTTCGTTGTGATGGTTTTCTAAATTTTTATCATCTCCAATTTTGATCTAGTAAACTGAAAAATTGAAAAATTGTTTGCAAAGATCATGAAAATGGGCCTTAGATGAGCCGAATTGGCCTTAATTCAGTCTTGGACAAATTTTTCTGTCAGATTCCAGGTGCATTTATCTTGTCATAAGAATCTTTGAATCTTAAAATATTCAAAATGTTTTCTTAGTGCATTAAGAAGAGTTTTGCCAGGAAAGTCGCAAAATCAAAATGATAAAAACTCAGTCCGGGTATCAGCATCAAAGACTTAAGAAAAGAACAAACACAACAGCTAAAATTTGACAGTTTATGAAAATCAAAATATAACCTTTTTGGTAAACTTAATTTCATCTTCTCATTGAGTCGGTTGAAAAAGAACGGAAAATGATTTTCATTGGGCCAAGTAAGTTGATTTATAACGGCTTGATATTCTTCCCTTAAACACTCCTGCTGGCACTGCGTTTCAAAATTATAGTTAATAAGCTTTTTTTCGATGTCCCTCATGCATTCCATTTCTGTGAAATTTAGTGGATCACAGAGCTTTCCTGAGGATCCTTGCCATGTTGCACGTTCTATGAAAATCAAGCAGCCGCATTGTTGGTCTACGTGGTACTCAATAGCCTTCTGTTTGCATTCACTCTAAACAAAGAGCATTTTAGTACACGTCAATCCACCAAAAGATCACAAATGTTTAAAGGGAAAACCTTTAATATTTGCATCTAAATTATTGATAGAAATGACTATTTTGATTATTGTACAATTACTAGGAAATTTTATCAAAGTTTGTCTCAAATTCTCAAACTTAGGTAAAGTATTGATTTCAAAGTTTCAAAATAGACACTCAAAATTACAATTATTAGCAAGCAATATATAAAGATTGTCAGAGGTTTCCAATGTATACATGGAAATGAACGACGAATGAAAATTACCTTTGAATACGTTTTTTCTTCATGAAAGTAGTTTTTTGCCCACACAATATTTTGCCAATTGCTACGACACTTACCATAGTTATCTGCATTGATTCGCATTAACCGTTTCTGCCTGAGTTTTAGGAAAGCTTCCACTCCCATTGAGAACGCGTAACGCTGTGTAGAAAAATCGGGAATGGAGTCAGGTCGATGAATTGACAAATAAACCCCATGAGAATGTGTAGTCATACCAAGTGATTCATTGGGATCGTTAAAAACAGTAACTGATAAACCATGAGGCATTCCAGAACTATGGATTTTTCTATTGTATCCACCTTGAAAAAAGGAGTTTATATTTAAAACTTCTGAAAATTTAAGAGAGATTGAGGTAAACGAGTTTAACAGAAAGGGTTACTGGGGGAGCTGCGCGCCCCCTTGCGTCTATATTAGGCAAGCCGCACAAAGCATGTATGGAATTTATACAGGTCCTGTCCCGCATTAAAAAATTAAATTAGTATATTACTTTCTAATTGCCTTAATTTCCCGTGATACTCATGTCAATAAATCGTCTTATAAACATGCGATCTCCACAGAATTATTTATCAGTATTCTCTGAAAAATCAAGTAAGGTAGCAAATAAAATCAATTCATAATATTATCCGTACAGGATTAAGGGACGGCAACATACGAATTTACCATGTTACCGCTTTTTGAGGATTTGCGCTGAACAATTCTTCAAAAGGGTTATTGCTAAATATGAACTAGAAAGAAAGTTTTCATAACAAATAATTAACTAATTACAGCACAGTTTGTATTTAATAATGGGAATATATTATGAACTAATATAGCTCAAGTAAAAAAAGTGGCCACTGTTCAAAATTTAACTATAATTAGTTTTCGCACTAGATGGACTGGTACAATTTATAGTTCAAAATATTGCCAAATACTCGAGGCATTTGTACCATACGCAACCTGCTTATATCCCGATTCATGGATCTTAAAACAAGATGGATCAAGCCCTCATACCTCAAAATCGACAAATATAATATTCAAGCTATGAAATGGCCACCGAATTCACCAGATTTAGTACCCATAGAGAACGTGTGGCAGATTCTGAAGGATTTTGTCGAGAAAAAAATCCCATAAATCTGAAAGAATTAAAGAGTTACATCTTTAGATCGCAACACTAAGTAACTCAAGAAGTTAGAGTCTTTTTAATGGATTCAGTTTCAAGACGTTTATCTGCGTGTCAAGCTTTGCATGACAAACTTTTCAAATAAATTTGTCACCAGGTTGCAAGCTGAGACAATTATATTTTCAAATATATTTTATAAGCCTTTATTTGTCATTTGTTATCAAAAATGTGTTTAAATGTGGCTACTTTTTTAACTTGAGCTATACATTATAAGATTAAAACAATTTTGCTGATGAAAATGACTTAATTTGAATAAAATCAAATTTAAAGTATGATTTTGGTTATAGCTAACTTTGCGTCTTTCTTTTGTAGGGCTTTGGTTTTACGTAAGTCATAACAACGGTGAATTTGTCGAATAGAATTTATTAATACGAGCATCGTCATCAAAATATTAGGTATCAGTGTCAAGTGAAGTTTGATGCTGATATTAGCACTTTACCAAAATTGGCAATTTTTATTAACCTTCACAATTTCATAGTTATTTCAAAATAATGATGGAAACATAGTCTATTACTTATATATTTATTGTGTTCCAATTAATTTCAGTGTAGAAGCATAAATATTAAAGTTAAAAGTAACTTATTCAATTGGAGTTAGTCTTGGTTTGAATAATCTTCACGAACGTAAAATGTTCTTAGGCTATTAATTCAAAAGCAAAACTTACCAAAGATGTCTAAAATATTAAAATATGTCATTATGGTTTTGCAAGCTACTGATGTATGAGCTTAATGTCATACCTTAATTATTCTATACCGGATGAACAAACAGAAAATATGTTATGCATTGAGTTTAGCTCCTCGGGTAAAATTCAAAGTTATTTTAGATTCGTAGTTTGGCATTTGGTTTAAAATGAAATATAACAACCTTTAAATGTAAAACATTTCCCATGACCATGAATGTATAGAGGTGAGAAATGACTTTCGTTGCATTTGTCTCCTTGAAACGAACACTGAATAATGAACTCTTCGAAATGGAGTCCGAATTCATCATACTCTGCTTTTGTGAATGTGTAATATTTTAGGACATCCTCATAGTAGGAAGAGTTAGACTTTTTGTACATCTTAATCCATTCCATCGTTTGGTTATGAATAACTTCCACATTCTCAGTGTCGGTGCTGTCATTAAGATGTGAAAGCTTATCTAATACATCATGAGAATCACTGTGTTCATAGAAACTCCAATGCATTTTATTGCAATGGACAGAGTGACCACATTTTAACAACTGTTGTGGACAAACCAGTTGAATTGGAGTGCAGATATTATTGCAAGCACGTTCTAACCGTCCACATCGCTTCTAAATGTCAAAATATTTATAAAATTTAACCTAAATATTATCTACAATTAGGATTATATGTAATTATTCTAGTATGACCAAAATCAAATCATAATTATACAATAATATCAGAGATGGAGATGAACCTGGCAAATATTATTTATCTTAGCGAATGAAAACTAACAAATTTCAACTTTGTTTTTTGCTATTTTCGCACTTGACTTACTTGTGTTATAAAAATAAGTAGAATAAGGAGTAGTAGTAAAAGCAATGTGCTGAAAGTGGATTATCAATAAGTTTCACAGGCCCAAAATTCGTCCTGAAGTCATGTCTAGGGTTGTTCGAGCCTTGCTTGCAAAATGCAATCAGTGTCCATTACTGACTATAATTATTTACATCTATTTTTAAATACCGAGATATATTTATTTGAGCTAGTTTTCAAGCAGTTTGCAAACTAGTCGAACAAGTTAGTTGAGTAAAATCTACTAACTTCAATTTCCAAATTTACACTAATTGGGAAATATCGTAAAACAATTACTTGCGTAATACGACCGTTTAGAACAAATCCCGTGAAATTTTTTAGTATATTTCTTTGAAGTACTGTAGAATTTAGCAAATTTAAATTCGAAGGAGATGCCAAAACATTTTTACAAAATTTTACATCAAATTCTCCCAAGTAACATTGTTCGAATGACTCGTTAACCGAACCGACCCATGATCTAATTTTTATGAGACATTTAAGCAATGACAACAGTTGGATCTGTTCAAGTTGACACCTTTTCCACACAGAGCTATATCAGCTATATCGCATTTTTTTAGTATTCGAACGTCAAATATTTTCCAAAACAAAAAATAATTTCAAAACTACAATTAAATATTTACTACATATTGTTGAAAAACTCATATTCACTTTACATGCGGTCAAGAATGATCCTTACAGTTATAAGAGATACGTTTGAGGTTGGTTAAATTCAAAGTAAGAAATAATTTTACCTTGATTGGCGGCGGATTATAGGATTGCTGTTCAGAACCCAATGAGTGTAAGCGAATTGTTTCTCCCATTTTATCTTTCTCGAATTTATCAATAAAAGCAAGCGGCCAGTATTTTCCAGATTTCCCTGAAATTTTGCTCTTTAATATAGAATAGGAGGGGCAAATAGTAACACTCGGGAATTCAATGTCTTCATCGTCATATATTGAAATACTAACATTCTTTTTGAAACTAAATATTTATAGATTTATGTCATCAGTTAATGCAAACGATAACAAAATTGAACATGGAAATTGAGTAGAATCACTAGAAGAACTGCCAATGGCTAACGCTTAGGCTTCATTCCTGAGTTTTCATTTGTATAACACAATTTATACACTGCATTCAAAACAATATCATAATTAGCTTAGAGTTAACAATCACAGGGATTAGAAGTATACATTGCAGTGTAAACAACTACGAAGAAATGTTGTTTACCAAACAAATTTTTCATTTTCATATGGTGTGGATCGATGAATAAAATAAAAATTCATCAAAGTTGAAAGGCCTGAACCAAAGCTTTAAACATCGAAAATTTTTATATTTACGTTTCATTTACATTAGGAATATTCTTGTGATAATATTCTGTCTTTCCAGAAAATGTTACAACGCTTAGATGGACGCTGGTGAAATTTTTATAACCGCATTACACCGCACCCGCAGTGAGTAGCCCCGCAACCGCACCGCATCCGCATGTCTGTTAAAAAATTCACCCGCAACACACCCGCTATTTTCTAAATGTCGTCGTCGATTACAAAACTACATCGCATGCATAAAGTATTGTAATAATGTGTCTTATAGGCTACGCCCTACAGTGTCATTTTGATTTTCATTTCAAGTAATTAAGCCAAAAAATTTCAATCACCGAATTGACTTTCTATTAATTTTGTTTAATTGAGTGAATGATGTCACATATATTATATTACATAGATTTCATAGTATAATTAATATTGTCTTAGTTTAGTATTACACATGTAAAAAAAACAAAAATGTCTACCCGCGTGACATTTAAAATTCAGCACCCGCATTGCATAACTTGTACAGATGTGTCTTGAAAAACCGCAAAAAATAAAAGTTCAAAATTGCTTGATTTTTGATAATACTGTTAACAAGACGATGAAAGTGCTAATGGGAGAGTAAGATTCACTATCTAGACCAATTACGATGAAATTGTTTGCACAGAATGAATCTGCTGTAGTTGCATTCTTTGCCTTGTATGACAATGACAAAACGCAGACAGCACTCATCAATCATGCTGAAATTAAATTCAATGCTCATGGATTTTGTAGTGAGAAATGATTTTTACAACCTATAAGATATTTTCTAGTGAATACATAATGCTTATTATAGATTGTTAACTATTTTTCGTAAGACCTGATCTACAACTCGAGGGGGCAACACTACTAATTTTTTCTCATTTACTGGTAAGACGCATAGATGTTTGTTCGTAGTTACATTATCCAAATATGTGTAGCTAAATAAAAGATTTGTCTTTTATAAATTTACTATGATAAAATAGAAGAGACTTCATTTAGATCTGTTTCTTATATGTGAGCCTAAAAATTCTAATGGTGTTCTAACCTCCCCAAACTTTTGGGACTTGTTGAAATATATTATCCCAATTTAAAAAAAGATCTAAAATACTATTTAAATGTAAATAATGAATAAATTATTAGAAATTTTATAAGAGTTATCATAAATAGAATCATAGTTGGTGCAAGGACAAACATGAGCAAGGATTCGTTGACCAACGAAGAAAAATGTATAAAACGATCAATTTTGTCACCCTGGCCCGGGGTTAAAAACAATCCGTGATCGGGCCAGGCACGGGCTTGATTTTCTTCGTGTTATGCAGGCCGGGCCTGGGCAGAACAAACCGACCCGGTTCCAGGTTTGGACATGAAGAGAATTTAGACGCTGTCCTGTGTGCATCTGTTCCAATCAAACCCAAACAGATTTGAATAACAAATGCTTTGAAATATTTTTGATTTCAGCCATTAAATTACAAAAACAGTGTGAGTAGGATCATGGGTAGTGATAATAAAATATTTCTTTCCTGTCAAAATGAAAATCATGGATTATGCCATAAGTTTTAAAATTATAATGTGAACTTAAGCAAAATATTTAGCTTTAGGCGATATTGAAACAGTAATGTAGTTATGACGCACATTTTATATGAGCAAGTAGTAAATAAAATACGCAATAGCTCACAGTATAATCAGTATTGAATTTAGGATTGAAATTTCGGCCTACTGGTTATACGTAAGAGGGTGTAGTTGAAAGCTGCAGACATGTCTGGTTTTTTTTTGGAAGCACGGCATCGTGGGGTTTAAACACGACACAGTACGAATTTTCTAAAGCAAGCACAGTTCGGTAAAATGTTCAACATTTTAAACGAAAGCATTTTTTTCTATCGAATAAAACGGAAATATATGAACCACAGCATTGCTGTTCACATGAGATAAATTGCACAGCAAATTTATAGTATTGCTATTTCACCCCATTGAATGCCCATTTTTGGATCATGCCAAAATATTTTTTGAATTTTTTGATTTGCTAATTTGGGTAAATTAGGAGACTAATGATTAGTTGATAAACTAGTTCTTGGAGTAAATCCTATTTTAAAAGAGCAGTTTCTAAAGAAATTCGTTTTGTCCTTAAAACAATTGTGTTCCCAATAGGACTCTTGGTTGCAGAACGTTTTGTTTAAATCAGTACGAATTTTGATAATATGAAGCACCTCAGTGACGTTTTGGAATGCCAATAAAAATATATACAACCTACAAAACGATTTTTTGTCAATCCTGAAATCAAGTTAGAAATTGCTTAATGATAATAATAATATTATAAATGTATTGTATCACAAAGTGGTGCATATAAATACAATTATTACAAATCTATACAGAGAAAAATATGAACAAAATTAGAGAAATTAGTGACAAGAGGTACACAATGGGAAGAAATCGCATTTATATTGAAGACCAATTTGAGATAAGGAAGAAAGAAGAATATATATATATATATATATTATTATATAGGGACTTGATTGATGAAATAAAGGGCAAAACCAAAATAATGGGCATCAACTGAGGCCTAATATATTTCTCTTCAATTTTATTAAATACACACATATATATATGAGAACAAAGAAATACTATTAAATTGAAGTTGAGTTCCTACTTCATACTTTATCAATAATTTAATCTTCTAATTGTATGAAGAGAAAATACAGAAAATAATATGTAAACTTAGTATCCAATTATCATGATTACTAAATTTCTTAAGCACGGTGTCATTTACGTGCAATCCACTTGATTTATTCTTGCAGAGAAATGCTTCTCTGAAATACAGCTAATCATAATTTAGCTAGTATTCGTATGCCCCATATGCGTTTCGAATACGTTTGCTAATTAAAAGAATTGCAATTTTAACCCCAATAAAAAGTAAGTGCTTTTGCGTTATTCATTTTGAATTATGTAAACAAATTAACTAAATGAAAAAATGTGCCAAATCTAATGATTGGTTTGTAAACAAACAAAAACCGCATGGATGAACCACTAGTAGTATATTATATTTATTTTATAATTCATGTTGAAACGTACTGATATTTATAATAAATTTGAATACTTCTTCTACATAATGTTTGAGTATGGTTTGGGTTAGGGCTACAGTGTGGGTTGGCTAAGGTTAGAGTTAGTGTTATGGTTTGGGTTAGTGTTAAGGCTAGGACAGGGGTTTAGGTTAGGTCTATAGTTATTATATTGATAAACTAGCATATTTTTGCAATTATTTGTTTAGGGGGAGGGGGGAGGTTGAAAGATAACGCAAGAGTACCGACAAAATTTACTAAAGAAAGTCATTCTGCTTGTCACAACATTGTATAAATATATATATATATTAAATGGCCTTTTGTAAGATAAAAATTTATCCTTTTGATTTTCGTATGTCTGACCCTCTCAAAAGGTTGTGTTTCATTAGAAACTCTTTTACTCAAATTTTTGATAATCTATTATATATTTTAGAGGTGGCGCAATGCTGTGACGGTTGACCTAGTAAGGCTCCATACATGACATGGGAAATAATGTATCAATACAATAGTCACAAAACAGAATAACTTTTTTATATTCTTCTGGCTTTTCTCTAAAATCGTTAAAACATAATGCGATTTATTCTTCATTATTGAGCAAGACAATTGCTTCATTTGCTGTATCAAACATACAATTCGTTGGCAGCTGCTAGTGAGCCTGTAAATATTTGAGCAGTTTTGAAATTCTCAGTTTTATTCCAGTTTTCTGGATTGATTTCAAGAAAGCTATCAAATGCATTCGCCTCCCAAATAACCTTCTACTGCTTATGTTTACGAAAATAACATACACTTTGTCTTATTGTTGGTGCTATCCAATTTAGGTCATTTCAGTATTTAATCTCTTTCAATATCCTTTGAACATTTCAAAATTTTGACCGCTGTGCAGCAAATTCAAATCAGAATACAGCAAAAAGATTTCCTAAATTCCTACACAATCTAGCTACTTGGATTTGACGTTGGGGATAAGAATGAAGCAACTGAAGTAGTTTCAAGTCGTGTCTAGCTGCTTGTGGAGCAAGTAGCGCCAAGAATTTAGCCTTAGTATCAATCTTTTTCTAAAACAATTGTCAATACCTCGTAATCCATTCACCTTCGCGATTTCAAGGTTGAACTGAGATCAAAACGGCTACATTTGAGATCTGTATTTGGATTTCAGCATCTATCATGATGATGCATAAGGTAAGTCCAAGTGTTTTAAGTTTCTTGACATGAGTTGATTCACCTCCAAAAAATCAACTACTGGTAATGATTCTGCTGGTGATCTACTGTTAACCATGTTGAAATGAGCAACATCAGGGAGAAATTTAACCTTTACTAAGATACTGTTTCCTTTGATACTGCTTTTTAAAGTCCATTACAAGAATAGATTCTAAATCTTCCTGATGGCGTCCTGGCTAAGATTAATCGGAATTCAAGCAATTCACTAAAGGGTTTCCAGTTGCCGATTTCAAAAATTGGAGCTATTTGAAATTTTTCTTTGCAAACATTGTGATGCTATGTGTAGAGAAAAATTCTTGTTTTTCAGGGGGAATTCTCGCTCCTTCAAAGCGTTCTGATGGCGTAATTAGGAAGAAATTTAAATGGAAATCACTTTGAATATTCTGTTCAGCTAAAGATGTCACAAATATATAAATGCATAAAAACATTTAAGTATAAATTAGATCAATTGAATTTGAAAAATATTTTATAAATATATATATATAAAATATATGGTTAAAAAATTTTGAATTCTGAGAGGATGCAGTCATTCTTAATGTAGGCATCGATACAATTCACTGTAATGTGTATTTTAAGTGCTAATGAGATGCCTAAAAGTACTTAAGTTATGTAACAATGAACTGTTTTAACAAAAACAGTATATTTCCTTAATATTGAAAAAGCTTAATGACCTTGCGTCACCTCTAAACCTATTTTAAAGAGTTCAAGATTTTACACTAATATTATTTTTTGTTGAAATGGAAGTACCTCAAAGATTCAAAGTGAAAACTTTTGGAAATTTATAAATAAGGACTACCCTAATATATATATATATAGTAACAAATATATAAAGTAAGAAATTATATATGTTGCTACATTCACTTTTTTAAATATATATATATATGACAATCAAAAAACTTTGGTTCAATAATTTTAAAAAGAACGTCTAAATACATAACCGCAGAAATAGTTAAGTTATTGAAGTACAGTAAACATATAACTGAAGTTCTCCGCCCATTGTATCTCTAAAGTACCAAATCGTTTTGTCCACATTTTCAAAAAAGTTTTCCTTAAGCTTACTAGGAAATTTTGAAATGCCGGGCTTTGTACACATCAATGGGTAAGTATGCTTCCCTAGTATGGTGAAAATTTGTGAAAAAATTATTCATGTATGGAATAATAGGAAAATATTAACTTTTTTTCAGTAGAAAATGCGATTTTTCAAAAGTGTTAAAATTCTTCCTATACCCAGTGCTCAGATAATAAACGGTCTAAAGCCAATAGAAGTAATTACTGCGTCAACTAATTTTTTGTGAGTTATGACCATTCAACAAAATTTTATAGAAGCCATCAGGAATTGTGAGAAATGCCTGTATTAAAATTTGAAATACATCGGAAAATTACAACGACAGTAACTAGAAACAAGGTTATTCCTGAAATCATCCTGATTAATACTACATTGTGTAAGCATTGAACTACATTCAGGCTAAAAGACATAAAACCTGAAATCAATTGTAAATTACAGCAGGTAGTGAGTATTTATTAAGTGAAATTTCAGAAGGATTACATGTATATAACAGTAAGTAAGTTCCTACCTGCTGTACTGCAAAATAAGTTTATACAGCTGAATCCACATTAAACAACAAAGAACTATAAAGAAGACACATTTTACGATTTTCCAACAAAATCTCAGGCGCCTTTTATTGAAAATATTACATCTCACGGACTTCTTTAACACATCTATTATTTTTGACATTTTGTCATTTGGAAAACTATGAAATAATTTACATTTACATAAATTTCCATTAATTATGTGGTGTTAATTTAAATTGCAATTTGAGATCATTTCCAGCTGAGCTTCAAGTTCTAATATCACCAATAACCTCCAATTTTAATTACACGATTTTGTAGATTAGAAATTTTCATATATTAACAAAAAATAACTTCTTTTTTAAGCCCAAAGTATTTGAATAACAAAATTTTCTTAAACGTTTAATCGAGGTTATTAACCTAAACAGCATTGCCTGAGATTAATAATACAGAACGCTTAGTTCACACTTTTAAAGTTTGGAAATCTTGGGATAACATCTACTGATAAATATGCTACCATGTAATGGTAAATATTGGTGTTAAAAATTATGCTTTTACGAAAGTAATTAATAGGTCAGAAACTCAGATGATTCTAAGGCGCATGTAGATCAACTACTGAGCTGCGAACAAAGTCTAGTTCGTTACGTAAAGTCATGACTATAAGTACAAGCATTCACGACTCAGCGGAATTTTAAATTGTAAATAGATAAAGATACGTCCCTCTATCCTGAGGTATTCTGGGAATTTTGTTTGAAGTTACGCACGCAATGAATGGGTTGTTTGTGCAAATTACTAAAAATTGACAATCAATGGTGACCACTTAAAAATAGTTGAAATTGAAATTTAAATGGATTTCAAAGCTACTGTAATTGTTGTCAGGTAATTCATGCCTGTTTTTAGCTTAAATTTAAACTACAGTTTTAATTTGGTATATGGTTCAATTTAACTTAAAAACTACTGCCTGGGATTTTTGAAAATATTTCATGATTGTAAAAAAATTTTAAATGCCTATAATTTAAAAACTTTCAACGCTATGTTCAATTTGAAAGCATCACGTGATAGAGAAGAGTCTTTACTTTCTTTTTCGCTCTAAATCCGCGACTCGGCTCTATTCAATCGAAGTGTACCTTTGGCTTCGGACACCTCTGAATTACACACAGCACTCCTCAAAGAGTTGGGGATATCTTTTGCACATATCAAAAAACAATCAAATTCTTTGTTTCTTCCATGGACCAAAACCTTGTAAAGACATGAGCATTAGATATAGAGAGAATTTTAATAGTTTTCAGTTATCCGAAATTTTCACATAAAAATTGTTAATCTTTCCAACGGCTGCAAGCACAGCAATACACTTTGCCTGAAGTTTTCAACATTGCATTAAGGGATGTTCTCTAATAGATTTGCCCCAGCCCACATTTGCTAATTCCTTGTAAATTTCGGAAAATGGTGTCTCCTTTATAATTGATGCTAGGTACCTTAAGTTTAAATATAATAATTATAATAAGTATAATAAATAACTGTTTTAAATACATATAAGTATTCAGACAATAGAAGGTAAAGTACATGACTTAGCCCCAATATACGGTCCTTTTGAAGTAGCCTACTGTTGGATTTTTGTGCTGGATTCAATTTCGCTAAACTTCAAATCAATTTCTGTAAAACTTTTGTTCTTAAATATACTTATGATGTAAGACAACAAAAAATTCCGTAAAGTTATTAATGTTTCGTTTTTACTCAAATTATTTTACAAAAGTACATTTTGGTAAAAAATTTAGAAATATCGATCTACAAATTTGAATTTTGTTTCAGTGCATTGACGAAATTTATAACAAACGCATTCAGGCAATTTAATAGGTAACAAGAATATTGATAAATAGTAAACTTTTCATTCTAAGTTGAGTTTTTTGTTAGATTTTAGTTAAAATAAATAGTAAAGAATAAATATTTTCATTTTTGACCTGGACTATAAAAAGTTAATAACGTCGTTGTAGAGGCGAAATGTGTGTTATGTGAAAAACTGACAGTTGAGTAAAAACATATCACATTTTAATGAAGAAATTAGTGCAACTTAGTACACCACGACACATGACATGTTTTGCATACAAATAGTTTCTTGCATTGGTCTCATAACGCAAAAGTTCAACTACTATAAACATAAAAATCTTCAAAATACCAACATTTTGGCTAAATATAACGTAGAAACCCTGTAAATTTCAGAACTCATTAAATGACCAGACTTCATTGGGATTTAGTAAATGGTGTGCAGAAATGTTGGATAAATTACCTGCTAAGATAAAAACTTCCAAAATTTAACCAAATAAAGCCTAAAAAAGTCGTTATTATTAAAGAAAAACAAAGTTCTCAAAAAATGCAAATATGACTCCATGAAGTTATTACCAAAGCAAAAGTTTAAAATGAAATGTTGAAATTGTATCATATTTAGTTTTGACACAAAAATTGATAAAAAAAACTTAGAAATTTCAAAATTATTTGGACCTAGTTGATTAAATTAAAAAATTTCTATAAACTGTTTATGCATTTCTTACAACGTGTAATAAAACAGTGCTATTACAGCATACAATTTTCATAGTTCACACGAAGTCTACGAGAATCTTAACAATAGATTACAAGAATGCCAAGTCTTCATTCTGTAATCTCTCTTCCCATATACGGATCATAGATGGAAGCAGGTTGGGTCGAAAATTTCGTGAAAGCGGTTGACCGGTTTTTTAAGTCCTCCACAAACCGTGGCTGTCTGTAGGACAGAATTTATATCTCCGTTTCAAGGAAAGTAAAAAGCATTTTTACTAATATATTATAAGAAAAAAAATTGTGTCACAACGAAGTCGTCTAATACATTCATTTCGCATATTTGCTTTTACCACTAGTAAAGAGGGCAGTGAATAATGAATGACACTATGACAGCGAGCGACATCTACTAGGTAAGATAAATCAATCCCACTTTTTTTGAATACAGATTCACTCTTGTTGATTGCGGTTGAATGTGGTTCCACATTTTCTAGCAAGGGGGCCATCCTGGTCTGGACCAGCATATATAAAAACGCCCCTGGTTCGTTGTAACTG
>CABFPE010000189.1:897690-911030 GCA_900660155.1 Hofstenia miamia
TCTGCCCATTTTATTATTATTATTATTATTATTATTATTATTATTATTATTATTATTATTATCTAGCTTTGTTATTTTTCCTTTAATAGGATATCTTGGATTATTTTCGAATTTGAATTTGAGGGATTTGAGTTTATTAAGTTTGTGAGAAGATTCACTGCTGACCCATGGAAGCAGATTTTGTTGTTGTTGTAAACTAATGTACTCAATTAAATGTTAACCAGTTTCAATACAAGAACCATCATAAAAATACAAAATTTATGGAAATAATATTTACAATGTACTACACTAAATGCTGCTTAAATTTGCATGTACTTAAAATAAATTTAGTATGAGATTCTCATATTTCTTTGTTGCTTATTTCATAAATGATATTTGTTATGGGTCTTAATAATCAGAGCTTTTGCATTTTTGTGTTTGGTGTTTTCATTATTATATTAAAATTGATCTTTTTGCATGACATTGATGCATGTATATTTCAAACATTAGATGACCAGAGAGATGTTTATTCATCCTAGTTACAAAATGGCGGTTACTTTCTCTGATGTAAGAAATATTCTATTTTTCACCACTATATTTATAAACCAGGGAAGAAACTAGCATTTTTTTGAGTGGATCATTGTTATAAAAAATTTAAATGTTTTCTTTGATTGCAGAATTCGTGTTAACATAGTTAACTTTAACTTACTATTAATGATTTTAATGGGTGCTTATATAAGCTTTTGTTGATTTTCAATATATGGTCGTTTCCAATATATTGGTATTTTGTCATCATGATTAAATTGATTGGATTCAAAAAATTTAGAAATGAGTCATTTCAAATATTTCATACAATTCGGAGATTGATTAAATCATGTTTTGAAGATGTTTTAATAATTTGATTTGATAAACACGTAGTTGTGTTTATTGTGTACTTTAGGTCACAAAAAGATTGATAAGGAATGTATAAAGTGGTACTGGATGGCTTGCAATACATGTTTGTTCAAAGTTATTTTTACACCTAGAAAATTAAGATTGTGATTTTTTCCTTCTATTGCAAAGTGAATGTTGAATAAAATTTAAAACCACGCTGAATAATATTTAGTATCATTTTATATAGGGAAAAGTATACATTTTTGTGCAAACTAAATAATGATAAAATGTTATATTTATTCAATTGTTTTGTGGTTAAAGAATTATGAAGCAGCATCAAATTGGATTGGCTAATTCTAAAATAGTAAACACGAATTTTTATAATATTAATTCATCAAATTGGATTGGCTAATTCTAAAATAGTAAACACGAATTTTTATAATATTAATTGAAAATCAATGGTGAAAGTTTAAAATTACGAAAATGAATATATAGAATTTATATTCTTACAATAAATAAATAAACATTTTTAATTTTTACGGCAATGCTATCATAGAATTATTATTCTAATTTTTAATATAAGATAAACCTCCTATCAAAGAAGATTCGCAAGGGGAACTGCT
This sequence comes from Hofstenia miamia, assembly GCA_900660155.1. Taxonomy (NCBI): domain Eukaryota; kingdom Metazoa; phylum Xenacoelomorpha; order Acoela; family Hofsteniidae; genus Hofstenia; species Hofstenia miamia. The sequence goes on from CABFPE010000189.1 coordinate 899,166, forward strand.
CAATGATAATACAAAATTCTAGTTGACACAATAGTAATAAAATTGAATGGCTTTTTGGAAAAATCTAAAAACACAGTTATTTCAGTCTTTATGATAGCTGGGTAAGTTAAAACATTGTAAACATTAATTCTTAAAATTAATTATTAAATGGTAATGTCAATTAATTATACCCAACATTAATTGACATTACTGATTATCAGCTAAAATGCAAATATTTAATTTTGAAATTGTTTCTTTGGAAATATCACATTTATTCAGGTTTGAAATATTTATGAACATATTTCCTTAATAATTCAGCAACCAAAATTTTCATCAAGCTTCAAATTTGAAGCATTTTAAAGTTGAAAATTGAAAAAAAACATGCAAAGTTATTACTTCTACATTAGATATTTATTGTTCTTATTTATATACAAAACACACTTGTTGAAATGATAGAAAGAATAGTTTCATGATGTAAATATCTTGAAAAAACTAAATGTTTCTGCCTATAAATATTTTGTCATAATGAATAGTAGACCATTTTTTTCTTTCAAGATTAAAGGTGCTAAATTTTTCCATGTCCTAATCTACTTCAATAATGTTTCTTCAGCAAGCATTTTTAGATTCGGAAAAAAAGGTTATTTTGTCTCTGGTAAGTCATTTAAAATTTGAATCCACTAGTACTACTAGTAGGTTCAAATTTTAAAATATACCTTTTTCGTTCACTGTCTTCTTCAAAGGACAATTTTACAATGAATATTGTAATAAACTTTTCAAAATAGTTGATATTTCAAACGCCTTTATTAGTTTCCAATTCAACTAAAAACTTTAAATATTAACTACAATAACATCCCAAGCAACAAAGATTCATGGAGCATTGATTGTTTGCATTGTTGACACTTATTGATGCTGCTGGACCAATGATACATCCAACAATGAGCCAATAATGAAGACTTTTTTTAGCATGTTTGTCAAATTATTAGTGTGAGGCAAAATAAAGTGCTAAAAATGCTTATTGAATAACATTCCATAAATGATAAAACAAACATATACCGTTTGTCCCACAACAAACAAGATTTTATAAAACATATTAACAAAAGTGATCAATGTAATGATTAGAAACAAAAAAATATTGTACAACAGATGTCAGGATTTTCTATGAATCAATCAATTGACAACCTTCTGACTGTAAATTCTTATTTTCAAGTCATCCAATTAGCCAAGCATATCATCAACTTTAAATACTCTATCTTTCAGGTAACTCCATAACCAATAGTCTAAGGGAGATAAATCAGGACTATAAGCAGGCCATTCATTAGGGAAGTGATGTGAGATAACCCAATCTGCAAAATTTTTCTGGATTACCCTTTTTTGTTCATAAGATACATGTGCAGATGTACCATCCTGCTGAAAAGCAATAATTGGCTCTTGTATGAGACATCACTAAATATGTTGCCTCCTGGAAAGAACACAAAACTTACTACTGATTCAGAGTTGACATCAGTTCTACAAAACTAGAATGGGTCAAAACTGATTCTGATAAATATCTGACTCATCTCATAAAAGCTGAACCCATGGATGCCACCATAGTATTTCATCAATATTCTATTTCTAAGGATAGAGACTCTTTATCTCTTGTGAATATATCATTTACAGAACATTGGACTAAATCTCAACTATCAAGCATGGTACAACCACACTCTCAACTCACTTTAGACATGGAGTGCACAACCTCAAAATCATGCATTTCTGAATCTAATGTTGAAAGATTCTGTCCTTATCTACAATCTGATTCACTATGGGAGCACATATTTCATCAACAGATGAACTATCCTCTGACCATAGGGATCACATGGCTGAAATTAACACAACACCAAAGTTATCTCTGGAAGATTGTATGCTAACTGAAAACAATTATTGCATCCTGTGTTCCCTTGATTAACATGGCAATGATACAACCAGCATGGCAATAAAAAAATAAAAAGAAACAGAGTAAATATACCACTCACAGATAATGAACAATATGTTAATAGTCTCAGCAACCTGGTAAAAACACTCAACTCATATCATTAGAAACAAAGCAAAGCAAAACTCATTAAAGAAAATGATGCTTCCTATTTAAGAGTCACTCAGGGCCCCTTTTTGATTTTTATCATTTGTCATTTGTATTAGTGCTAAATACTGCCTTAACATTAATTAAATTAGTTTGTTACGTCACTATGACGTCATGAATCTTCACCATCAAATTTTCTACTGCAGTTATACAAAATTATAATTATCTGTCCCCTTGTTTTAGATCAACATGTTATTGCTCTATAATTTTGTGGGGGAACTCAAATGTGAAATTTGTAAATCCTGAACAGGTAATCATACTTGATTTGTTATAAATACTTGAGAGACCTGTATTGATTGCACAATATAATTAGTCTCACTTCAATGATGTTTGATCTTTTTTGATTTATTTATTAAGCTAACCCTTTTAGATTCTTCAATAGATTGTTGCGAAATAATTATTGCTTAAGTTCTGGCAACAATTTGGGAGTTACTCCACTGTGTTTAAGGCAACAACACACTTTCTTCCAGTTGGCATGGTACTGCATTAAGTTATGGCTACAACTAAGTATAGGGAAATAACAACTTTATTTGATCATTTCTATTCATACATTGCACTTAATAATTTACACTGTGATGATAATATACTGCTGTTGAACATTAATGCATGGCAGTTACATGTGATATTTATTATTTATTTACATAGGCTGAGGAAATATGAACAATTGAGATCTGTTTTAATTGAGCTAGAAATTAACAACTAGAGACGCACAATTAGCACCTTGGCAAGCTTAGATCCATTTGTGGATACCACTTTGGCATGATGCTATGCAAATTCAGCAATGTTGAAGGGATAATTCTTGGTGAAATATTGTCTGTTTCTTTATTGAACTGACAAACTACCAATGTTCTGTTTTCTGTTGGAATGCAAGTTGCTCTCTATGATGGTAGCCTTTACAACCATCTACCCATTAATTGAGTTACCTAGTACCACTGAAGTAGTCAGAGCTCCCCTGTGATTCTACACTATTTGTATGCAGATAAGCATGTACTCTACAAGCACATCTTCAAAAAGCTAAACCTATTGTGGAACAAATCAAATATATCAAGATGTGCATAACCAAGTTACCTAAGAAAACTTAAATTTTGTTCTCTTGTATGAGCAACTTGATGTGGTGCAATTTCATCCAGAAACCTCTTCATTATAACAATATTTCTAAAAGAATAGAAATTATAGCAATGATACAAGCAAATATATCAGATCTGGTACTAATGACAAAAGAAATTGTTACAAGCAACATTTCAATAGTTTTCAATGAAGCTAAATATCACTCAAATCTATTATATCTATTAAGTTTTTTATTTTCTTCTACCCCAATACCAAAATCACAGAGGAAGACTTTGTTGATCACAATCAAAGGTTTACATCTATATCTCAAATTTTATAATATCTCTATAATAAAAATAAGCAGGCTCTGAAATTCTCTTACTATCTCTCAATAGAGGGAAAAACCTAAATTTTACAACTTTATAAAGAAAGTCAGTACTCAATTTGAAGCTCTTTGTTAGACAACCCATTATATGGACCACTCAGATCTTTTGTCAGGGAATCATCCCTGAGCTATCACACTAGTGCAGCAAGCTCAGGTTCTAATTCAACTTGACAAAGTTGAAATTGCAGACTAGTAAATATAGCCCAAATTTGGGGGGAGTGTGGCATAGAGACAGTGGTAAACTTTTTACTTCATTAATTTATTGGGAATCATTTATTTCAATTTTAGAATTACAAACTTATTTCAATTAATTTTTTGAAGATATGATCAATGGTGCCATATTTTTTGAAAAATATTTCTGTTAAGTTACACAGTATTTCTGACCATTGCAGACTATGCATTATTATACCAGTCTGATGTTTACTCACATTGACAATGGTATTTAATTATGTGTTGAATACCAGTTTTTGTGTTTATATATATTTTTGCAAATTATTCATTATGTTCTCTTTTCAAATAAACTCATTTCACTCTAATTTTTACTTTACTTTACTTTAAATTATGATTTTCTAAATTACCTCCACACAATTAAAGGGCACCTAGACATGGTACATCAGCTCTAGTATATCCTTTAAATTAGGGCTAGGTATATTGTAAGGAATTTTTGTAATAATGCTTTTGTTTCATTAACAAAAATTGTTATTAGTGATACCAAAATTGCACAAGATGAGAAATGCACTGAGTCTTTGGTTTTTCACTTGGCACTCACTGCACCCAAGAATTAGGACTTCTCTTTTTTCCATAATAGGGCTCTAGTTGCCTACTGTGGCCACTTTTCCCTCTCATGATATCCTGTTTACTTTTATTAGGAAGGAGGTACTATTGTAGAATTTCAGGAGAGCTCTGACTACTGCAGTGGTACTAGGGAACTCAATTGATAAGCAGAAGGTTGGAAAGGCTACTATCATAGAGAGCAACCCACATTCCAACAGAATGAAGATTGGTAGTTCATCAGTTAAATAAAGAAACAGAAAATATTTCACTGAGAATTATAGTCCAACAGCAATCATGATTTGGGCTGCCAACTGGAAGAGAGTGTGTTGTTACCCTAAACACAGCAGAGTAACTCCCAAATTGTCACCTGAACTTAAGCAATAATTATTACACAATAATCCATTGAAGAATCTAAAAGGGTTAGCATAATAAATAATTCAAAAAGAGCAAACATGATTGAAGTGAGACTAAATCTATTGTGCTATCACTACAGGTCTCTCACATATTTACAACAATTTGAGAATTATTACCTGTTTGGGATTTACAAAATTTGCATTCAAGTTCCCCCCAAAAATTATAGAGCATTCACACATTCATCTAAAATGAGGAGACAGATAATTATAAATTTGAATTACTGCACTAGAAAACTGATAGTGAAAATCAAGACGTCATAGTGATGTAACAAACTAATTTAACTAATTTCAGTATTTAGTGGTTGGTACTTGAAATGAATACCAAATTTCTCAAAACAAATACTGAATATATAGTTTGTAACAGATGTATAAGAGACATAGTTCAAAGAGACAATCATATTAATATTGTAAATGTTTTTATTTTTAATAGGCAATTAATTTCTGTATTTATGTTTAGTTAAAAAATGTTTGAAATCCAATTTAAATTTTCTAAATTTGCTGCAGTAACAACCCCCAAAAAATTACAATTTTTAATTCTGTGTCTAAATGCCATAAACATATGATTTAATTGCAATTGCTATTGGTTGAAAGCTAACAAAGGTTTCTGTAGTTACATTTTCTCAGTATCTGTTTTGAGATTTTTGGTATTCATTTTGAGATATTCAGTATTCCTTTCAAGTAACAACCATATTTAGCACTAATACAAACAATAATAGATAAAACTCAAAAAGTGGCCCCAAGTGAATCTAGACTATAGCTGGAGAAGTTTATACTGTAGCATTTACAAATTTATGCTTCCACACAAATCCCTCATTAAATAGGGACCTAGGACTGCTTGATGATTTTCACGTGGATGCCCTAATAGAAAAGAGAACTAAACTCCTCCAAAGTTTTAATACAAATGAATATTTTATTATGGTTCTTCTCAATAATTTTTTTACAGGTGTACTAAAATCACTTACAGGTCTTAACTTTCTTTTTTGGGTGATCAGACAATCACTGTAATGTTCAAATTAATCTCTTGGCTCACATGAGACAAAAAGTCAGGTGATTATCTTTTCAGATAAATTCTTTTTTGCCTTAATATTTTGGTGAACTGCTTAACAATCATAATTGATTATAAAATTTACAACTAAAACTTTCTAGACATAATTCTAATTAAAATTGCTCATTTACACTTGATCAGAAGAGGTGCCTTTCCCTTTGCATTTTTGATTGAAAAGTGAGGCTTTCAAGAATGCCTTTACACTTGCATTCTGTCACAGTAATAATGACACTAAATTTTATCCAATGCTGAAGAGAACCTATCACACCACAAGGATACCTGACCAGAGGCAAGGAAACACTTACTCTGGGGAATTAATCAGAAAAAAATAACAATATATTAGCAGGATCTCTTATCAAAACATCCTAAATCAGATCTTACTTGGTGTCAATAACATGCCAGCAACATTGAAAACACTTCTTATACTTGATCAATAAAGTATGATGCTAACAATGAGAATTCTCAATAATCTTGGTTTTTCTAGATTATATTATCACCCATTTTCTGAAACAACCAAGAAATTCATGTGAGATGTGATTGCCAACTCATCCATAACAACATGAAAAATAACTTCTCACTTTTCTCTACAAATAACCTTTAATACAGGGTAACTTTCACAACTCTTTAATTACACAAAATTACATAGCTTAACTTTAGATTCAATACCATTCATAGTCCTACAAAAACATTTAGGCTACAATGCATTCTAATGAGTTCCAAATAAAATATGAAGAGAAACACAAACTCTCACCTCAGTTTTTCAGGAAGGAAATCCATTAACCAACAAGTCCCATTACTAACCAACTAAGAAAAACTCTCAAATGTACCCACCCAACAACAATGGACAAGTTGATAGCAACAAAGGAAGAAGCCTACTTAGTGCATGATGCCACAATGCAATGAATACAAGCAACAATAGCTAAAAGACAGTTCAATTGAAGAACAGCTAATGATATCAAGGAAATATTCAAATATGCTTTCACCAAAGCTGTTACATTGGAAGAACTACAAGAAATGATATTTATACCTACTTAAGTAATTATCATTAGTGCAAGGAATAGACTAGTAGAGGAACAATATGATCATCCTTTAGTTACCACTAAGGACCTAGTTTTGAAGAAAGTTTCTACTAACTTACTTTTCCCCTCCTAATTTGGATAAACTGCACAAGGCCCTGGTGTGTAGTAATTTTTGCTATATATGTAAGGTGTGAACTTATATAAACGAATACTACAAGTATTAAACAATGGGGGATTTTCAGTAAAATTTAAATATTTTAGCTAAAAATGTTCAATTTAGTTTAAATTCTTTAAAAATGAAGCTACCAATTTTTGCAGAATTCACTGTCTCTTTCGTGTTCAGATGATGTCACTACCTTTAGATTTTCCAGAATTTTATCTTACATAGTAATTGTTTTATGATTCAAAAGGTAGTGATATCATCTGAACAAGAAAGAGACAGTTATTTTTTGCAAAATTTAGCAAATATTTTTGATTGGTTTTTAAACCTTTTTAGCTAAAAATATTCAAATTTAAATTTTAGTTAAAATCCCCAATTCAAGATGTTAGCTTTTATTAATTATGACAGATTCATTTTAGGACGAGATGACATTTGCAATTTTACTTTCAAGCGTTTTAATAGCAATAGTTTTTGATCCACATGAAAGTGTTTGAAGTTTGAAATGCACAACACAAAACCACTTTAATTATCTAAATGCCAAAATTTGCATACAATAAAGAAATATGTTCTATGAATAAATGTCAACAGCATTAGTGACGTCAATTTATAGAAACGCATGTCGTAATTTTCTCCAAATATAAGAAAAACTCGATCGAAATTCACTCGAAAATACTTAAAAAATTAAGTTGTCGTATGTTTCAATTTCTTTATTAATCGGAATTATTTTAAAATAAATGATTTTTACCTTTAAACTCAATCAAACTCAAAATTTTAAAAATTTAAAATAATACTCAACTCAAAAACCCTTACGTGGACACTAATTTTTCATCATTTTCATGCGAAAATGTATAAAGTGAAGGGCTATTCATCAATTTAATTTAGTGTTAATGAGAACAAGAATTTTAAATTTATTTTTGTTTGTGAACGCTATATTGATTTCGAACTTGACGGACATCTGCTTTCTAAGTTGTACATGACAATTTTCGACCAATGCAATGTACATTGTCATATATTATTTCATTTATCAACATGCATTCCCATCATAAGTTTCCTCCCACGGATTTCCTTCGCTCGTAACTTATTTCAAAATGCACTTGAACCTATCTGTGTTTTCCAATCTGCCTAAAAAAATTCAATTACTTTCATTCAGAAAGTTTTCTTGCTCACAATAAAATTTCCAGTTTCGTTTTTACATCTAAAATAAGTTTTTTATCTTTCTTGCAAATAGTAATTCTACAGATTTAATGCTCTTTTTATATTTTACAATTGATCACTCGTATTTTAGAGTGTTTCTAATGCAACCGTTTGATAATTTCACAAAATGATAAAAAAGACATATGATGAAAGGTCGGGCACTCAAAATCAGATGAATATACGGGATATCTGGCTAGAAGTAATTTTATGTAATGACGACTATATATTTACAATTTTGCAATTTTTACCTGTAAGGCATTTGTTCGTTGTATACATTCTTATAATAGACCAAATAAATAAACAATCCAGCTATTGATATTTCATTCAATAGCATATAGACATACTTAAAATCTCTAATTATAATGACAGGTATTACTGTTTTATTTTGGGCCGGCTTTTCGAATATGTCTTAACTATAGTTTACACCAATTTTGCTATTTACAAAGCTTCTGAGCTAAATTAGTTCTCAACTTCTATTTCATTCTACTCTTTGTTTGAGTGTTTTAATTGATCTTTAGTGCAATGGTTGATTTGGGAAGAATATCATAAAGTGTGTTATTTCATAGTGCACCATCAATTTATTTTGGAGACGATACTTTGTTATATTTCGAAAAATGAGCTATAAATGTAGTGTAGCTATAACTGTGCAAATTTATTGTGCATATATCGTCAGCAGTTTGAGATGCTTTAAAATTCTATATCATTTTTTGAAATAGTAAGGCATCTTGTATTTATGAACTCCTCCTAAATTGGCTTTTAAACAACTAACTGGGTAGTAATAATCCATAAATACTGATAATTCGCGTTCCAACATAAAACTCTATATACATTTTCTTTTGAGTTCATTCAATTAATATTTTCAAAACAACTGTAGTCCTATTCTAAATACGTATGCTGGTATTTACGTTTAAACGCTTGTTGAATTTTTGAGTTTAGAAAAGAATCATATTATAAGAAAATGTAATGGTACAACGTCAAAATTGCTGTTTAAAGACAACTATTGTTGTAATCGGATTTTGATTTTTGAACCCAGTCTGCACCAAATTTATTGAAAATTGGGTATAAAATTTTTAATATGCAAATCATTTATCTTTAGAAGCAATTAGAATGTTTTGTGGAAAAGTATGAAATTTTAAATGTATTTCTATAACTGATTGCAGAATATATAAAAACGTGATTGCTACATTTGATGTTGAATATGTCAGCCCGATTCAACACTTTTTATTACAAAAGAGTGCTTTCTAAAATATTATAAAAATTGTCATGTAAATATTTAGTGGTGAATGTTCAATAAAGTAATTAATATATATATATATATATATATATATATATATATATATTGCCCTAGAAAAGGGCGCTAAGTATTATCTAGCGCCATTTTCAAATTTTCCCTATATTTTAGTCAACCATTATCCTAGGTGAGCTTTTATTCAAGGTTTATTATGGAATTTAAAGTCTTTTTGGTTTCTTTTTAATTTTTGCTAATGGTAAACAAGTTTTTTAATACGACTCTTTAATGTATAAGTGAAAAACGGCAGTGTAAATTATATATATATATATATATATATATATATTCTTGGGCTATTAATAAATCAGTAGTATTTTCCACGAATATTTAGAATGTTTTTAACTTTTGTTTATCTTTCATTTTGAATTGAGCGAACCAAAATAGGGGGTAATTCATCAATATAATTTAAGATGCATTTCATTAAAATAATATATGCAATTTTCAGATACCAGCAATAAACACTTGTTTCAATATGTATGATCTTAGCAATTCATGAAGTTTCGGGAAGCTCTATCTCTAAAGTCACTTCAGTCATAATTAGTGGATAATCATTTTCGTTGTTAAAGTTATTTTCCCAGAAATATTCGCACTGGGAAGTATTCTTGCTGATTACAGTGTAAAGTGAAAAAAAGTTTCTACTTGTCCAATTAAATTGAACAATTCATAAACAGATTTACATGTCAGCTGCGTTTTTCCTTTTCATTTAAGCATTTCGCTTATATCGGCCATGGCTAAGTTTTTATAGATTTTATTATATTGAGGGAAATACCATAGCCCCGGGCTAAGCTAGAGGAATGCTTCGACCTGCATTCTTGAAAAAATTGTTTTGGAAAAACCTTTAATTTTACCTGTTTAGTCAAATTCTTTACATTTCATTATATTACCAAATTTTATTTTAGAAGATATTACGTTCCTATAAATTTTATTGTCACTTGTTTTTTGTATCACTGGAAGCCCACCAGCATTTCCCCATCTGAGCTACCAATAATGCCTCCAAACGTTAAGAATTCATCACTATGGTTATTTCTATTATCAACGAATTTATTTTGTTCAGGTTCAATTGTAGCGTGTGTTTGTGCAGCACGATCTACTGAGCTCTAGGAAAAAAATTGGCAATATTTTTGGAATAACCTGTTAGAAAAACAGTTGTGAAATCCAACGTATCCAAAGTAATAATTGCTTTGAAAATTTGCGATTTTATGTTTTTATAAATACGAATTCTAATTTTTATGACCATAAGCTAAAACATCAAAATTGCAATGCTTCCCGCGCGCACTTTTAGAATCAATGAAAAGAAATTTCGTCACATACTCACTGTGATATTCGATTAGTTGCCGAGTATATAAACTAGCATTACATGCTATACTCAAAAATTCAAACTCGGGCGCATTGATTGCTAGTGTCGTCTTCAATAATACATTGTGCAAACAAGAATACTAACTATTTACGTCAACATTTCGAATTTTATTTTCAATATTTTGCATCTCTACTGCATATACACATATGCACAAAGTAAATAACCGAAATTGCTGTAGTAAGGTTTCTTGTCGCTTTTAATCTATGTATGTTTGAACGGTTTCGTGATTGATTTGTACATCAAAGTGATCTAATCAGTACATACATTTTTCAATTATATCTTATAATAAATGAATGGGTGAACTGTTTTATTTTGGGCCGGCTTTTCGAATATGTCTTAACTATAGTTTACACCAATTTTGCTATTTACAAAGCTTCTGAGCTAAATTAGTTCTCAACTTCTATTTCATTCTACTCTTTGTTTGAGTGTTTTAATTGATCTTTAGTGCAATGGTTGATTTGGGAAGAATATCATAAATTGTGTTATTTCATAGTGCACCATCAATTTATTTTGGAGACGATACTTTGTTATATTTTGAAAAATGAGCTATAAATGTAGTGTAGCTATAACTGTGCAAATCAGTACATATATTTTTCAATTTTATCTTATAATAAATGAATGGGTGATTTGTAAATTAATTCTCTTTAATATTTTTTTAGTTTTGTAATATGTTTTCTCTCTCTCCATGTAAAGAATTTTATTGAGATTAATGCAAAATATGAACGAATACATATAGAATTGTAGTTAAAATTTTGGTACATTTTTAATTGGAAAAGGCAATTGCCCGAAACCAGCATTGAATATTAAGTTTAAGCAAATTTTGTTTTATTCTATTTTCAACATTGATGCTTTGCAATACTCTTACATCAACAGACTTGAATATGTTACGCAAAACTTTTACAGAATCTACAAAAGGTATAAATGATGCTGACTCTAAGCTTTTACATTCTCTGTATTCCTGCTTCTTCATTTTCGTTGAAAACACAGTTTTGTTTGGTTTTTGCTATTAAATGTTCCAATTTCCACATCAGACATGTTTTTTAGCAAACTTTCCTTTATCGTTGATGAAAAGGAACTCATTTCCGTATAAA
>CABFPE010000189.1:911040-923981 GCA_900660155.1 Hofstenia miamia
TTAATTATATTCAAAATACTCGAAAAATATTTACATAAAAATTTATATATTTATATATATATATATATATTTGAAAATGACTAACTAAAGCGATCGATTTACAACTATGTATAAATGAATACCCGCGACAATTTCCCATAATTATTAAGTAGCATCAGTGCAATATAATATTAATTAACAATGAATTTGTTAATGAATAAATGAAGAAGAGCAATAATTGTTGCTTTCCCCTTTCAATAAGTGTTGGATTTCCTTGTTTTAGCCTTTTTAGTACATCTTTTAACCCATTAGAGCCGAAAGTATAATTTTGAAGCTAAAGTGATGAAACTTGATGAACATAATTAATTTGCTTTATATTGCACATGCGTGGCAGTACTTGTATGAAACGTGTTCGGAACGTTCTCTAGGTTTCAGGGTATCTGATGCCATAAAGATTGTAGAGATTTAACGGTGTTTGATGAAAATCTACCGTTCGGCTCTAGTGGATTATTAATGCAATATTTATTTTCCAAAGCGTTTCTTTGAAAAAGTATCATTTGATTTTCGATGTCCATGTTAAGTTGTTACCAGGGCTTTAGTTCATTTCAATATGCAATTCGCTTTTTTAGATTATTTATGACAAAATCAGTTGAAACAGTTTATTAACTTGAAAGTTGCTTCTGTCAAACCTTTTAACATGACTTGGTTATGGCGTGCAGTAATTCGGGCGGCTGGAGATTTGTTAGAATTGCAATATTAATTATATAGCATGATCGCCTTGTGCGCCAATACCGTTTTATCAATGCTTACGGAACGTGTCTATTTTTATTCCCAAGTCTTTTTCGCAGGTCGTAGACCACAGTAACGATACATCTATGATATTTTTGGTATAGGCGCAGGTGTTTTTCATCATTATAAATTCGGCATTTTCCTTAGAAAGCCCAGTTTTAATAGAAAATTGTTTTAGAGACTATTCCAGTTTTATTCCAAAACTATTCACCCTACTTCAACATTTACAGGCGTTGCAGACGGCTTTGATTGATCAGAACCAAATAAATAAGAGGGAAATATTCACCCTTCTCTGAATGACTAACCCAGTAATAAGTCTTAGCTTTTCAATTGCTTAACGATCTACAGCGCTGATATACCATCTGAGATACAACGTAGTCGTAAACGATTTGTTTGGAGAAATCACTGAGAATCATTCTAGATCATTAAGATTTCAATGGCATCCATTTTAAAAATATGTCCATACTGATGGAAAACAATTTTTTCACATGTTCTTTTGGCCACATATTTTAACCTAAACCTTTATATTTTACCATCATTTGCAGCACTAATTATAATGTGTTTTACATTATAGAAAATTAAATAATTATGATAAATCACTATTGTTTGATTGATTGATAAATATTTAATTGCCCATGCCTGTTGTTACGCTATCATTTAATTTACTTAACAAAATTGCACCTGTTTATACATTTCCTTCAGCAAATCCAAATTTACTTGTCAATTTGTTGATTTTAGATACTGGAATGCGACTAAATTGCAGGCTGTATAATTGCATTTATATTGAGATATGTAGTCTCTGTTATTCGTCTTTTTATTCCCATTTCACATTTATAAGCTGTGTGCTAGATCAAGCTATGCACCTCGGAGGAAAGATCATGCATTCTCTAGGAATTGTGAGTATTTATATTTTGTATATATGTCAGTTGCATTTACAGTTGCACGTAAATCAAAGAGGTTTACAATTAATTAAATAAAAATTTTAATGTATTTATTTTTATTTGTAGTTTTGGCTAATAATTGCATGTATCTTGTTCGTTTTCATAATTAGGTATGACATTCAACTAAATGAAATTAACGCTTGATGTATTGAAATTTGTCATTTGACAATAGAACCAGGTGTTACACTGAAAAGAATTATTTTAAATGTAGTTGACTATATGACGATTAGAATAGGAATTAATGCAGCAGCTAGTAATTGGTTTCTTTCGAATTGTTTTTTAAAGAGGATTCTACTGTATATATTATAACATCATTCAAAATTTGTTGCAAGGTTTAATTATCATATTTTAGGTCTTTGTCGCACTAGTAGTTGTGCTGATCACATCAGTAGTTCTTATTCAGTATCTGGTTTACATGCCCATCGTTTTGCTAACATACAATCCAGTCTTTATCATATATCACGGCATTGTTGGTCATCTCTGCTTGGCAAATGTGGCTTACTATTATTACAAAGCCCATAGCACTAATCCCGGAAATCCACCCAACGATAGCCGTTTCTCAACCGCGCCTGTCACTGTGTGCAAAAAATGTGTTGCTCCAAAGCCACCAAGATCCCATCATTGTACTGCTTGTTCCAAATGTTAGTATATATATATATATATATATATATATATATTCTAACATCATTAAGGTTCGTATAACATTAGCCAAAACTGAGGCCGTCGCAAAAGTTATTATATATCAGGACGCGGAACTAATAAAGTGTGTAAAATGTTTTAGAGGCTGATATGATAAAATTGATTTATTGACACAATAGTAATAGCACTACAAAGTTACACTCATAAGACAAAAAATGCATTTAAAATTTAAAACCTTTCAAATAAATATTAAGAAATGTGTTATAGTGACAAAAGTTTTCGCATTTTCTGGTTTTTTTGGAATTCCTTTCTCGTATATAAGCCTTCATTCGTTCTTTTCAGAAATCATTTAAGGAAGCAGTTTGTCAATTTCTGAGACACACTAACATGATTGTCAAATGCAAAGCACAATTGATCATAAATAATGAGAAATAGTTGTGTAAGTTTATTTGAACATTTAATAGCATCACTTTCAAATTAGCAGAAGAATAAGGTATTGAAAAAATATAGATCAGCAGATGGAAATGAGCTTCCGCGAGATATAAGAATAGTGAATTCCATCACTTTTTATAAATGCATTCCTTCATAAAATTCCCTGAGAAGTGTTTGTAATTTCAACTGAAGAGTAACATATCTTGCAATTTGGAAATGATTTCATAATATGGAAGGAATTAATAGTCTGTTTGGGAAAGACTATGCTTACAAATAAATCCCAGTTTACAATGCAGTCATTTTGATTAGAATGCATGTTCTAAATTTCGCGTAGCAGACACAACGTTTGCCTTACTTCACTTAAAGAACTTGATTGTTTGCATAAAGTTACAACTAAGTGCTACCGGGAAAACAGAAAGAGGATTTCGAAGACAATAAAATCTTAGCACTTTAATCATCGCGGAAATAACAGGCAAATAGCGACAACATGATCCAATATGGGGGAGTAACCTCCTAAATTGAATAACTTCATAAATAAATTAAATCAGAAAAATTTTTAAAACTCGTTATAGTTTCAAAGATTTTAATGAGTTACTAATATAATTAAATTGTTTGAAATCTAAAATTTACTCTTATGCTTGATAATTTTTTTGCTTAATTTTTTTCAACCGGGTCAACATCGGTTCACAGGCATAGCCAGTCAGTCCAAATACATTTTGGGTAGATGCAATTTTTGAAGTTTTTGCAAAATACTAACATTAAAATCGTTTGGCTCTTCTGTGACGTCTATCGTAATTGAAGTACTGGGAAGTTCAATTTTCAACGACAGAATTGTACCCCGTTCTTGGTCATTTAACTCACTGTCCGCATCGATTAACAGTTTCCTTACACCGCTCTCAAAATTGGGCATGTGGACAATTTTAGCGTCCTCTTTTAGATATCGCGCGAACTCTTTATCTGGATAAGTTGTTAAAAGTTCCCTGAACAGAATATGGACGTCGCATAAATCAATATTTTTTACTGTAACTGAACGAAGTTGTTAAATCTCGTCAGTATTTGTATACGATTTTCTTCCTTTGGAGTCAGCAAATAATCAGTAAAATTCGAATCGACACTAAATTCATTCAGATATGGTTTTATCTCCAGGTATCTACTAACCATATTAAAACTACTTCGCCATCGTGTTGCTTGTCGTTGAATGGGTTTTAAAGTTGTATGTTTGCGTAACCTCCCTACCGCCTTCAGCGTTTTCAGTTTGCCTATGAGGCCGTTTACTTTCTGCAACAATTCCTTGTCGCTTTTTGTCAAAATATGCCATTACCGTTAAATTCAATTTGTCGGATGCACACCCAATAAGGGGCACGTTGCAGAGTTCAGCAATTGATTTGTTAAGAGCCAAATTATCCCCACTATTGGCCACTAGATTTTCCACATTTTTGTTGTAGACACCGAGAACAAACTCAATAAATTCGTAATGTTGTGATGCGCCAAATGTTTCTTCGGATATCATAGGACTGAATCCCAACATAACTGTATCATACCCTTGTGCGGTGATAGTCGGGTATGAAGCGAAGATGTCCACAAAGTGTGTTGCACCACTTGTCCATCCATCTATCACACTGGCAAACTTTTTAGGTAGAATTGCTGAAATTTTTGTTTCTGCCTCTCTGGTTACCTAAAATGTACGTGTTTTTACTTTTCAAGACATTTTATTGTATTTCTTATTAAATATGATTACGAAAGTTTACCTTTTCATTGTATAACTTCAGAGTTTCCACTCTGAATGTTCCGGGTATACTTCCATGTTAACTCGTGCTTTACAAAGGAAAAAGGCTTCAGACCCATGCACACCCAGTCAAGCCAAGAAAAAACGTTTACTGCCTTCTTTGGTATGTGGCTTTGTGGTACTACAAATGTCATTATAGATTGCTTGTTTTTAGTTTTCAGTAGCTCTTCGTGTTGACTTTTTAGTTGATTCATGAGATTTGTCCATCCGGTCTCCCTTTTCTGCGTTAATTTTTTCTTACATATGCATTGCCAGATATCGTTACCCTCAGGATCACGTGTAAAATACTTTTTGACGACGTCGGAATTGGAAGTCATTATAATCTGAAATGCGAAGAAAAATTTAGTTAACCACTTTAGAAGTAACTTACAATAATAAACGAATTATTCATACTAGAAATTAAAACGCTACCTAGCTTACTGTTTTGATCGTGATCAAACAAAACATTACATGTAATACGAGCCAGATTTAATTTCAAATTTAATCTAGATAACATTAAATTTAAATATTAGAAACAAATTTGGTGAAAATAGTGTCAATTTTTATCCCAATTAATTGTAACTAATTGCAATTATTTAATTGGGAGGCACTTGCCAATCAATTAATTGGAACAATTAAATTGCGGTTCCATAGTAGTGACTAAAAGTAAGGAAACAAATAGAAATAATTTGCGTTCCACTATAGTGAATGAAACATATTTTTAACAAACCGAAATCGGAAAACATTAGAAAATGTACAAAATAGAAAGTTAAATAATAATCAAAGTTGCCTTGGCAATGTACCACGCTATACATTCTTCGGGGAAAAGAGTCATATAGATTAGTGATCATTTCATCAGAAATAGCATAAAATTCTTTTTCCACTAAGCCTCATAGTAGCTTTAAATTGGCGGATCGGTGTTCAGCGACTTTCTTCTTAAGGATGGGCCAAAATTGTTCTATGATATTTTGTTCGGAGATTGGGCTTAACAGTCTCCAAGAAGTGCAACCCCATTTCCTTCAAAAAATTGTTTTGTTGCTCGTGCTGTGTGGCATGGACCCTGTCNAATTCTTTTTCCACTAAGCCTCATAGTAGCTTTAAATTGGCGGATCGGTGTTCAGCGACTTTCTTCTTAAGGATGGGCCAAAATTGTTCTATGATATTTTGTTCGGAGATTGGGCTTAACAGTCTCCAAGAAGTGCAACCCCATTTCCTTCAAAAAATTGTTTTGTTGTGTGGCATGGACCCTGTCATGTTGGAATACATCATCAATGTTAAGGGAAAGAAGGAGTAAACAATATTCTCGACTGTTAAGTTTTGCATCAACTCTAACAACTCCTCAGAGACCAAATTTTTTATGAAACCCCAAATCATTAAGATTCATCTCCTAATTTCACAGTCTTTACAGTGCAACTTGTTTTCCCATCTTGCTCTGCATTGAAGGTCGTTTCACAATAGTTCTGAAGCGTGGATTCAACACTATTTTAGCTTAATCACTAAAACCAGTGTTTGCTTAGTTTTGGTCTCTGTTACCCTGATTTGAGCGATACCAAATAAGTCGAGGCATCCGCTGCTTCCTGATTTTTGAGCTGCCATATGGTCAAGCAGACTGTAGGCCCCACCATTGCACCATCCTTATCTTTGATTGACGACGTAAAGGTTTGGGGTTCGCTCTACCCCTTCTGGATAACAACGCATATGTCCAAGAGTAGATTTAGAGGGTCGCCCACTTTTCTTTTTAACTTCTGTCGAACCTTTTGCATTAAATCTCATAATTAGACCACTGACAGTTGACGCCTTTTGTGAAAGATTAAATAGAAAATTGCAATTTCAAAACTGGTGTTTCAATACTTTTAGTCACCATCAGTTGGGCAGGTTAATCTTTGATGTCGAGTTTGAGTGAAAATAATATAAAAAAATTATTGCTTTAAACCTCACATTATTGTAAACATGTTGCCACACATATGGTGCAATTGAAATTTTCCCAGACAGCATGTCTCCACAATAGTAGGTGCTTCGTTATCTTACCACACAGTGCTTCATTACTTTTAGTCACTACTGTAATAATCTCATTTTCCACATAAATCCCTGAACTTTCGTAGGACATAGTCTTTCAGTAGAGCGTACCTTCATGCAAAATATTTTAAGGATCGATTAGTGTAATTTTCAGCCAAAAAAACCCCAAGAACCTCTCTGTAGTATGGAAACATTGGCTCCGGTTCCTTTATGTAGAGGTTTTTGCAAAAATACTTTATATAGGGCTTTTTAGCCAACTACATCAAAGCCTGCAATTTCAAATGTTGTTCAATTTTTTTCAACATTGTTTATCCTCATTGAATATTTTGTATGATTATATGCAAAGTTTTTATTTCATTTCGAATGAAAGTGTATTACCAAATTTTCTAAATGTAATGTGGAATTTCACAATAATTTAAACTCCTTGAAAAAAATTGTGCACAGCGTCTAAGGTTAGTTTTGATGTATTGTAACTAAAAGTCTTTCATGTCGTACGTCTCATTGCAGTTATAAAAATTTGCCAATTCATGATTTATACGACAATTACCTTTAGGTGATATAAAGTAATTTAGAACATGAGAAAGGTATTATACTACAATTTTCCTATATGCTTGTAACATCAAATAAGTATTCGAACAATAAGCAAACATAACTTAAACATATTTGTTGCTTTAATGCGAATAGTAAATTTTAAGTGCTTCAACCCTATCTTGAGATAAAAAATGGACATATACTTACGAAATAATGCATGCAAATCAACTTATTTGTAATCTCTGTAATAATCTAGTTCCTAAAATTGTCATCAACTATAATCATTTATAGAGTTTAAATAGTTGTGTTTCTAATAGTATTACCTACCGTATAAATTTTTTATTTCAAAATTCAAAAATATCCACTTTGCAATGTCACTATAAATTGAAGTTGTTTCAAACAAGATAAATTTACTTCAAAATTGCAGCTAAGACGATGAAAGCAAGAATGGCACAAATAATGGCAAATTAAAGAACAACCTCAAAATTTATATTGCGAGACATTAAAAACATTGTCGTAGAGTGTATTAAAATGCATGATAGAAAAATTAATTTTTCAAACAAAATTTGAGATTTAAATATAAATTTTGAATTTTACTGAAATTGGATACTAAATTGGATCAAAAAATTGAATTATATAGCAGCAACATTAAATAAATTCACACCCTTATTAATAGTATGCCGATGGGATGATTCCATAAACATTTTTGTATTAGTTATTATAATGACAAACCTTCTGAGTACTAAGTTGATCTTGGCACTGCAAGTTGCTTAGAGTGCAATGAGATTTTTTGATTGAAGAGCATCCCAAATTATATAAAGCTAAGGTATTCCACTTGCTTCTCTGTGTTCTGTGCTTTTTCTTTGACATACATATTAGAGAGAATCCTTTCAGAATTCTGCAAGTTTGTACAAACAAATGTTTTTGGCTGCTTTACTATTTTATCATCATGTGATGGCTAACATGAATCGAATTTTCGGATTTGAAATATTCGTCACCAATTTCAGAAGTTGTTGGAAAGAATAACGCGGAACCTGTTGTATGAACAATGAAATTCAATTACAAAATTTCACTTAGATTAAAATTATTAACACACTTACATTGGGATTCAATGTAAAAATGTGCGTAATTTATAAAATGTACAAATACACAAGTTTTAAAAATTTTTAGATCCGAAACAAATCCGAAGTTTCTCCAAATAGAAATCCGAGACGAGATCAGATCCGATTCTATCTCTGCGACCCACCTAACCGTATGCAGCCCTTATTAAGGCGGACTAAAAAACTTGTTGGCCGTAAACATTAGTGAGCTAAAGCTTATATTCCACAGCTTTTGTCTACCATTGATGAGCCCTCTTTGCAGGCTCTGATTATTTTGCAATACTGGTATTAAACAAATATATAGTTTTATTATTGTGTTATTGCACTTGTGTTTGTGAATGATAGCATAACTAAATGTAAATAATTACTTAAAAAATTTTAACACTAAATGTGTAGTGACCAAGATCACTAGTATGTCACACACGCCATAGCTTGCTAACTATCTCTTTGCTTTCTTATTATCCAGAATATTGTAATTTTTTACTCAATAAAGGTTTTATAATATATATTGTTTATAATTATAAATTAATGACTATTTTACTGATTTTATTTTGCAAACTGCACAAACCACAAGCTATTTTACAAAAATCGTCTAACAGATTTATTGGTATACAAGCATGTGGGGCTCGCATCTTAGATTCTCAAATTCTCCGAATAATGCTTTCAATATTTATTCTTTTAGCTGCCAAACCACTTTTTAAACAAACTTTATTCAGGCGCTTCCCTCCAGAAATAAATGGCGACCGCCACGATTCGCATTCTCCTAGCTGGATTTCGGACTCTTTCGAAACCTCTATCTGCTAATACCTGAGATTATGGAATGGATATGTTTAAATAATCCATTTAAAGAACAATTTCAATGTCTGATATCCTACATCAAAATTCAGTCGAAACAGTTAATAAAGCCGTCAGGAGTACATGAAGCCAAAATTTTAATTGTTACAAGTCTGCTTAAATGTACAGAATTGGTAGTAGAAAGTTTGACATTGTTTTGAAAGCAAAATATTGAAAAAATGTTAAGCCAAATACTTGATATTCTCCATTTAAGTTTTTTGAAATTTGTTCTTGCACCACAGAAAGCATGACCTGTTGTCTTCAACAAGGAGTACGAAAGTAGAATAAAGTTTTGCAAGAGATTCCGTAACATATGGTAATTTTCTGCAATTAATTATGTCCAAATACTGTGAGTTTTCACTTTTGAAATGGTCATCTTGGTACTTTTCGAATTTTCTTGCTATATATCCATGAACGTAGATTAAGGAATGTATTTCTTAATTTGTTTTTTTTTTAAATTGTTTTGTGATCTTCGATTTCCAGTAAAATGAGTTATCAAAATTAAGTATAGAAAACATTGTATAACGTGAATAGTCTTAGGTTATAATAAGGTATCTGCAAAAATCCATTTTTTGAATTGACACCTTTTGGCTCTAAACTCCGATATGTAGTCAATTTCAACAGCTGCATATCTTAATGACAATAATAATCAAAGCCATTTTAATTTTGCAGATCTTAATAAATAATACCGAACTGTTGATTTCACTAGTAATTATTGTTTATTTAGGCATTTTGAAAATGGATCACCATTGTCCGTGGATTAACAATTGCGTTGGGCACTTTAATCACAGATATTTCTTTCTTATGCTTTTCCATACGTGCCTTGCTTGCCTCTATGTTATCACTAATGGCTATCCATATTTTGCTAAAAGTTGGGGAATACGACCGGTAAGATATTAAATTGTTTCGTAAACGTAAATGATTCTGTATTACAAAGGGCAGTTTTGAAGGTATATACTCTTTTTACTTTTTGGGGTGTACCTTAAGTAAATTTATGTGTATTATATGAAAAAGCGACGTTTGAAGTGCGGTCATCGAAGGCGGTAAAAAATGTCGTCTGACATGAAAAAGAATTGGAGCGTTTTTAAAAACTAACCAATAAAACGATTTTTCAGTTTATTAAAACAAAAACTTGAAAATTATACAAGTCTTCTGCCATTTTCCCCATGAAATTTAATTTTATTTCCACTCTCTACTTTTCACATTCGAACTCTACTGACTTACAAGAGAGGAAATTGCCATGCAATTTACTGTACTTATCAATTAATGTTTTTGAACTTTTAAAGCTATTTTATTGAGAACATATTTTTTATTGCATTATGTGAAATTTGAATTCGATTCAATAGCAGTTGAGGTTTCGTTTTTGCATAAGCTGGGAATTGCAAATTATACTAATGTTTTCGTTTATAAGTTACAATGCAGATTGTTATTTCGCTTTGTAGGATTATACATTAAAAATTGGAAAAAATTCTCATTAGAATGAACTCCAGAAACCAGAGATGCATATCGATAATTTGGAGCATCTATTGGAGGCATATCAAAACTAACTTTTTCGCCTTTTAAAACGTTTGCAAAATTTTCCAAATTCTTTAGATCAGGATTTCGAATCAAACAGCATCAAGTTTTTCTTTATACTTGTCGCCTTGTACGTTGTCGATAACTTTCTTCAAAATACCGAATTGATCGCACAGCGACATTGTTCCCTGTAATTTCGTAATAGCTTCTAGTCGAAAGCAGCAACTGAAAACGCAATTTCTTGCATGAGGTGGTTGTCCATTAGATCGATAGTTTTCGTGATTTCTGTATTATTTGGATCCTCAGTTGCAAAGTGTAAAATAGCTGAAGTTAGAAAAATATAAAAAATTACAATTAGTATGAAAACTAACTGGTGATGACAGGCACAGGCGGTAAGAGCAAACCAGTTCATTCTCGGAATGATCTTTGCTGCGACTAAAATTCCAGAATATTTTTGCCACCTTCGATATGATAAAAATCAGTCGCAGAATTTGTGGATTGCAAATTTTCCGAAGGTCGGTTTAAACCGTGTGCTAAACAAATAATGTGAAGGAGTTTCGGAAATAAACCTTTCAACAGCCTTGCTGCTCTGAGCATATAACTAGCACTGTCGGATATTAATAAATGGAATTTTGAATAGTCAATCTCGTCAAAGATTTTGAAAAACTCGAATTCCCAATTTGATCGGTTTTTTCCGTTTCAACAAGATTAGCAAGAATGGGTGTGGCTTTAATTCCTCATTTAAAACTCCAAAAAATCTACCTGCCGAATCTGTAGCTTTATCTATGTACTATAATGTAGTAACTCTTCTCAGTAATACCCTCTCTATTTGGGGATATAACGTTTTTGAATTGTTTCGGCAAATATTTTTTCGAAAAGTCGACTCGTCTGAAGCTGACTGGCCAGACCATTTTTCCAATAAGGATTTTATTTTTCTGTTTTTCAGCTTGTGAAAATGTATAGCCGCAGAGGTAAAGGCATCAGTAATATACTCAAAGAATTTGTTCAAACTCTCATTAACAAAGTTCAGTGCCTCCTGTCGGCTCGCATTTAATAACTCTCACGGCTTTATAATCGAAGCCATTTACACATAACTTGCAAACAAATTTTTACCTAGATTTTTTATAATTGCAGTTTTGTGTACCACTAGGCAATGTTTTTACGTAGTCAGAACCATGTAACTTGTGTTATGGAATATTGGATGTAAGACGAAACAGGAAAGTTAGAATTTATTGCATTTGGCGGGAACAAAGAACAAGTTTATTAAGTATTATTATTTTATTACGAAATGAATACATTATGCGTGAATATGCGCTAACTTCATGAAAAAAATGCGTTAAAATATATTATGGCTAAATATGCGTTATGTACTTTTAATATCAATCTGGGCCCTGAATATAGATGTACGTAGCATATATTGTTTATTGAATCGATTATTTTAAGACTTATAAATTTAGCATTTTGACTACGAAAATTATCAAAAAAAACAAAAAATGTGACCAATTAATAAAATTACACTGACTCAGACTGATTATGTGTTTGTTAAGACGTGTAATCAAATGACAAAATATGTTTGAGATTTTATTCAGAAAAAGAGTGTGTTGCAATCCCAATGCAGGCATTTAAATACTTCTCTTACTAAAATCAATGGGCTTTCAACATTTATTAAAACCGTAGTGTAGCACACTGAATTGCAGATAAATTTTTGGACAAAAACCTCGAGCATAGCTTCCTATTAAATTGTAATGACATATTTTTTCCCTCTAATATTTGAGGTTAATTGCCACCATCCCATTATCACTTCATGGCTGAACTGAGAGCTGCAACCGTGCCTGGTTTTTGGAAGCACGGTCCATCACGTTTTTCAAAAATATTATTAGGCACGACTATGCTGGTAGTCGCAATTACTCCAAATTAATAGCAATTTGTTTGATTGAATAATCTGCATCTCAGGTGTGGGAAAAATTGAATTGCAATTAATTGCGACCTACCAATCAATTAATTGAAATTGGAAAGCAAAGCAATCAATTTCCCAATTCATTGCTCAATTCATTGCAATTATGTAATCTAGAATGTTAATTTAAAAATTGATTTGAAAATAGACAGAGTATAAGCTCTGCGATCAATATTTAACAGTAGCATGACTGATGGTTTAGAATCAAAGTTGATAGAGACAGTGAGGAAACGGCCTTTTTTATGAGATGTCTCGATTCCTGTTATAAGAACAGGGATCTAAAGAAGAAAACCTTTTCAGAAATTGCAACAGATTTAGGCACTAAATGTGAGTCTTAAAATTATTTGTTTGCGATATTCTGTATTAAGTGATTGAAGTCTTAAAATTTTGCGATTTGGGATTATGAATTATATACATAAAAACAGTTTTAATGATTATTCCGATGC
>CABFPE010000189.1:924675-944172 GCA_900660155.1 Hofstenia miamia
ATATATATATATATATATATCTATCGGAATTCGAATTCTAGACATGAAATTTTTATAATGAAAATGAACGCCAACTCTATCAAAATTTATTAATGTCAGAAATGTATATAGTTACACAAAATGGAATAGAATAAGAAATTTAGAACTTTATCAAAAATTTTATCTATTTGAAATATAATCTGACAACAACAATGCGATCAAACATGTTGGAGCCGGTACATCATTTTCTCTTAATTTTGATGATTTTTTTTCAAATATTGATATTCCATAATTTGAATGGCAAAATGTAACAATTTTACTCACATAGAATATATGTATTATTTAGTATTAAACAAAGTGCAAAAAATCAAGATTTCATTAAACACATCACAATAATTTTGGCTAAAATTATGATCAATTTAGTTGTTAATTTTGATTAGTAATATTGACTAATTTGTGTTAAATCGCGGTACAATTGTTAATGAATTTCAGTCGAATACATGCATGTCTCATGTTTTGGGTGTTCACACGGTGACACGAGACATAAAACACTCGAGAAAATCAAAATCTTTTAGATATTCGAATTTTTTTCAAGTGCTCTACTTAAGAGGTTGAATGTCGCGTGTTTCGGGTGTTTAGACGTGACATTCGCGCATTGAAAACACAAGACATGAATGTCTCATGTCACGTGTAAGCGGGGTATAACTGTGTGAATATTCATTTCTTCAAACCGCATCAAATTTGTTATAGATGAAGATGACACAGCACCAATATAAATTGTTTTATTAATTGCAATTAATTGTACTCTTGCAATCAATTGCCCAATTTTTTCTTTTGTGTCCAATCAATTAATTGGACCAATTATATTGCAATTAATTGGAAACCAATTAATTTTTTCCAAGCCCTGCTGCATCTAATCTTATTTGACCATGAGGCCCGAAACACACGATGATTATTCCGCGCGGAATTCCTGAGATAATTGGTTGTGATTAAAATATTCACTGTTTGCTATTGTTCCCGAACTGATTGTACAGAAGTTAATATTCAAATTGGAAATGACGATATTTCTGTTATTTGCTGCATATGTGTTTAGAGGCAACTAGCGGCAGGGGGCTCGTGGTACTCTTTCACACATAATGCAATCATCTATCAGTTCGTTCTGTGTTCAGCAGGTATTTGTGTTTTTAATTTTCTAAAAGCAAATTTGATTATTTAGCGGCTTTGCCAACTGCGTGCATGGTTATTCAGCATGTTTTGCTAATTTCCCGCGCAGAAACAATGATTGAAGTTCTCTTGAATCAAAAGGAAAAGATACTCTGTAAAGTAGAGAAACGAGTTAGATCTTTTGAAATGCCTTAAATATTACTATCATTTAAAATTATAACCAGTTACTAAAAATGTTTCCTGTAGTTAAATAGTTTTATTCACATTTATTTTAAAATTTCTTAATTTATTAAACAATTAATTCCGATTACGAAGCGATTAATTAAAATAATCCGATTAAACGAGTCATGCGTGTCATGTAAGACTTGTGCCCACCACTTTCTTATAAGCGAAGCATGGCATCAAACATAACGAATGAATTGGGCGATTTATCAAAAAACACATCTTATGTATACCTTATGTACTGTATATTTTATTTGTATTATGTATACCGATTATCTTTGTAAAAAACGAAACCAGTCTCTACATTTCATGACATACATCTAGAATATGTATAGATTCAGTACGGTGGCAAATGGTTCGAGTCGTTGCATATGCAAAAACGTTTACTAGCTAATTATAATAATTAATATGAAATGTTCCAGCATGGATAATTGTTTCTGATGCCTTACCATTGTGTGTAGTACATATATTAGAATATGAATGCATTATAATCCTATCAGAAATCAAGAACCATTTTGTTATTTTTATGATGTTGTCTGCCTTATTGGTTTGGACAACGAAATAGCGGCTTTTATATAAAATAAAATTTGATGAACAATTTTCGAAAAAGTCGCAAAATATGCCTGCATTGTCATGTTGACATTTATAGTATTTTGGACTATAAAATTGCAATTTTTTCAAGAGATACAATGTAAATTACAACAATCTACAGCTACATGTATATCATTTCAATGAAGATTATCTAGATTATCTAGATATCTTGGATGAAATCGTTATCGAAATAATCTATTTTTAGCATTTTTGAAAAAGATATTATCGATGATAAGATATTGAACAAGGCTGGTTGTGGTTCACTCTTAGACGAGTCATTAGTCATTTATTATCGTTAAAGTAGAGAAATACTAACAGATTTAAGGATTTAAGGAACAATTTAAAAAATCATTTTTTGGATTTGCATTGTTTCTATTGATACTTTTTAAAAAAAACTACTAATCTTTCATTGATCGTCGCCTGTCATGGATCAGTGTTAGACGAGTCGCGTGGCAGATCAAAAAAATCTACACGTTTCCTACCCTGATCTTACATTTTACTGACTGACGCCTATTTAATGTCCCATTGTTTATCGATCTCCATTGTAAGCAATAATCCCCATAACCATTTAACTGGATGCCTAAATCAGGGTTTCTTAGGGATTCTGTTAAAGACTTTAAATAACATGCTGCTTTCCAAACATTATAACAAACATTGTTTAGTTGCTCTGTAGATAGCAACATGCGAGGGGTGCTCCATTTGGCTAAAATATTGTTCTTAATTTAAATTTGTCATAATTTTAAACTCACAGTTCTCAATAAGTTCAGAAAATAGTACTTTAGTGTTGTTGTGTAGTGTTCTGTGTACAATTCTTTGTTACAATATTGCGACAATGAGAAAGATGTTTTTATTTATAATTTGATTATTTTTTGAGATATTGAGTTTCCTATTGACTTAATGCGAGTGAGGTGTTTGTTAATCAATTGTTACTTGCAAAGCCTGGCACTGTTTGCCAAAATTCACCGTGTATAGCATCTAAAATGGGCGGAAGTTATTAAATTTATTATAAGATGTCAAATATAATGTATAAATGTAACTACTGTATCCCTCTAGATATATCTGTTTAAAATCGGACTCCATCAGTTTCGATTTTCAGGGGAGCTAATTTATCACCATTTTATTGTTGCAAATTCGTTTCTTGGTTGAATTTTCATACCAGGAACGCATTTAGGAGATGGGTGGCGGTTGCGGTTATAATTTTAATATTATATGCTTATGCGTTTATTGACATTGTTGAATCTAATCTTTACATGGTGGCTCATGAATTTTAAATACTGCTGTTAATCAACTCATTTTATAATTTAGTAGTCCATTGTTATTAAAGTAATCTATTTTAAACTCAAATTTATATCAAACCGCCCACTAGAGCTGAGCGCCAGCCGGCTGAGCCGCCGCCGACATATTTTAGGCCAGCCCACCTCTACCGCCCACCCGTTTGAAAATTCCTAAAGCCGGCCCTGTTTCATACAATGTATTATTTGCTAAAAATGAAAGAATATCTTTGAATTAATGTATTTAGCCATTCAGAAACATTTACCATTTTGGCTTTGTAGAAAATTGGAAGATATTCTTAAGTATTTCAGAAGAGCATCCATGGTGGTGCATGTTTCTTCCTTGTTCCCCACCGATCGTTGGTGACGGAGTTAATTGGCTCAATCATGAAGACTACAAGACTTTGGATCCAGTAATAGAAGTTTAAAATTTAATGAGATTGCATTACTTTAGCTTACTTTAGCCTAAAATTTTTATATACTTTAAATATGTATTGAATTCCTAAATGTTAGGTAAACATTGCATCGTGTTATATTTGGTCAAATTTAGACCCGTAGATTGTTATTGTAATGCTATTTCACGCGGTTTGATTTAAATGTATCAATCTGTTCCGTAGAACATTTCATATTTGTTATATATTTGTAAATTTTGTAATTTATGTAATTATAAATACATCGATTGATCAGTTCATTGTCAATTCATCATGTTTGCACTTCGATGGCTTTTGAGTTATAGGGTTATTGTATATTGTACTTTGTATAATACATTATTTGAATGTCATTCACTTTACAGAAACATTTTAACACTTGCGGCACAGAGATGGAATCGGATCCAACATTTTAGAAACTGATTCGATCCAAATCCAAAAGTTCATGATCCGATCCGATCCGAATTTTTAAACGAATTTTAGTTTTGGATCCGAATGTAAATTAGTATTCTAACAGTAAATAAATATGGACTTAAAATATATTTATGTTCTTTTCAGATACGAATAGACAATTTTGAGTGCTTTAATACTGTCTTGAGATCCAAAAATGGACATATACGATATACAACCGCGGAGGACAGAGTCGTGCTTGGACGGAGGTATTGGAAAAATGAGATGACTTACCCAATGGTGCATGCAAATCAACTCAAATGTAATGAATTCGGTATAACTTATAAGCGATCTGTTGAAAAACCAATGTTAAATTGTGAAATATTGCAATAGTATCAAATCCTCTTCTGTAGTACTACAATCTAATACAGTCAAACAAAGCAAAAAATTCAAGAAATGTTTTTGTCAGTGATCATAAAATGGGTCTAAATGGCTATTTAAATGGGCCACACCGGATTTCGGTTAGGAGTGTGCCTCAATGTTCGGCTAATCTCCATCTATGTTTGCAATGGATTCCTTCATTTATCACACACCACAAGAAGCAAATCCGTTTATGATTGATGTGAAAATTGATAATTGTTCTACGAAAACTCGAATAAATTCATTTCTTTGCTTATTTGTAAACTAATTTCTAAAATTGTCATCAACTATAATCATAATACGTTTATAGATTTTAATATCTGACTTTCTTATCATATTATCGCCCTATTTATCTTATGTCCAAATCTAAGAATCACCATTTTGCAATCTTATTCTAAATTGAACATTGTAATTGGTTCAAACAACAGGATAAAACTTACTTTAAAATCTCAGCTAAAGCGATGAAAACAAGAGTAGCACAAACAATGGCAATTTAATGTGCAAATCCAATATTTATATTGCAAAACAAAGAAAATTACAGTAGAGTGGATTGAAATCCGCGATAGATTTTTTTTCAAACTATGCTATGCCAAGGGTATGGCTCTACAAAAATTTTTGTATTAGTGATTATAATAATCACGAACCTTCTGAAAACTATGTTGATCTTGGAATTGCAAGTTGATTATAATTATATTAGGATCTATAAATTTGGCGGTGTTTGCAGCAACTAATGTGTTCCACTTGCTTCTCTGTGTTTGTTTTGCTTTTAAAATTGCAAGTTTATGCAAACAAATGTTTTTAGTTGCCGGACAATTTTATCTTTGTGATGGCAAACATGAATCGCAATTTCAGATTTGAAATATTCGTTAACAATTTTATAAGTTGTTGCAAAGAATAATACGGAAGCTGTTGCATGAACAATGAAATCCAATTACAAAATTTCACTTAGACTGAGATTATTAACAAACTTAAAATGGCATTCAATGTAAAAATGTGCTTAATGTATATTATTTTTTCTCTTATTACTATTATTTGTGTTTTTTTGTTATTATTTCTTTTGAAATTATTAAATTTTTGTACAGTTGATTTTAAAAAAATTTACAATGTAAAAAATTTTTGAAAATTTTGGATCCGAAATTTTCTCAAAATGTAGGTCCGATCCAATTCCATCTCTTGTTGCAAAGTATAATAATATTAATAATAATAATAAACTTTTATTTTAAAACGGATAAAAACATCCATTTGAGTTATAGAAATACTAAATTTTCATATCACGAACGAACCGATATGGAAATAGAGAAAGTTCTCTTTCAGAGTTGGTTTTGATTACTCCAGGGAGCCTCCCCGCAGTCGACTATCTCCATAATGTGAGCGTTGAGGCAGAATATCTTGCAGTACATGATTCTCAGAAGTCAGTATCTGCTGAAGAAGCCTATTATCAACTTTGGTTATGATTTTTTCAATAGGGGTATAATTTGATATAATTTTAAGGCGTAAAGCCTTTTTTCTGAACTTTATCTAAGACGAGCATAGGGGATTTTGAGGAACCTCCCCAAACTGAACAACAATATTAAGTTCCTTTATCATTTATTGTAGCTTTTGTACGAAATGTATGCAATCAATTGCAGTTTAAAAATAGTTATTGTGAAACAATGATTTGAATGTACGTGTGGTGAATATGCTGATAAATATTAGATTATTGAAATTTTGCGCTCCGTAATAAAATTTGTATTTTCAGGAAATCAATTTTATATTATTTATTATTTATAAAACTCTGTGTTTACAAATAAGTGATTAACATTTGTAAGGAATTAAAAATATGAATGGATCCAGATTAACTTGATTGCAGATACATTTATGATTATCTTGTTTTGAAAATTTACTGTTCTTGAGGATATAAGTTGTTAGTTTTATATTTTTTATTAGCTTTGTTATATTTTATTGACTGTTTTATAATTTGGCAAATAATTGGATCTTCTCTTCATAAGTAAACATTGTTTTACTTCTCCATCAAACCATTTAGGTTTCCCTACCTTTATATTAGGAGTTTTCATTGGAATGTGTCTTTGCAAAATATCACTTAGAGCAGAATTATAATTCATTGCCATATTATTTGACGAAAAATTGTGGTTAAGTAAGTTATCTAGGCCTGTACTTATAACATTAGAGAAATCGGATAAATTTAATTGAGATCATTTTCTTCTACGAATGATGGCCTTGATTCCACTTTGTTTAACTTGAGAAAGGCCAAAGAAGACTGGGATAGGATCAGGAAAGTCGTACGAATTATCTACAAAAATGTTCTTAATAATGTTGTCTTCATCTTTGGTGATAAGAAGATCTATAATATTTACTCCAATATGCGTAGCAGACTTTACATGTTGTGTCAATAAATGATTGTCTAGACACTCAATAAATTTACATGTTAATTGATTCTCTGGACTATTCATATGCACATTAAAATCCCCTAATATGAGTATAGAATGATTTATAAGAAATGTATCATTAAGGTAATTCTCAAATTTTTCATGAATCCCATTGTGCTCGGAGGGCGATAAATTAGGAAGAAGTCAATATTCTGATTGCAGAATTCCAATGTCATTAAGCATGACTCAACTGTAGAATACAAACTACGCTTCGAGAAATTTGGCTCTAGACTTAATTTGTGTAAGAAACCAATTCCGCCCTCACGATTTTCACGGGGCACACTCATAAAACCATACCCCATAGGGCAAAGCAAATTTTCGGCAAGTACATCACTTGGCAAGAGCCATGTTTCGCTAATAAAACATATATCAATGTTCCTTTCAAGAACTAGTTCTGAAATGTAGAATTCCTTAATATTTACTGACCAAGGGTTTATCAAAACACAATTCAAGTTATCTCCATTAATAGAAAAACTTACATTTTGAGGGAGTCAATCTGTCATTGATACCAATTTTCCTTGATATTTGAGTTCAAGACCACGAACCTTCAACTCATTTTTGTCACATCCATTTTGTATCATAGTCCATCTTTTGTGAAGAAGGGCTTTTTCGATTTTCTGTTGGTTCTTGTTCAGAGTTCGACTTATTTAGATTCCTTTAACATTATACTCCTTCAGTTTATGTGCCTTGCTAAGAATTATCCGAGCATCCCACGCAGAACGAAATTTTACTATAATAGTTCTTGTGCGATTCTCATAAAATTTACCTAAGCGGTAGCAGTCTTCTATTTCAATTCGTTCTTCTCCAATATAGCTGAAAATATTTCGAATGTCACACATTTCTAATTCAAGTCTTTGAGATTTAGTTAATGCCATTTGTTCTTTTATCAGCCTTAACAGATGGAATTCCAACATTTTTTGGGGAGCTGAATTGAGTTGGAACTTCTTGATTTCTGATATATGCTCCATCATTTCCTTTTAAAAATTTTGAATCTTTTCTTCAATCTGGCTTTGTTCATCTATAAATTTAGTGGAAACCGTAGATAATTGTTCTTCTATTCTTAAGNTTATTGTTTACTGACCAAGGGTTTATCAAAACACAATTCAAGTTATCTCCATTAATAGAAAAACTTACATTTTGAGGGAGTCAATCTGTCATTGATACCAATTTTCCTTGATATTTGAGTTCAAGACCACGAACCTTCAACTCATTTTTGTCACATCCATTTTGTATCATAGTCCATCTTTTGTGAAGAAGGGCTTTTTCGATTTTCTGTTGGTTCTTGTTCAGAGTTCGACTTATTTAGATTCCTTTAACATTATACTCCTTCAGTTTATGTGCCTTGCTAAGAATTATCCGAGCATCCCACGCAGAACGAAATTTTACTATAACAGTTCTTGTGCGATTCTCATAAAATTTACCTAAGCGGTAGCAGTCTTCTATTTCAATTCGTTCTTCTCCAATATAGCTGAAAATATTTCGAATGTCACACATTTCTAATTCAAGTCTTTGAGATTTAGTTAATGCCATTTGTTCTTTTATCAGCCTTAACAGATGGAATTCCAACATTTTTTGGGGAGCTGAATTGAGTTGGAACTTCTTGATTTCTGATATATGCTCCATCATTTCCTTTTAAAAATTTTGAATCTTTTCTTCAATCTGGCTTTGTTCATCTATAAATTTAGTGGAAACCGTAGATAATTGTTCTTCTATTCTTAAGGATGAGCATATATTACATATCCACCCGAATTTACCATAGACAGGCCTTTCTGAAATCTTGGATTTTGTCAATCTAATGAATGAAACATGAATAGTGTTATCACATTTTATACACTCTAGAGAATCGTTTATTGTTGTCTCGAGAGCACAACTTAAACACGACCGACCACCAGTCGACATGTTTATGAGCCAACCGTTAATAATTCGGGCAATCAGTTTAAAATATTCCTTGATGATTCGTACATTTCTGCAGGTCAAACAACTACTATGTCATATTCCCTGATAGAATCCTCTGTATCATAATCATAGATCACGTTATGTTCTTGGAGATGCTTCTTGTGGCAATTAATACACACTTTCGAACGTTCGAATTACTCTTGAGCTTTGAAATGGGTAAAAAATAATTGAAAAAATATTAGTGTAGTCACAAAAACCAAAAACTTATCAACATCAGAGTATACTATTTAGAAATATCTGAATTAATATTTTAAGCCTCAATTTGATTTTTAAGTAATTCTTAGATTTTGAACCTTGTGATTCTCATAAAAAAGACCATTAGGCCATCTAGGCAGCTGCCTAGGGCACCCAGTTGCAGGGAGAGGCTCAAAAATAAATAATACTCTCATCATAGTTTTTCATTTGTAGAGAGACAGGTGGTGAAAGAAAATTCTTTACTTACAAATAGTTAGCCTATTAAAATAAATAAGCATACAGAATAATATTCTTAGTATTTCCAAGGCTAGGCGGTTAGAGTAATATAAGATTAATAGATTGAAGCCAAGATGCACTTATTCGTTAAATATTCATTCATCTCTCTCGGCCGCGATGTCCTCTCTAAAGACAGTCGATTGCGCTCTCCGCTCCGCACTTAAAAACGTCACTGACTCAAACATCAATAAAGACGACGAACACTGCAAACTTGTAGCACCATTTTTGGCCCTCAGTCGAGATGAATTATTTTCATTGCATTCATTTCTTAAGGATCACACGCATACGTCCCTTACACCTAACTCGCGCGAACAAGAAGTCACTGACGCTTTTTTGCATTCAACAGCATCAAGAAATAAACCTATTACTCGCTCTCCAAGAAAACCTCGCAAGATCAAAACAGGTACTAATTTTTTAATTTTAGGTAGCTCCATGTTTAGGAAATTACGATCCAAAAACATAATCAGAAACAAAGAGGTCTCCGTGCACTCGTATCCCGGTGCATGCATATCTGAGCTTCAACAGACATTGGAACTCTACCCGCAAACAAAAATTAAAACAGTTTTCGTACAAATTGGAAGAAATGATATTCTCAAGAACCCAACCAACTACGAAGCTAAGTTTACTGATCTTATTAAAATAATTAACCATATTTTTAGTCCTACTAAGATTTTTCTTAGTGAAATCCCACCTTTTTGCAACAGCCTGCTTCAAGGCAACAATGAAGTAGTAAAAGTCAATAAAATTATTTCTAACTTATCAGAAAAATTAAAATTTTCAGTATTTAAATTATTTTCACAATTTTGTTTAGGTCCAAAAGTCGTTAACAGTCGTCTCTTTTCAAAAGACGGCATTCATTTCTCACAGAATGGAATTGGAAAATTTGTATCCATCATTAAATCCTTCTTCGAGCCTCCATCTTGTCGCACAATTCAATTCCTCAAAGCAATGCCGACAAATAACAGAGTCTTTGAAAGCTTTGCACCTCGATTTTTGCCGCCTTTCGCTAGCAACCTGCCGCACCACCCGCTTGCTCGCCCGTCCAGGGTATATAAATCATACGCTGCTGCACTTTATAACAATGCACCGCCTTACTAATTCATTCACCGCAAATTGCTCTAACTCTGAAGTCACCGCCACCATCATAAGCGATCTACTTCAACAGCTAAGATACTTTTTTATTAGCTATGTCGTGTGAATTATTATATTTTTGTTTACTGACGCCCAGGCTATGGAAAAATTACTATAACCCTAAATTCAAATTGAAACTCAAATTTGTTTTCAAAGTAAAATTATTACTCTTTACTTATATTTTCCTTATTTCGACATTCAAATCCAATGAGGATGTCTCGCTCTTACCAGTACAGTTTTACTTCAATACATATAACTCAACTATTCGCTATTCAAAAACAGCTTTAACTTTCTTAACCAGGCGCATTTGTATTATCATAATCGATTTAAAAAACTCATTTGTTATTTCTCTCATAATTTTCCTATTATTAGCAGTATATGGTATTGAGACTAATCCCGGTCCGATTTTAAATTTTGAATCATACATCAAAAAATTGAATACCGGCTCAGATATTGTGAATTACGTACATTTAAATTTTCAGAATCTAAGTATTAAAAATTTCGAATATAGGGAATTCGTTTCAAATACTAAAAATGATTTAATTCTCGCAATTTCTGAAACTTGGCTAAAGATTGACGATCTAGATAGCACATGGTCTGTTAATGAAAATTTTGCACTATTTAGAAAGGATAGAGTTTTGAACAATATGTTAGGAAAATCAAAAGGTGGAGGTGTATTACTTTTAGTTCCAAAGTCATTCAATCCCAAAATACGCAACGATATTAAAAGTCCTAACACATCAAATTTTGACAGTCTATGGGTTGAAATTACTAATCCAATTAAAAATTCTAGATTTCAAAAACAATTATTAAATGTATCATACTGTCCGCATAAGAAATTTGCCAATTTTTTTATTCAACAACTAGAAGAAGAATTATCACTTGCCTGTTCTGAAAATAAAGATTTAGTACTTTTCGGAGATTGGAACCTCAATTATTTAAATGCTAATGATCAATGTAAAATGGATTTGTTCTTGAACACATTTAATCTTGAATTGACCAATAAAACATTGCCCACTAGAATCACATCATCGAGTAGGACTCTAATTGACTACATTGCATTAGCTGAAAACAATAATACACACTTCCAGTACATCTCTTCTGAATGCCCATTCTCGGATCACTGTTTTACATCTATCAAATTTCAAAAGTCTTCTCACTCAACCCCAAAAATTACCACGAAATGGATTAAAACTCGTGAAAAGTGTATTGAAAATATTAATAATTTTAAATCATCCCTCTCATCAGAAAATTGGTTTCCTGTATATTCTGCATCAAATATAAATGAAATGCTAAAAAATTTCTCAGACATTTTTGAATTTTACCTCAACAGATTTTGCCCTGAAAGGAAAATAATGGTTAAATCCACAACCAAATCCAAAGCAAACAATACTTTTTCTAACAAACCCTGGATATCTGACACTTGTAAAGCTTTAATTCGCGAAAAGAACAAAGCATATAAACATTTTATAAATTCTCGAACTAACAAGAACTTTGCTGCCTATAAAAAGGCCAGAAATGCCTCGAATATTGCATCTCGTAGGGCATTCAATGAATTTATCAAAAATGAGTATACGCGTCTTCCAAATGAAAAGTCAAAATGGAAACTAATAAAAGAAATCACAAATTATAAGCAATCTAAATCAAACTTAATTGATGTGATTAAAGATCAAAATGGAAATAATCTAACCGACAATTTAGAAATTTCTAATGAATTAAACAAGACTTTTGTCAACTTAGGAAATTACAACGGCCCCCTTATTAAATACAAAAACCTCTCACACAAAATCTTTACACCTGAATTTTATTTCCGATTCTCAACTACCTATGAAATTATTAAATCGATTCTTAAGCTTAAGTCCAACAAATCAAGTGGTCCCTCAAATATCCCCTCTTGGGCTCTTAAAATGACTGCAGATATCATTGCAAGTCCTTTAAATTTCATCTTTAATGAATCTATAAAATGCAATCACTTCCCAGATTATCTAAAACTTGCTCACATTACTCCTATTTTTAAGAAAAACGATCCTTCAATTGCCACTAATTATCGACCAATTTCAATTACTTCTCCAATAAGTAAAATATTCGAAAGATTATTGCATAACCAAATAATTGAACATTTTAATAAGTATAATTTATTATCGAACACCCAATTTGGATTTCGCAAAAATTTTTCAACAACTGATGCACTATTACATGCTACTGAAAAATGGAGAGCATCCCTCGATTCTAATAAATTTGTAGCTATAGCTTGTTTAGATCTCTCAAAAGCCTTTGATTCGATTAATCACAACATACTTATTGAAAAACTATCTTACTTAGGATTTTCTTGTAATAGTAAGCAATTGATAACTAGTTACCTTAACCAAAGATTCCAGAGAGTTAAATTAAACGATATTTTTTCTGATTGGTTACCGGTTTACAATGGGGTGCCTCAAGGAACGATTCTAGGTCCTCTTCTTTTTAGTATTTATGTAAATGACATGCAGTCAATAACCAATTGCAATCTAATTCAATATGCCGATGACACCTGCATCTTCAGCGATAATACATCAATGCACTCAGCAGTGGAATCAATAGAATTCAATTGCAACAAATTGTCAAAATATTTTTCAATGCATAAGTTGATAATTAATGAAGCTAAGACGGAATTTTGTATTTTGCAGCCCAATAAAAATAACTACGATGTTTCCAAAATGACTTTGAAAATTAATACTGTTAATGTACCTATTGTAGACACTTTCAAGTACTTAGGCGTAACCATTGACTCAAAGTTAAAGTTCAACACTCACATTAACATAACAGTTAGAAAACTAGCTATAGGTATAAAAAGTATGACACTAGTAGTTAAGCAATTACCACCTTGTGCAATTATTCAATTCTTCCATGCTTTTATCATGAGCCACCTTAATTATGCAAACATCTTATTTACTGATTTAAGTGATGTGCTTTATAGAAAACTTGACATTCAATTAAAATGGGCACTGAATATCTCAGCAAAAAATTCATCGAAAACTAAACATTACATTTCTAGGTCAATTCTCTTTCCAAAACAACTCGTCATTTTGAATACCTTGCTAACATTTTTCAAACTAGTAAAAAATCTACCGCCTTATAATTCAATTAAATTCCCGGGATTTGCGTATAAACAGAATTCAAGATCTAAAATTTTTACATGTGTTAAGTATAAGAAAAAAGTTTTGAGGAAATCTTTCATTAATGTCGCAATTCGAACCTGGAATTCGCTACCTAAAGAAATTAAAAGGATTGAAAAATTGAAACCATTTAAAAAGCGTTTAAAAATCTTCCTTAAGCAAAAATATATTTTAGGTACATCATGGTTAGGATTTAAATTTTACAACAATGACTATACGATAACTCGTCATTAAAATAGCAATATAAAGTAATTCATCCATAGCCTGTAAGAATTGTTAATTTTTGTAGTGTATGTTGATTTGTAGATTGGTTACTTTTTTGTAATTTTTGACACTATTCAGATAAATTATCAGTTATTGAATTGTAAACATTTATCTGAATATAGAATCTCTTATCTTATCTTATCTTATGTATTCTTCTCAATGTAAGCAAACGGTGGAATGTATTGAAGCGTCACATTGAATCTTTGACTGTGAAGCATTAAGTGAAACCAGGTGGGAAAGCAGAATAGTTGTTACTATAATCCCCTTCGTTGCCAGTTAAAGAATATCTATGATCCACTAATTGAAATTGCAGATGATACATCTCTCACTGGTTCGTCTGGAAATTTAACTCAAGTGGATGCAGAGGCATTTCATTAAGTATCTCTAAATTCAAATAATTTGGAATCAACACTTCAAGAAATATAGTTTATTCTGAGTGCAAGTAACTATTATAAGAATAAGAATAAATGAATTCTAAATCAGAAATTAGCATCTAATAAAAATGTTATGTAAAATACGTAGCACCGGAGGATGCGTTTCGGAATACCTATCGCAATACACTATACAGTCATTAGTTGCTTTGTATAATCTGGTACGAAGGTTGGTTAGGATTAATGGATATTTTATTGTACCTCTGTCTGTTTCTTTCCAAAATATAATCTTCTATTTGCTTCACCTTGCTTATGATACGTGTACGTTTTTGTAAAGAGTCAATCTTCGACAGAGGGGGTTTTCGAAAGCTTGCCCATACAGTGCTACAATATTAGATCTTGGATAAAATGAGACATTTATACATTGACTCCAGCTCAGTTTCATAATATATTACACATGTTTATTCTGACTGCACGGCAACTATCATCTGCCCGATATCTCAAAGCATATATGAGCAGAATACTATGGTAACACAAATGACATTAATGTTATTACTACCAGTCTTTTTACCATCAAAAGTTGAAAGTAGGATATGGACACATAGAATGTCCACAAAAATCAAATTCTCCAATCTGGAAAGTTGATTTTGTTTCACTTCATCTGAATCTTGTACTATTTAAGCACATCAAAGACCCCGTTTACAATATAGGCCTAGTATGATGTGCTAAAAAAGATCTTAGAAATATAACAAAAGCCCTCTCTTTAAAAACTTTAGTAGAACTACTATTAAGAGACTCATTAAAGTCAAGTTATTCTTTAAAATTCAATAAAAACTTAGAATTCATTCAATTTATTTGAATCGGCGGAAAGTTTTTACTTGAGATATGGGAAGCCTTCTCAGAAAGGTGCCTAATACTGTTTTAAAACTTATTAAATGCTCAATTAGAGATTGACATTCCTGATAGTGGCTTACAAATAGATTGTAATATTTTTTGAAAAAGATTATTTACGAAGTGTTCATGTACGAGTATTTTTAATGTAAAACGAAATTTAATTATATTGTTTCCTACATATTTCATTAGTAGGATACTTAGATATTCAAATTCAACCCTTGAATGATTTCGGCTTAAATATTTGCCAACAATTTTCAAAAATTACATACATTTCTAAGTTTAATAGGGAAGACAACATAGAAATTCCAAGGCTAATTTTATTCCCTAATTTCAATGATTTTTTAATGAAAAATCTTACTCCCATTGCTATTTGCCAAGTGCCTTCCCAGTAATCATAAATTGGCTTCAAATGTAAAAGATGATGCTGCTTATAAGAAGCTACCTGCACTACTACATAAATGTAAAACTTTCTCAAAATTGCCCTTGCGCTTGTGCTGTTTTAAATGTACATGTGTGTAATTAAAGACTTTTGAATGAGTGTTTGGCACAAAACTTGCTACGTGATTAATCGTATCACGTACATTTGCATTGACAAGAATTGGCTTACTTCACCACTAATTTGGCACTTAGTAACTTGTATCACACGCTCACCTAGAATCATGAATCTCGAAAGAAGAAAAGAATACATGGAAAGAGCAAAGATTGTAGAAAAGGCAGAGCTGTTTTCGGAAATGAAGTCTGTGATGTATAATTTCGTGAAAGAACTTGGGAAAGGTGAGCAGTTAACCGAAGAAGAACGGAATTTGCTGTCAGTGGCTTATAAAAATGTTGTAGGAGCTCGTCGTACATCTTGGCGCTCAATGTTGGGCATTGAAAGTAAACTAGGTGAGGCAACTGAAAAGCCATTCTTGAGAGCAACTGAAGAAATCAAGGAAACAATTGAAAGAGAACTCAAATCCCTCTGCGGAGAAATAATCGAACTTCTGGACAACTATCTCATTAGTGATAACAAACCTAGTACATTGGCCGAAGCAGAACCGGCTGTTTTCTTTTACAAAATGAAAGGCGATTATTACAGATATTTGGTGGAGACGGCTAAGAAGGAAGATATCGATGAAAAAAGTATGCTTTCATTTGAAGCCTACAATAGTGCACAACAAATAGCATTAGAATTATTGCCAACAACACATCCCAT
Source organism: Hofstenia miamia (assembly GCA_900660155.1). Taxonomy (NCBI): domain Eukaryota; kingdom Metazoa; phylum Xenacoelomorpha; order Acoela; family Hofsteniidae; genus Hofstenia; species Hofstenia miamia. The sequence goes on from CABFPE010000189.1 coordinate 941,004, forward strand.
TCGATTAGGTTTGGCTCTCAATTTTTCAGTATATTTTTATGAGATTGCTAATGATCCCAGTAGAGCTTGTGAATTGGCAAAGGATGCATTCGATCGTGCCATTGAAAAACTAGGTGAAGTGAAAGACGAACTTTACAAAGATTCAACTCTTATAATGCAATTACTCAGAGACAATTTAACGCTGTGGCAAGCAGAAGACGATAATGGCGAACAGCAGACAAAAAACTAACTTCTTTAATATCCTAAAAGGACATATGGCGCATTTGAACTATATCAATATAATGTTTTAATTTTAGATCTTGTAAAATTTATATAATCGCTTGAATACAAACATGAGTTCTTTCTATAGTGATGAAAAGTGGAAAAACAAAATTAGGAAGTAACATGTGTTCGCAACAAATTAATGATACCATGTTTATTTCAAAGAAACTTAAATAATGTTTGGTAACCTTTGAGAGTGCATATACAATGCATGCCAATTGTATTCAAAACATTAGCATCGCTAAAGGCACAGCCATTGCTTAAAATTTAATACAAGTGTCATTGATATGAACTGAAATTATCACAGCTGAAAATTTATTTTAATTTCACTTATACCATATAATAAACTCTTATATCAAAATGAATTGGTAGACATTTCCTATAAACAATTTATAATTTTCATTTTTCGATGATTCTATGATTGCAGCGAGGACTTTAGGAAATTTTTGCATAGTGTCATTGTTGTATTTATTAATAAAGCGCTCATGGTTTTTTCTAAGGAAAACTTCAAATGGTAAGTGTTATGTTTCACTATAAGCCTTGAGGTTTTACTCAGGGGAGGCTATATTAAGTGACCTACATGCAATATTTGTGATCATTGAGGTATCCACAAGAGGTTGTAGAAGTGATTCATCCACCGTTTTGTAAAATATTTAATCAATTTGCATATTATTTGTACAGAAAAAAACCAAGCTTATATAAATGTCGTTCACTCACAATCAGAGCACAAATAAATGTTTAGGCTTTTTAAGGAATTGTTTTTTCTTGACGGTACGGAAGAAATATAGAATTCACTTTCAAAAATTTTTTTCTTAAAGTTTTTATCTTTGTAAAATTTAAACTGCTATTGCAAACGTATATGTACAAAAATAGCTACAATAAAAACGAATAGCTAAATATGTAAACTCCTAAATTCATTGTAATTAATTTAGTTTGATTCTTCAGACAGCACATGGACTTCTGCGATAGATTTTATATTGCAGAAGTCTATGGATTGCATTATATTTGAAATAATTTCCTACCGTTTTCTTAAATTGAGTGCAAGGCACTATGAAACTATGAAAATATAAGTATGAGACTTTATTAACACACTTCAGGAGAAAGACTGTAAAAATTAGAAATAAGAAGTAACAAAAATATAAAAAGTTAGCTTTACTAGTGCAGGTATAACACTTGTATTTCAGGAACCAAGTACAGTGTATTTATTGGAAAGAAAGTCATGATAGAACGCTTCTGCTTTAGTATATCAGAAGATACAAAAGGATCCACCTGCGTTAATATGATAAAATCATTCATCAGTTGTGCAGTTGAAATGAAAAAGAAGTGAGACGCTTGGCCTTCTTAAAGTGAAAAGAACTAATTGCGACGAACATTGTTGCTTGTTTGGAATTTATAAAGATACATAACACCAGACATTCAAGTTAATCTGACCATATAGGATCTTAGAGGAGACACCAAATCTTCTAATTGTAATAAATACAAAATTTCAGAAAAGAAAGTTTCTGAAATCACTCATCAGGACTTAGATTACCAAGTATGGTATTGGCTTTGAGTCTTTGCAATTTTTACAATGAGTAAATTTCAGATCTCACGACAGAACTGCAGTAAAGTAAAATGGAGATAACACATAACTTATAGAGATTGTGTTTGTATTAAAATGCTAGTATCATCAGTCTATTGCCTCAAAATCACTAGCATAGCATATACTTATAACTCCGTAGTACATCTATTATAACATATTTGCCTGTTTATTATACATATAATCGCAATTTTGTATTTGGTTATTATGTCCGCTAACCGATAAATACGGCATTTGCAACTTGTTCACTGATTGATTGGGTCTACTCTTACGGATGAAAGTGTTAGCTTGCTCTTTCAGGCTCTTAACTACTGTGCAATGTGCATGGTGTTTTTGAAAAGTCCTATTTGCATTTACTATTATGATAAGCTTTAAAAATTGCTTTCAATGCATCAATTGAAATCCCAACATATTGCAAATTGTAATTCTAAATTTGAAAGTTTATGGATTGAAATATAAACTTAAATTAAAACCCAGGCCCGTAACCAGCATTATCAACTAAGTGAGGTCGACCGCATTAAGGAGGGGTTGCTGGAAATTTTAACATTATTCAAAAAATTAAATGAAAATTTCACCAAGATTGTGCACTATTTTAAGTTTGTTACATCAAGGCCTTTCAGTAATCACGGTCTGGAGATTTGCAGTGCAAAAAACGAAATGAAGCAATAAAATGTTGTTTGCAAATAGTGAATTGGTTTAAATTTTGTCCAAATATTTAAAATAAATAATATCACAAAATTCTTTCACTTTTGTGGCGCTAGAATAACTAAATTCGTTTCGGAATGTATTTTCAGGATGTTAAAACCTCTCATTACAAAAAAGCAATTGCATGGTGTTCCCCTTCAAAAAATATATGAATGAATTCATTGCGCAAACAGAAGGTGGATTACACTGCGTTAACAAGAGAAAATTATTTTCTCCTCCATTAATATAAATAACCTTTTTTGGTAGGATCTAACATCTAAAACGTATATTTAAGGTCAACCTTTCAAAAAAAATTCTGAATGCTCAGGAACTTGAACCAGATATTTCATGTTTATCAATGTGTAGCTCCCATGACAACAGCTATAAGTAATGTCAGTTTTAGCGCCAAAATATTTCATTCATTCGTAAATAGCATGGTTTATTTGAGATATTAGGTTCTGCTTGCAAATTGTTTTAGTCAGTGAATTGAGGTGGTTTATTTATGTACAATGAGTTGTTTAGAACGAAAGGAACTTTACTGTTTTATTTGTGACGCATATGGAAAAAGCCACAGTAACATAACTCAATCTATTGAACAATTATTTGAAAACGTATATAAGTTTCCTCCTGTTGATCATAGAAAAC
>CABFPE010000189.1:950098-964648 GCA_900660155.1 Hofstenia miamia
TATATATATATACAGTACTGGCCAAAAGTTTGGCAACACTTTCCAAATTTAGAAATTTTGTATTTTAAGTTAAAAAACGCAATGTAGAAACAATTTAATAACACAATGTAGAAACAATATGATAACACCGTGTAGAAAGTAAATAGTTAATTCAGAAAAACTAACTAATATTTTGTATGTCCGCCATTATTGGCCAAACACGCTGCAATGCGATTTGACATTGACTCGACCAGCTTTCTACAATAATCATCAGTAATCTCTGTGCACCATACCACTTTAAGTTGCTTCTTCGGATCGTCGAATGATGTGCAATGGCGCTTCCTCAGACAGTTTTTGATGTGATGCCAGCAATTTTCTATGATTTTGAGGTCTGGGGAGTTTCCCGGCCAGTTCTCAAGCAGCCGAAAGTCTTGTGATGCAATCCACTGTTTCACAACTTTGGCGCTCTGGCAAGGAGCACCATCTTGTTGTAGCACAGATGTTCCGCAAAGCTGCATAAACATGGGAACTTTCTCCTGAATTATTTTGATATAGGCCTTGGCTGTGACTGTCTCGCTGTGAGGAACAAAATGCAGACCACCACGCCCATTCACAGTTATAGCACTCCAAATCATCACAGAAGGTGCTGAGCGGACAGTTTGTTTTGTGTAACGTGTGTTGAATGTTTGGTTTCTTGGTCTTCGAACGTGTGGCCAGTTTGATGTAAACTGACAAATTTTGGATTCATCACTAAACATTACTTGATGCCACATCTCAGGGGTGTAGTGTTGGTATTGCCTGCAAAAGCGCAACTGGTCTCGAATGCTCTTTGAAGACAATCGGGGTTTGGCTGCCGGTTTTACACGATGTAAGGTCAAGGGTAGTATTCAATCGACGCTTAATGGTGCGTGTTGATACATTCTGCACTGCTTCACCTAGATTTGCTTTGACTTTAGAAGTTGAAGAGAATGGTTGATTGACGATGTATAAATGAATGAGGAGTTGTCACTTTTGGTCTTCCAGACTGCTTGCAAGAGGAAAAATTTTGCAGTTGCTGATAGCAAGCAACACTTTTGGATACTACCAATACTCGCACGCCCATTCTAACAGCTATAACGCGATAATTGTACCCCTCCTCATACAAGATATGAATTTGAGCACGCTTTGTTGATGAAATTTCACTACCACGGACCATATTTCTAACTACAGTATGAGTAAAAAGTAATGCTCGATCTTTGCACAGTAATCTGACTTGAGAGTCAGTGACAATGTTGAATTGGAAGTCTACCCTGGCCGTGCAAGTTGTAGGCTCTCTAGGTGCAAGCACGCGTGTGTGTTTTCCAATCGATTCTTCAATGTGAACAGCATTTGGTCAGACGGCAAACAGTTTGAACACTTTTAGTAGACAATCTTTTCATCTTTCTGAAAATAAATTTTATTAAAATCGGTCGTTATTTACTCACCCTGTATAATGATAGTGCTTTTTCAGTCCAAATGTATTTTGTGTAAATCTAAAGTTGTGTTAATTTAATTGGCAAATGAATCTGTTCTAAATTCTAAGAAAAAATTGGGAATTCCAGGAATTTTACGAAGTTTCCAGGAAATAAATTAAAACATGCTTTCAACAGGTTGCTGTTCCCAAGCTTTTGGGATATTTATATATCACATTTGTGAGGCTGTTGCTTTCTTGGGAACTCTCGATTTCTAAGTGGTTTATTTTTGCAATCACGACAAGGCCAATTCTTTCCCAAAAAGTAAACTTATTGCCTAGCAAAATAAGTTTTCTGGTACTGCTGATTCTGGAAAAATATTCTAGCTGCAGCTACTATTCCTAACAGTTTATTAAAAATAGGATTAATTTGTTATTTTATGGTTTTCCTTCTTTCCATTCTTTAAACAGTCGTGTTTCTTATCAGTATTTATTCAACAAATATGTTCTACAAACTTCTGTATCTACCCTATCCCTCACTTAGAAACGCCCAATATATACACTGTGTATAATGATTGCCTGTTATCACCAAGAAAACTACCACAAATGCTCTGTGGGAATGTATTACTTCTAATTTGACCCAGGTGTTTTCCCACTATTATGAATCAAGCTAATACCGTTGAGTAGTAATAACGGATAACATTAGGCCACATTGGGACACCCTGAAGTTCTCATAACACCCATGACTATTTGCCATGTATAATGAAGTGATTCTATTGCACGCCATCTAGTGACGAAATATTTTTGACAAAAGTTAAATTGAACAAAATTTTTTTTTGACGAAATTTCTATTTTTGATTTTTAGGATTTTGGCAAACTAATATTTTTGATGTCAGGTTTCACTTAAGGCATGTTTGTTGTAACAATGTTTAAACATGCAACACCATGCTTCAAGGAAAATAATGTATAAAACCAAAAACCCAAATATTTCAAAATGAAATAAAAATTGAAAAATGATGTGTTATTTGCATTATAGTGTGTTTCTAAGCACAATATTATTGATCAAAGCAAATATGCAAGGGGAAAAAAACTCCATTTTCTCTAGCAATTGTGCATAAATTGTACTAAATCTAAAAGTGCACATTACACAATGACTCCATGTGATGAAGTTCTTAAGACGTGTTTGTTGTAACAATGTTTAATCATGCAAATATTTAAGTGGAGAAATATTTTGCTAAACTCAAATACTACAGTTGCATGAAATAGACATACATTTTCAAAAATAAGATAGAAAATATCCATCAAACTTAATAACAAGCATATGAAATATACCATTGATCAATCAATAAAAAATGAAATGTCTGATATACATGACAAAACCAAGTTTGTTTTCAGCAATATCCAAATACAAAATGGAAAAAAAGTGCACATTACAAAAGGTTCTATGTACAATGTTTAATTCATTTTTCAGGAATCTAACATTACATGTAAAAAGGTACATATGATTTTTCAAAATACGTCATCTCACAGCCCCACATCCATGAACATTATCAGTGCTGACTATGCTTATCTGTAAAAATTTTCCATGAATTTTGATTGCTTAACCATTTCTATGTACAAAGTTTATTTCGTTTTTTTGGAATCAATACATTACATGCAAAGGGTTACATTTTCATTTTTCAAATATTTTGCTATTTTTCCATTGTAAAAATTCCATGTGTTTAATTCATTTTGCTAATATCCAAATACATAAATGAGAAATTTTTTCATTAAACTTGACATTACAGGCATAAATACCATAAAAGCATTCTAGTTTTCAGAAAAAGTAAAACATGGGTTATGCATAAAGACGAGTTAATATTACAGACATATGAAATATAGACTTACACATTAAAAATCAAAATAGTTTTTTTTAAAACACCAACCATGGGTTATGCATAAGGACACAATTTCAATTTTTAAAAATTATGCATGCAATGTTATTAATATGATTTTAACACACACATGCTTTTCAATATACAACATTATTATATGAGTTTTACATGACAATCTTCTCTTTGCATTTCTCTTTGTTGTATACAGGTTTTTCATGATTGTGCATATTGTAGACTATTACATTTTTAGTTGATTTTTACATGACAATCTCATTTTCCATGTTTCTTTGTGGTTTATTTACATTTTAGGAGAGTATACACACTTGCAGATTGTTACATCTTTTCTCAAATTACACACCTTTTTCAGCTTTATTTTGGATTGTGTGATTTTATGTGACTTTGTGTGTAACATGGCTTTCCACTATTCCATTGTTTTGTATTGCTAAATTAGTCACAATTCCATGCCATGCTCCACCTTTTTTCTAAATGCATACACTTGCAAATGCATGGAGCAAGCTATACAATAAATATTAATGAGAAACAATAATTGCCTTCAGTCAATTGCAAGCTAAAGAAATTAAGCAAATGCAATTAAAACAAAATACTTAATAAAACAATAATGTGTATAAATTTGCTGTAGAGCAAAAAAGTGTACAATGGAAAGAGATAATACATCAACAAATATAGGCAAATATACCAATAATGCATTACACCATTTTAAGCAAAATGTGTATGATGGCAAGAGAGAATACACAAATGTAAATAGATGCATTAAGCAATACTGCATATAAATTCATTTAAAGCAAAAACATGTATGATGGAAAGTGAGTTAATACAAAAATGTATATAGATGCATAAAGCAATACCCCTATTAAATTTGTTTTAAAGCAAAAACATGCAAGATGGAAAGAGAACTAATACAAAAATGTATGTATAAAATAAAATATAGAAAAGTATATAATTTATCCCATTATTTGTTGTGGATATGAATTTGAAATCATTAGCACAGTTCACTTTGCTGTTTAAATAGCTTTGAGCCAGAGAGTTGATTAGTCATGAATTTGATCTTTTAACATTTAAGTGAAAATTCACTCAAATTCCCCACTCCAAAAACTATTACCATCTCAAATCTCTGATGTGTCAAGATGATTAATCAACAATTTGCTCTGGTCTTTTATGTTATAGAAATGGTAATTCCATTTGTCAAAAACATTACTCCCTACACTGTAGGATGTCCTGACTCAACATTTCTCAAGGAGAATACATCTCTTTTGATTTCCATCCACTAAAATTAACTGATTTAGTTTATACAATAATTGTAAAAAAAACAGAGGTTCACACACACTGGCATGAAATAATCAATTACATAATTATTGGGTTGTCACATAAGTTTGTTTGTTTTAATATATTTCTTTTTATATTAAATGTCTTGTGTCTTTTTTGATGGAAGACTTTTTCTATGACACTTTTATTCTTATTAATGTTTTTTTTCACCTAAACAGTTTTCCTCCTATTTTAGATGGAATGTCAAGTGGAAAAAAAACTTCATTTCCGACATCTTCTTCTATTTCAATTTAATCAACAAAAATGTGCAGCTGATGCAGCCAGGCAGATCTGCGAGGTTTATGGAGAGGAAGTTATAACTGTAAGAACTGCACAAAAATGGTTCAGTAAGTTCCGTGATGGGAACTTCAATCTGGAAGATGCATTTCGTTCAGGAAGACCATCAGATTTTGATGAAGAGACCTTAAATCAACTGATTCATGAGGATCCTCGTCTATCCACAAGAGAGCTTGAACAAAAAATAGGATATGATCACGCAACTGTTGCTAGACATTTACACCAGATGGGGAAGGTACAGAAGCTTGGTGCATCTGTTCCTCATGTCCTTAAAGACAGTCACAAAAGTCAAAGAATATTGATTTCAGCATCTTTGCTCTCCAGGAATCAAGTGTCAATGGAAAAACATCTCCCATTCCTATCCAGAATAATAACCAGAGACTATATTGTTGATTAAATTTTTCTCTTAAATAAATAATAGATATTTGCATTTGACTTTTTTTGGTAAATATATAAAAACAAACAAACTTATGCAACAACCTAATAGAATAATTCCTTTTTTACTAATGCAGATAATAAAACACTTGAGAAAGCAAAATAAAAAAATGTGATAGTAGAGTCAATGATAAAAATAAATGAAGAAATGCAAATTATTTTCTTTGACCCAGTGAGTTGATTAGTTACAAATTCAATGAATTCTTTATACCATGCAAAGTATCAATTGGTTCAAACTAACCACACTAATATTATAGAGGTGAAACCATTTCATTGATTCCATAACACTCTGCTAACATTAATAGTAGCAATTGCTATTGTAAAAATATAGAGTTCATGTCAGAGGCATATTTTCTTTATGTGTGAGGTGTGTGCTGCATGCCTTCTAACTAGCATTTTTATGCTTTTAGAGTGTTTTTTCTATTGCATATTTGAGAACTGAGTAAATTTAACACTGCATCAAATTGATTTTTACACTATATTTTTATAAATGTGTAATTTGTAATTAATTACTTAATTGAAATTTTAATTACAGGTAACACATCTAATTGAATTGCCATTTTTATAAAGCATTGCATTCAGCACTGTCTCATAAAACCAGTGTCTAAATTTTAGTAAAATTGAAGCATTTTGATTGTTTTGATCCATAAATTATACATTGGTTTAATTGGCTAGCACATGTATCATTTTGTTGAGCAATCATATCACTGATAAATTAAAATATCCTATTTACTTCAATTGTGAATATCACAATAACTAGGTATTGCAACATCCACACTTAAGTAGACTTTAAAAGAACAAGGAGTGCATTCATATTAACACACTACAAAATTAAGCAATACCATTGAAATTGCATCCTTAATTTGTAGCCAAACATTATTGATTGGTTCATGAAATGGAAATTGAAATGAGAAATCAAATGTCTCACCACTCTCAGTTAATTCCCACGAAGGAAACATCAATAAAAATATAGAAACTTTTTCAAGTTCTAAATGTACATATATTGACTGTGGTTTTATGCTAAAAATATGCTGTGAGTTGGCTTTATTCTAATTTATTCATCTATTTTTGTGGCTGAAGCAGTTATTAGCAGTAAACCAGTGCACAGTGTCATGTGCACAACATGCAGCCCCAGAGATGGAAGTGGCTACAAGCTTGCAATTTACCAGCCTGCAGCCACTTTTAAATTTCATGAAAGACTGGTAAAATTACAGGCCAAAATGATAAAAAAAAATTATTTGTTTGTCCTATAAAAAGACAATATTTTGCTTAGTTTTAGAGGAATTCCTTTGAAAATCTAAATTTAAAAAATGTTTCACCACTACAGTTTCAAAATTAGAATGATAATTATATTTATTTTCTTGAGTCTCTCAATAATTTACTATGAAGTGAATTGATCTGCTTTTTTAAAAGGTAATTTGACTTCAGTTTTTGATGGAACTTAGTAATAATTTTTACAGAAGCTGTTAATATAATATAATAATGAAAGTGTAATCTATAGGATTTACACTTGAAATTTGCAAAGCCTCATACAAATCTAGCAACTTGAACACTTGTATTTTTCTAACCATGGAGAAGAAGCTCAGAATAAATTTGAAAGATTTTTGGCTGTAAAGACATTCAAACATAAATGTAAGCTGACACATCCTACTAAAGAAATAATTGTTTGGCTTTAGTGAAAAAAATTTTAAATACATGTATTTGTGTACTTAAATACTATTTAATGCTTACTGAGTTCAAATCCCACAGTAATATGAAACATTATGATTGATAATGCTATTTGCCTAGCTTTATGTAATTTAACTATTATAAAAAATATGCTAACTAAACAACCTGAAATGTTCCTGATTTATATTCACTTAAAAGTGAAAGCTGATTAAAGTTATACAAAGAATTCATATATAGAAAATATCAAAATTGTGTATTGCTAGAAATGTAGTTATAATAATTATAATAAAATTGGTGATCAATACTTCAAATCTGAAAATGCAATTCATGTTAGCCATCACATATTATTAAATCATTAAATTATAAAATAGTAAAGCAACCAAAAACATTTGTACATACAAACTTGCAAATGGAAGAGCAGAATTATGAAAAGGATTCTCTCTAATATGTATGTCAAAGAAGAAGCATAGAACACAGAGAAGCAAGTGGAAAACCTTAGCTTTTGCAAACACTGCAAAATTTAAAGATACTAATATAATTTGGGATGCTCTTCAATCAAAAAATCTCATTTAAATATGCACTCTAAGCAAAAATGTTTATGGAACCATACCTTGCTGCTATATAATTCAAAATTTTTGATCCAATTTAGTATCCAATTTCAATAAATTTCAAAATTTACATTTAAATCTCAAATTTTGTTTGAAAAATGAATTTTTCTATCACAGATTTTAATACACTCTACAACAATTTCTTTAATGTTTTTCAAAATATATTTTGGGGTTGTTCTTTAATTTGCAATTATTTGTGCTATTCTTATTGCCTAGCTGTAATTTTGAAGTAAATTTATCTTGTGTGAAACAACTTCAATTCATAGTGACATTGCAAAACAATTATTTTTGAATTTGGGTATGAAAATTAATATGGGATAAATACTATAAGAAACTCAACTATTTAAACTCTATAAATATTTTGTAATTATAGTTAATGACAATTTTAGGAACTAGATTATTATAAAGCTTACAAATAAGTTGATTTGCATGCACTATTTCATAAGTATGTGTCCATTTTTTATCTCAAGATAGTGCTGAAGCACACAAAATTTTCTATTTGCATTAAAAACCATTAATATTTTTTAAGTTTATGTTTGTTTATTGTTAGAATACTTATTTAAATTTGGATCTGTTTCAGATTGAAAACTAAATTTTTTTAAAAGTTCAGATCAGATTAGATCTTAAAATGTTGGATCTGATTCCATTTCTGGTGGGTCACCTATGCATGCTTCCATGCTAAATATAGAGGTTTAAAAATAATAGCAAAAGAGTCCTGGTCATTGTTGAAGTTGAAAAATTGGTTTGATCACATACTGGTCTTGTATGATGTTTTAATATTTTGTGGTGTTGTTAAATAAACTAAGGTATCTATTTCAAATATTTTATGGATATCTGATTTTAAGAAATATTCATTTGAATCATATTTTATGTTAATGTAGAGTCTTTAAAAAATTATACATTTAATCATGTTTTGGATGGCTTCAAGTTCAAGCAATGACTGTAGTGATTTCCATTGAAAATTTTGAAACTTTTGATTTAGTATTGACGTATTTTTATATACATATAATGACAAAACCAAAATGAGCGACTAGCAACTATATACCACACATTAGGGAATGTGGCTCATGATGTGCCACTGGTTCATGTGCACTGATATGAAATAATCAACTATATGGTTATATAGTAGAGGCACATAAATCTACATGATACATATTTTGTATTAATCATTAACAAAACATTTATGAAAAAATTTGAGAACTAGAAACCACTAAGAAATCTTGTAAAACAATCACAAAGGAATAATATATCTCCCAGCAAAATGAAAATCAATGCATAATTCATAGTTGCAGTCAGTTGTTAGTTAAAAAATTGAAAATGCATGAACCAAGCTATATGATAAATATTTTGTATTAATCAAAAGAATTTGAATTCTAGAACAGTTAATAATTCATTATGTACAATTAGACAGATGTGATTAAAACAAAATACTCAATAAACCAATGATGCATACAATTTCATTTGAAGCAAAAAAATGTGACTGATGGAAAGAGAAAAATACATCAATGCATATAATCAGTGAAAACAAAAGGTGGAAAAAGTATGTGACATACCCTGTTATTTGTGTGTAAATGCATTTGAAATCACTAGTCTAAAATGCAATGTCTTTCTTCTAATCAAGAAAATTACAAACTAGCAATTTATATGTTAATATAATGAAAAACATTGTCTATAAGAAATCACCTAACCATGGGTAAATTACTATGACTTAAAAATTTATGCACATTCAGCTAATAATACTATGCAAACGTCAAGTGTTAGATTGAATATTGCATAAAAAATGATGTTTTAATAAGTATTTCAATCTAGTGCAAACATGAATAAAGCAAAATTTGTTTTCATGTGAAGATGTATTTGAAATCTGAGCTATTTAAAAATGATATGTCACCATTTATTGATTGCAAATAAAAAACATAATATGTGCTTGGTGAATAAATTCACCCACACATTGCTACACATTACTGAGTGTTGAATATGATCCAATTTTAAAATGTATATTCACTAATATTCAACACTAAGCATACCTATTTGAAGAAGCAGTGTGGAATCAAAGAACCATTTTCACATCTGAGCATAAACATGGAAAGATATTGACTAAGCCTTCATTATATTTCAACTGAATAATCATGATTCTAGTCCATCTCAAACATGATACAGAGGAAATAGCTTTTCTAAAATGAACATCTTTACTGATAATGTAAAAATGAAAAGTCAAAACATGACTATTTCTCAAAATATCATGATACATCATAGACTTGACTGGATTCAATAAAATCCCTTATTAATAGAGATATATAATGTCAGTACAATTATTCATTAAGATTGCTACCATATATAACAAATTCTCCAACACATACACATGTAAATTCTAAAATAATTCATAGATTGATTATGTGATATGTGAATATTCACATCCTATAACTACACCCCCTTATTCATGATTTATTAATGGGATTGTGACTCATTGATTACCACCTGTCAATCAATCTTAACAAATGTGATAAATGCTTTTATTGATCAAAGATTTCAAAGGAATCTTTCACAAAATTTTTTTTGATGTAGTTGCAAAGCAATTTTTTGCCATTAATATATATAGTTTACATAAATGTGTGGTAAAGATCTTAACAATTAGGGTGTTTGCAAAAATTTGCTAAGTATTGTTAAAAATTCATTGGTTTGTATGCAAATTGATTGATATTTTAAGGTGTGAATGTGTATTTGGCTCCAGAAAATATACAATTATCACTAAAATACATAATTCTATATAAAATTTAGTGTGTAATTTTATTTTTGGAGGGTGTAAATACATATTCATTGTTAGATTTATTTTTTCCATGCTTGTATCTTACACTTAGACATTGGCAGATGTAATATAATTTTATAACAACTGTGTTTAATTTACTCCAATCTTAGAAATATACATATAATTTCAACAAAGCTCATTAAGAGACAGAAAGGTGAAAATTCCATTGTTTTAACTAGAACTATGTGTTTTTAATGCAATAATCAATCTTTGTGGAGAGTTTAATTGCAGAGGTTACCTTCTTATTTACAGTGGTAAGTCATTTTTATGTTATGAAATGTGAAATTTTCTTTTTCAATCATTCATCATTAATCATGAAAGTGAGATACATGCTATAATTAAAGACACAATGCCTTGAATGGTTAAATCAATTATATTATATTCACACCATTACATAAATAGATTTTTATATCTAGTAGCATGCTAATAATTTGTTATACAATAAAAATATGTTAGAACGTCCATCATTCATTGCAAAAAAGGAGAGTTTATGGTAAATTTTAGACATGGAATTATATATTTAATGAATAATTATTAACAAACTGCTATCATCAAAATCAATTGTTGCAAAAAAATGAACTCTGCATGAATATTAAGTGTTTAAATTCAAGCAAAATAATGGTAAAACAAAAAAGAATTTACCTGTTTGGTATATTAATATCAGCTTAAAACAACTGAATTTAAGAAACAATATAAAAAATATTCTTATGAACAATGCATGTGGAGATTTTTTAACTTTCTTACAATGGATGATAATTTATGAGGGAAGACGCAAAAATTCCCAAGTAAACAAAAACAATGTTCAATTATTACAGAGATTCTCTGGTAATTTATTCAAAAGTGTAAATCATGTTATATTTCAAAAAACAATTATCATGCTAACTATTTTTAATTATTTTAAATATTGGATTAATTAGATTGTACCATTAGCTGAAATAGTCTATTTATTTATTCATTAAAGAACTTTGCACAAAAAACAACAAGTTCTAGTTTCAATGGGGATTTTATGATTGCAAAACAAAATGTCTCATGTTAGTAAGTTGAGCAAAGAAATTCTGAAAAAATATTCAGTAAATAATTATTAAAATAATATTGCATTTTTAAAGTTCTTTGTTTTTATTTAATGAGTCATATGTATTGAATTTGAAAATGTTCATGTTTTGACTTTTCATTTTTACATTATTAATGACAATGTGCATTTTAGAAAAGCTATTTCTTTGTATCACATTGGAGATGGACTAGAGTCATGATTCTTTAGTTGAAATATAATGAAGGCTCTAATTTAATGAGCAGAATTCATATCTATAGATGTGAAATTGAGTGTGTAATACTATACCTGCTAGAAGAAGAAGAGTGAATCATGTGGAAAAGCATATTCTCATTTCTATGGCAATTATACAATACAGTGGAAAGATGTCAAATATTAGTTAATAATGACTTGATTATAGCATCTTGGACTGGTGATTTCAAATGCATTTACACACAAATAAAAGGGTATTTCACATTCTTTTTCCACTGTTTGTTTCACTGTCTACATACATTGATGAAATTTTCTCTTTCCATCTGACATGTTTTTTTGCTTTAAATTCAATTGTTTGCATTATTGGATTTTTGATTTTTTGTATTAATCACTTGTGTCTAATTGTACATAATGAATTATTAACTGTTCAAGAACTCAAATTCTTTGTAAAATGTCTTGCTTTTGATTAATACAAAATATTTATTGTATAACTTGGTTCATGCATTTTAGTTTTTTAACTAATAATTGACTAAAACTATGAATTATTTGTTGATTTTTCTTTTGTCAGGAGATATATTATTGCTTTGTACTTGTTTTACAAAATTTTTTAGTGGTTTCTAGCT
Source organism: Hofstenia miamia (assembly GCA_900660155.1). Taxonomy (NCBI): domain Eukaryota; kingdom Metazoa; phylum Xenacoelomorpha; order Acoela; family Hofsteniidae; genus Hofstenia; species Hofstenia miamia. The sequence continues at coordinate 962,378 of CABFPE010000189.1, forward strand.
CTCAAATTTTTTCATAAACATTTTATTAATAATTAATACAAAATATTTATCATGTAGATTTATGTGCCTCTACTGTCTAAACATGTAGTTGATGATTTCATATCAGTGCACATGAACTCTATGTTTTTACAATAGGCATCACTACTATTAAATTTAGCAGCCTGTTATGGAATCAATGAAATAGTTTCACCTCAATAATATTAGTGTGGTTAGCTTGCACCAATTGATACTTTGCATGGTATAAAGAATTTATTGAATTTGTAGTTAATGAACTCACTGGGTCAAAGAAAATAATATGCATTTCATCATTTATTTTTATCAGGTACTCTACTATCACATTTTTTTATTTTGCTTTTCAAGTTCTGTATTACCTGCTTAGTAAGAAAGGAATTATTCTAATTATGCATTTGATTATTTCATGGCAGTGGGCACAACCCTCTGTGTTTTTTACAATTAAACAAAATCAGTTAATTTTAGCGGATGGAAATCAAAAGAGATGTATTCTCCTTGAGAATTGTTGAGTCAGGACATCATACAGTGTAGAAATTTCCAAAGTGAGAAAGACTGGAGCAAATTGTCAAATAATCATCTTGACACATCCGAGATTAGAGGTGGTAATGGTTTTTGGAGTAGGGAATTCAAGTGCTTTTTCATTTAAATGTTAAAATATCAAATTTGTGACTAATCAGATCTCTGGCTCAAAGCTACTTAAACAGCAAACTGAAATGTGCTAATGATTTCAAATTCACCTCCACAACAAATAATGGGGTAAATTATATACTTTTCTATATTTTATTTTATACATGCATTTTTGTATTAGTTCTCTTTCCATCTTGCATGTTTTTGCTTTAAAACAAATTTAATAGGGGTATTACTTTATGCATCAATTTACATTTTTGTATTATCTCTTTTGATTGTACATGATTGTTTAAAATTGTGTAATGCACTATTGGTTTATTTGCCTATAATCATTGATGTATTATCTCTTTCCATTGTACACTTTTTTTGCTTTAAAGCAAATTTATACACATTATTGTTTTATTAAGTATTTTGTTTTAATTGCATTTGTTTAATTTCTTTAACTTGCAACTGACTGAAGGCAATTATTTATATGTAATCATTTTTAACTGTCAACTAAATTAGGCATATTGAATTTATTTGCTGTTTCTAGAACTCAAATTATTTGTAAGTGTTTTGTTTCTGATTAATATTTATTGTATAGCTTGCTCCATGCATTTGCAAGTGTATGCATTTAGAAAAAAAGTGGACAATGGCATGGAATTGTGACTAATTTAGCAATACAAAACAATGGAATAGTGGAAAGCCATGTTCCACACAAAGCCACATAAAATTCACAATCCAAAATAAAGCTGAAAAAGGTGTGTAATTTGAGAAAAGATGTAACAATCTGCAAGTGTGTATACTCTCCTAAAATGTAAATAAACCACAAAGAAACATTGAAAATAAGATGGTCCTGTAAAAGTCAACTAAAAATGTAATAGTCTACAATATGCACAATCATGAAAAACCTGTATACAACAAAGAGAAATGCAAAGAGAAGATTGTCATGTAAAACTCATATAATAATGTTGTATATTGAAAAGCATGTGTGTGTTAAAATCATATTAATAACATTGCATGCATAATTTTTAAAAATTGAAATTGTGTCCTTATGCATAACACATGGTTGGTGTTTTCCAAAAAAAACTATTTTGATTTTTAATGTGTAAGTCTATATTTCATATGTCTGTAATATTAACTTGTCTTTATGCATAACCCATGTTACTTTTTTTCTGAAAACTAGAGTTCTTTTAGTGTATTTATGCCTGTAATGTCAAGTTTAATGAAAAAATTTCTCATTTATGTATTTGGATATTAGCAAAATGAATTAAACACATGGAATTTTTACAATGGAAAAATAGCAAAATATTTGAAAAATGAAAATGTAACCCTTTGCATGTAATGTATTGATTCCAAAAAAACGAAATAAACTTTGTACATAGAAATGGTTAAGCAATCAAAATTCATGGAAAATTTTTACAGATAAGCATAGTCAGCACTGATAATGTTCATGGATGTGGGGCTGTGAGATGACGTATTTTGAAAAATCATATGTACCTTTTTACATGTAATGTTAGATTCCTGAAAAATGAATTAAACATTGTATATAGAACCTTTTGTAGTGTGCACCTTTACATTTAGTACAATTTATACACAATTGGTAGAAAAATTGTAGTTTTTTACTTCTATCATATTTGCTTTGATCATTAT
>CABFPE010000189.1:973746-998251 GCA_900660155.1 Hofstenia miamia
AAAGTATGTAACTTCTGGTAACCGTTGCTTGTAAAAAGTTTTAAAAAAAAACATCTAAAAAAAACATTTGTAAAAAAACGTCTGTTTTAAACAGTGTTTAAAACACTGTTTTAAAGACATGTGTTTTAAACATGTCAACCCTGGCTGCCAATAGGCAATTTTTGAAAATTTTGGGCAAAATTCAAAGAGCCATAATTTGAAAACTACAAAAGGAATGAAGCTGAAATTTTCAGGATAGTGTTATTTTATTGAAATCATGCTATGGTGTAAATATAGACAAAATCTGAGATGTGACCCATGGAACCATTAGGTGATTTCACTTGGAATGACCCAAAGGTGCTTTTAAAACTAGGTCTTTTCATTAGACTGGTTCATCGTATAGGATGCAGTGCATTTTACTGGTAGGTTTAATTCATAAAACTGGGAATAAATATTATTCAATCAAAAATTTGTAAGTTTGTACGCAAAATATCTTTGCTGTGAACTTAATAATTATCTATGAATTTTTGCTCAAAGTTGTAAGGGTGCATGCTACTTTAGTGACATTAATGATTTTGATGTAGGGTAAAGAGTAGTGAAATTGAAATAAGCGAGCTTAAATAATTTCGTAATTCGTTGAATAAAGCTCACAAACACCGTAAATAAAACAAATGATTGAAGCAAATTGGAAACTTACCAAGTTGCAAAATATGGATTAAGACTAATAAGCCGAATTGCTGTACCCAATAGCATCAATATCACTGTAATTACAAGCACGAAACGAAAACCTAAACAATATTCAATAAAATTTAGTTAACAACTAAAAAATAGAAAATTAAAAAACACCTCGAGTTTGTAGCACTTTGGCAAAAATTGGGGTAAATGGTATTAACATAATGAGTCCCCAGGAATTCAGAAGAGAAAATTCGTTATCGCGCCAATTGTAAACAGCACTAGCTGACCGCTCAATTGGGGCCCATGAATTCCATATAAAATAGTTTAAACAGCCAGTGAGGGAGAATACTGCTAAAACATACCTAAAAAATTATTTTTGTACACATATTTTAAAACAATTTCAACCATCGTCTCTTGTAAATTTTTGGAGGGCTATGCACTACATGTAAATCAATGGATGAACTCTGATCACTTCTAGTTTCCAACACATCTGTAAAACTAAGCCGATCCGGTTGCATTGCCTCTAAAACATAAACAATCCATTTAATTGATGAAATAAACTTTCCCATACACTTACAAAAATTATTGTTACATTAATAAAGAATATTCAAGCATACTGATGTATTGAACGCATGTAAAAATAAATTATAAATTACAAGATAAAGTTCTAATAAAAGATTACTAGACACTAAATATTTTGAATGGTCTGGCTTAAAAACAACTAAAAGTAACAAGTGCAATAATCAGCCAAAGGCAATTATATTATTAGAAGTTTAGGAAAGTTTGCAGTTGTCATTCATAGTGGAGCTCTAAGATAAAGCACTTAATGTAGTAATAATTATACATTTAAATGTAAGCATGATTTTAATATTACAGTTGAAAAGAACAGTAGTCAAGTAATAGTAAGCTTATCAACACAAAACAAATGATGTAGAAATTATTGACTATAAATTGCGTGTTCAAAATACATGAGCCGTAACATTAAATGAAATAAGCAATGAATGAATAAATAAATCTGCACTATTAAAGACTGGAAATAGAATTTCCCATTTTTAGACTTAGCCCCCAACTTGATTGGGCGATTCAGTAAATTTCTCAAATGCATTGTCTTATAACATTGAATTTTTGCAAGTCTTCCAATAAGGATAATAAACGTGTTCCACAGATTGTTAAAACACAAAGGATGATAATTTAGCAATTTATTTTGAAAAAAAGATATGTAGATATTTCAATGGGTTACAACGTTTTCGTCAAAATGCTCAATTTTAAATTTTCAATGGATTTTGTCAATGATATTATTCATATAAGCAATAACCATTAATTTTGTGGACAACCAGTATTACGTAATCAGTGCAAGCATTCTTCATAATTTTCAAAAAATGAACGAATAAACTACAAATAAGTTCAATGAATGATTATTTATGCTTCAAAAATCAAATACGTAACAATGACATAAATTAAGCTAATTTTCCAAGTCAAAGCTCAAGAAAATTAAAAAATAATAATTTCGCAGTGCAAGATCTCCCATGCCCCCATCCCAAGGGTGCCCTAGGTTGAAGCATAAATTGAACTAGTAATTTAAGAAACTTTTTATATAGAATATAATCAAATATTTAGTAATTACTGTATTGAAAATATAGCGCCAAATGAACATTTAAAATTTCTCTTATTTTAAGTGTGACACCCAAATCCTCTCCCGATGGAGGTATGCCACTGATTTTTACCAAAGACCTTCTAAAACCCTCTTTGTAAAAGAAACAATTTTCTTTCCAAACTTATATTGTTACGGTGGGCCCAGGCTTGACAAAACAATAAAAAGTTAAAGTATATAGGAACCGCGCCGGCGCAATTTTTTTCATCCTAACATTATTTTTGACAACACTAGTCTTTAACAATGATGACTCAATCAATCTAATTGTATAAATATGTCGATATCTAGTTAAATATTCACTATTTTTGGCACCAAAAACGTGTGAATTTTTTGCTAAAATGACTTTTTTCAGGGACAGGCACCGTTCAAAAAGATACTCCGTTTTAACTTTGTCTTGTTCCCAGATAGTTTTTAGGATAAATCAGTAAAAATCTGTGGAGAATTTACAAAGTGATTATTGTTTAATAAAGAAAATTTATAAAATCGGAAAACATTCAATCTGAAAAAATATTTTGTCTCATTTTTGTATGCAAATTTTGTTGCCTCATCTCGCTACTTGAGAGAAAAATATTTGATGTTTTGCAGTTTTGAGCAAGTCAAAAATTCGTGTTCAATAATATGGATTTCGGATCCATTCGCACTCAGGTTCGGATGTGAGTTATATACCTTACAAAATGAAATTAAAAAGACACAAAACCTATTCGCTTAACAACAAGAGGAAAGTCCCTCCTCAGAATTACTTACTTTCAAACAGAACAAAATTTTTCATTAGGTTGACAATTTTATGAAATTAACCATAACCATACTGAACGAAATATTTTTGAAACTAAATTGTAATAAAATGCACACCTGCGTTTTTCTATATTATTATTAATAAAACAAGAGAAATAAGCTATTAAATTCAAATTAAGCGGATGTTACACGATGGGCTTTGTCCCGGTGCAAATGAACTATTTTAAGTGCTCTTTGGCATGGTACACGATGAACTGATGCCTCGGTACATGCTCCGAAAGCAATTATCTTGCATTTATCTCGCGCGGGACAGATGCTACACAGAGTGCATTTAACTTAAGTATTTTGCTCTAGAGCAAAAGCCCATAGTGTAACATCCGCTTTCAGCCTAGTGACTAAATGTAAGTGAAAGCTGTTTTTTGTTTAATATGGTATGGTGTGACATTGGTAGTGGGAATGAGCCAGCAGCACGGCAAGGTATAGGTGTAAGGCAAAAATTATTCAATTTTACTAATTTATAGCAAGAACATTTCGTATGCTGTCCTATTCTTTAGGCTGCAACACAATTAATACCATTTTTTTGTTTTAGATAACATGCAACAGTATCTATTTTTTTCCTAAATATGTAATGCTCAACAAACCAGAACTACAAACGTCTCTGTAATAACTCGCTAAAAGTAGACTTAGCTTCAAATCGCAGAATACATTAACAGTAGAACTACGAATTGTATCAAAATTTACTCAAATTCAAATTTTGATTACTTGCACATGCATTCAATAAAAACCAATAATACCAACAGTAGGTGCATGCCCCTCCAAATGTATTGACAATCCATTTGTATGAGTAATTTTTTTCATTCGTTTGCAAAAATGCACATTTTTGAATTTTTTGAAACTGGCCCATTTAAAATTGAATATACGATTATGCACAATACTTAGAAAAGATGTAACATAAAAAAGATCTTATAGTAGACGTTAATAGGACAAACGTGGCTCTTAAATTCCAAAACAAAAGCACATTCGGGATCATGTCAGGCCTATTATAAAAAATGTAAAAGCATCATCAATTTGACAAAAATTGGTCTATATTTGATAAAATTAGGATGGTTATAATATACTTTTATAAAACAAACATTTTGCCACACAAAAATTGCAAAAAAACAGAGCGCCACATATAAACGTTTGTATATAGACAGAGCGCCTATTGGGACAGAACGCCCTATATAAATGAAACATAGACAGAGCACCACATATAAATGGCGGATTGTAGACAGAGCACCCGATATAACTATGTAACTATATATATATATATATAATAAATATAAATCCTTATATTCTTAAAATTTGATAGTACTGCAAAAATGACAACTGAATTTTATTGGCTATTCAAAAGCGCATTCTTATCAAATGGTTGAAATAACCGTGATTTGTTTCCTCGCAAATCATTTTCGAACGACTAGTAAATTTAAGGGGTTGTGACTGCAGCTCGATAGTCAAATTCAAGCAAAATTTATAAAAGTTCTGAAGTAATAATTTATAACTTTTATACGCAAATATGAATGTAACAAACACTTCGTAAATGTAAATTGCTTGCAATATTCAAATTACTAATTACTTTGCAATTATAAATATAATTATATATATTGTACATCATAAAAGTACAAGCAACAACTGCTCAGTTGACTAAATAATGAGTTTACTTATCTTGTTAGTAATAGTCTCTGTATTTTAAAACCTTCCGTTCAAAAATATATGATTAACGTTTTCGTAAGATTTCTAAGTATTGATCTCCGATCACTTTTAACCCTTCAAGAACCATTGTCACTTAAAAGTGACCCTATTTTAAATAAGGATTGAAGGCGTAAAAATATTCATATTTTGTTATTTCAATAATATAACTTTGTAAACAAATAGATTTAAATAGTTATCTTTATCTATGTTTTGAGATTATGTCAGTGACTGTTTTAGGTAAGCATGTTTTCAAAAAAGAATTTTTTAAAATATTTTTATCATAGAGCTTCAGCATTTAAAAATAATATATAAGAACATCAATGAAAATTAAAAAACGTATTTATCAGTGCGTGATTTACCTGTATGCCAAAAAACAAGAGGTCATTATGTCCTTGTAACAGATGAATCTGATACTTCATGAGCTGTGCGATGGCATGATAATTCAATAGTAACAATTTTATCTAATATCCATGGTGCTCTGCCTATTAGAAATGCAAAACGTGTTGCTAGTTTGAAGGGAAAACGAAATATCTACTCAAATACCTAATGCTGTAGTGCAATATAATAAATATATGGCTGGCGTGGATATATGTGATGAAAATGTTGCCTCTATGCGATGTGGTTATAAAGAGAAAAAGTTGGTTTTCCCTTTCTTTTTGTTTAAGTTTGAAATTGATGCTACTTGTGAATGCTTCTAAGCGGGTCACAGATCAATTAAGACTAGATGCAAAAGATACATAATATTGAAAAAAAGACTCAAGCTCGTTGTGCATACAGAAAGAGAAGATGCCACTGGTGTTCCAATGCAATTTTCTGTCATTTAAAACGTTCAAGTTTTTTCACCACTTTGAAATATTATCAAAATTTATAATACTTAAAAAATGTTTAATACTGGTTTATATCTGAAGTGTGTATTTAATGTCTACAATATGCAATATTATTGTCACTAATGTTAAGAAAAAACTATATCCAGCAAAAACAAATGCTAAATATGTTACGATTTTTACTTGGATGCCCATTGTCAGTTATAAGTGACATCCCAGTATCTTTTGAACTACTTAGTGGAAATTAGTTATTTTTTTATTAAATAATGTGGAAAAGTGCTAAACAATAATCAGCAAAGCATTGGCTTTGAAGGGTTAAAGTGAATAGCAATTTGGATTATAAGCTCATATTAAACTACAAATAGCTAAAATTAAAATTTATAAATTTAAATCTTGCTTGTAAAATCAAGCCGCAGTCACAACGCACACCCATATTTATTCAATTAGAAATTTATATTTATATATTAAAAAGAGTATATTTAGTATTCACCTAATTTACCAAACCAACCATTTCGCTAAATGAATTTTGGGAATTCATAGTTCGCCTATTATATTGCACCTTTCATATTTATTCTACTAACAATCTTTATCCAATAGCACTTTCCTCAAGTACTTGGAATTTTAAAAAAGGAAATTATATGAATTTATATTGCTGAAACAAATTTGTATCCTTTGTTTCTATATCAGTTGAAAATAAGAATTTTTAGCTTTAAAACTTGGAATTTTAATTAAGAAATATTCAAGATCAAATTCAAAGTGTAAGAACTCCGGCTAGGCAAATAACTCAAACTTTGCTTTAAAACATTGCTCAGTAGGGTTTCTGATAATTATCATCACATCCCATGAATTCCCTTATTATATTAGTGATATTAAAAATAAATACAAAACAATTGTTGATACAACATCCTCAACTGTGTAAGTATTCATTTTTTGTTTTAATCTAGCTTAAATATTTAAATATTGAACTTTATATCCTTAGTTGTATGCATACACTACTTTTTGGGTGTCTTTAGATAGTGGATGACTGGTGGGACATTTAGATTTAACTGAAAAACCTAAATTGATCAAAATCATGCCATTCCCTGGAAGCTACTATAAGACTGTCATTCAGCTTATTATGTTAACTATCACCAAAATTTCAATCTTTTTCTATATAAAATTTTCATATTATTTTCATTTATTTTTATACAATGTTATCCAGGCCTGCATATGATACAACCCTAATAATTCTAATTTTCTTTATTTGCAATTGACAGAGAACAGTGCTATGAATGAACATTTGTGCAGATATGACAAGGGCAATATTAAAAAAGATAAAAGATGTCATAATGACATGAGATTTAGATAGCCATTAGTCCAATAAACAAGCCTAAAATTTGCAATCTTCCTAAGCATGCTATGAGATGACAATTCATGTATACAATTAAAAAGTATCCATCAAAATGATTTGATATCCTGACCAAAATACTAATATGTATATAATTGTATGTAAGTTAGTGTATAAAATGTTTGTATTGGTGGGCACATCACTTATTACACATTTGAATTTAAAAATTTATTGATAATTTTTTCTAAGCAAAAAATCACTTAAGGTAGCTTATCAGCTAAGAATTTCACATTAGCATATTGCAAGTATTAACTACACAATTTCCAATTGCATTTGAGAAATCTAATTTGCATTTGAGAAAGTGTAATTATCATTTGAGAATCTGTAACTTGCATTTGAGAATATGTTATTTGAATACATTTTGTGAATGGGTAAGCATGAGTAAGATGTCTTAATGTTTTATATAGAGAAAGGTCATAATATTGTCACTTTACATCAATCATTCAAATTCAATTGCCTCAGTCAAAATTAGCCAATTTTCTGTATTATTTTTTAACATCAAGAGAATTTTCAATGCAATATGAATCTTAAATCAGAATGGAAAAGTGCCTTTAGAAAGCCTAATTTTAGGCCTTCAGGGTTTCCACAGTTTATCCTTTTTACTTTTATTTTATTTTTGTTTTAGTAATTATGCCATTTCTATAACAGCCTTGCATTTAAATGAGTTTTGCCAAATTTGAAGCCCATCATTCTACAAATACAAATGAAAAATTCCCAAACTTTTTCAAAACTTTTAGTGAAATTCTTTAAAAGTTTCAAAATATATTTATGCTTTATCAATATTTAAAAAGCATAACTGCTGCACAATAGGAATTATATTTATTTACATGTAAATATATTCAAAATTTTGTAAAGCCTTATATTTCAGGAATTGGGGCCTAAATTGGACCTTTAATCAAACTTGATATGTCTGAATATTATCTATACTATACTACATATACAGTCATCCTTATACAATTAGCATCAATTTCAAAGAAACTTTTTTACATAAGCATAGCTATAGCTACTTAATGATGTAAATTTAATGCAGAAGCATTTCCAATGGCAGACAGTTATAGACAATGAAATAAAAATCTTTCCCAGTTCTCCCTTTTGCAATCAATGCTTCATTTGCCCTCTGACAATGCTCAGGAAAAGAATTTTTCAGCTAAAGCATTGTAATAATTTATTCCATGCAAATTGCTTTTCAAGTATAGCAAGAAATGAAAATAATCCTCATTCATTACAATGCCACTCTTTAGAATCAATGTTGTTTATCAAATAACATTGTATCTTGGAACATATGCTAAATATGATGCCAGAGATGGAAAGTAATTCAATAAAAACGTGTAACTTGCCATTTTTGCTAAGATTTCTAGGATTTCCTACATTTTTTAAAAATAGTTTAACTAGTACATTTTTATTGAATTATAGGCTCATTGTGGAAGCTGCCAACAAGGTGAAGATTGGGGAAGCCTAGCAAATATTCTAGGTGTTAAATACAAAACTGCTTATAATTTGATCTGATCTGGTCAAATAAAATGCATTGGGAAATTGAGAGGTCAGCCAAAGTAGTTAAATACTTTTCATGTAGTGTAGTGTAATCTTTCATAATTCTGCTTATTTAACAAAAGAAAACAAATAACATCAAAAAGAAGTGATAAACAATAAATCAGATAATTAGAATGATTAACTAACTAAGATTTGGATTTGAATTAATGCACAAGCAAATGCCTGTCAAAAAATGTTTGGGAAAAATCTGAGTATGAATTGCTCTTCATTAATTTAAGAAGAGACATATAGACAATCTATTTGATCATAAATTATTACAGTGGCAGGTATTTGTTTTAAGATTATTATAAATAGTTGCAACACAGTGTAAAAGGTGATGAAGTAAATTTGTTAGAATTCATTTATTTTGATATTCCCAGTCTGATTTACAATCTAAATGGCTAGCTAAGTGATTCATTTACAGTAGTGATCTGGAATCCACAATGGGAACAATTCAAGATTCTTTGCTCCTGACCATGAGCTGCACTTAAGTTCAGTATACAAATAAGGGTATTTCTCTTACTGCTAACTTAGCTAGCTATCATTTCATTATTATACTGCATATAGTATATCGTAAATTTTAAGTTGTTTACTAAACTGAAAATGAGTCAACTAACTTGCAGCTAGTGCTTTTCCTGGTTGCCTAATCCAGAAAACAAATTTTGGTCTAAACAACGTTGTTTTTTAGTTGTTTTTTTATGGTTGTTTTAATGTTGAAATGGTACCCTTTTGACTGGTCTAAACAATGTTGTTCCAACAATGTCACATTAGGTTGTTTTTTCTGAATAAAAAAGCACTATTTTCAGGTTGTAACAATGTTATTTTATGTTGCCCATGATTGTTCTAGCAATACTTTTATATGCAATACATCAAATTTATATTGATAATCAGTTCCAACATTGCTGTTTAAACTAACACAAGCCCAACAAAGGGCAGAACAGTAATACAATAAATACTTTAAATACAACATTTGCTGAAATTTTGAATGAATGTCTTGATTTTAAATGATAACAATAAGCATAAAAATCTGCCAAATTTAACAAAAATTTAAACTTTTAAAGTTAAGTATAATTTTAAATAATACTTTTTTAAATCATAAAGAATCTCTTCTGCTCAAATGTAACTTTTTTATCTGACACATAGTTTGAAGGTGTCCAAATATTCATGATTAAATTATTTTGAAAATTTGCTTACCAAGTATATTATAATTTTTCACAAATTTAATATTTCAAAAAAGCTTTTTGCAATTCTGTTCTTTATATAAAAATGATCTAGTAATCAAAATGATGAAGTGAGTTCTATTTGCAATCATCTGCTTGAATCTTAAATTATCACATTTTTAGTATCTCAAATTAGTATTAATGTTTGTTATTATGATGTTAATTGTTGCTGCAACAACCAAAAGTGTGAAACAACCATAAACAATGTAAAAACAACCAAAATAGTTATCTGGGAAGTGGTGAATGACAAACACACAGCAATAACAGCTATCATTTTTACAATCAACAGCAGAGTTAAGTCAGGTTGTGTCAATAATCTAGTCAGTACTGCACTAAACTAAGATACACATAATTCTTGTGTTTGAGCTGAGGCCTCAGTGAAACAAAGAGGAATTGTCACAATGGATTAGTTGATGATTAAAGGACTAGCTTAGGGTTGCAAAGGCTACCATTGTAGAGAGTGACCAACATTCCAGCAAAAGAAAGAGCATTGGTGGTTCATTGACTTGCAGCAGTGACCAATTCACACAGCATCACACTGAAGCCATATCCATGAAGCCATCCTTACTCAACAATGTGCTATTTGTGTGCCTCAAGTATTAATTTCTAGCTCAAATAAACAATTTATCTCAGAGTTCTATTATCTCAGCTCACATAAATAAATGATAAAACAAAAGGCACATAATTGCTGGGCATTCATGTTCACCAACAGCATAGTATATTTGCCGTGTGTTATTATTATGTTCATGTATGAAATGAAATGATTGAATTGAAAGATCTTATTCCCTAAATGTAATTTTAGCCATAATGTAGAATCATGGGGCATGTCTAGCAGCTCAAGTAGCACTGGGTAACACATAGTATTGACTGAAGGTTGCAAAGATTTACCATCACCAAGAGTGACCCATATTCCAACAAAGCAAATGAACATTGGTAGTTCGCCAATTTCACTATAGAAAGAGCCAAAACCATTCCTCAAGAAGGTATTCCAGATAGTGACTAATTCACATGGCATCACACCAAAGCCAAATCATGAGAAACCATCCTTACTCCCCAAGGTGCTACTTGTGTGTCTCTAGTATTAATTTCTAGCTCAATAAACAAAATTTAGCTCAGTGTTCTTCTTATCTCAGCTCATTTAATAATATATGATCACATGTAATTGCCATGTATTCTTGTTCAAAAGTGGCATATTATATTTGCATTGTGTGGTTCTTAAGTGCATTTACAAATTGATCAATGTTAACAGTTCTTATTCCCTACACATATACTTAGCCCTAAAGTGACCACAATATGGTCTACCATCTGTTCCTCCCACATTATCACAGGATCTTACAAATGCATTCTTATTAAATCAATACTGTAGCTAAAAAAGGTTAGAGATATTAAATATAAGAAAAAGCAAATGGTATCCAGTGAGACAAAATTTATTTGATGTTTGCTACAATGATTTCCCTACTCTTATAGAAAAACAAGGTAAATATTTACAGTTTTACAAATTCACTTAAATTCCCTCACAATTCAAACAAGCAATTACACTGTTCAACTTGATCAAGGGGACAATTGATAACTAATTTGAAACTTAAGTTTGAAAACACTAAAAATCATTAAAATCACTAAATGAAATCAAAGATTAGCACCAAATTAATAAAAGGAGAGTGCCATTAATAAAATGAAATAAAAAATAAGGGCCCTGAGTGACTCTACAATAACCTAAAGTGACCATGATTTTGGCTGTCACCCTTAAAGAGCTATTTGTTGCCCCAGACCCAGTGCAGTTTCCTCCCAAATTGTTGCTGGATCTTAAGCAGAAATTATCAAACTAAAATCCATGACAAAACCTAGAAGGGGTTAGCATGTAAATAAGTTAAAGAAGATCAAACATTATTGGTGTAAGCCAAATTATATTGTGTGTTCACTACAAGTCTCTCAAGTATTTATTACAGTTTTGTAAATTATTACCTGCTTAATGTTTACAACTTGCACCTGAGTTCCCTTGCAAAATTAAACAAGTAATAACACATAAGGTTAGATCAAGGGGACAAATAATAAATTGATCAAAATAACTACACTTGAAAATATACAAATTGATTCAAAAGAAATTGATATAATTTTATAGCAACAAATCCAAATTATGATGTTACTTTGATGAAACACTAATTTTCTGAGTCCCAAAATAATCAAAAGAATAAAATCAAAAACAGAGGCCCTGAGTGATTCTACAGTATATGTTTATCAGCAATTGATTGATTTGAATAAAATCTCTGTTCTTGCTGAGTCAGTGAAACAACAAATTCATAGATTAGTTATATGCTAGAGAAGCCTGCATTAGATGCACCAATGCAACATGGTGACATTGACAGGATGTAAGGATCTGACAACAGCTGGGAAAGTCATTAATTAGTCAAATTAGCCCTAAATTTTATAAGAGTGTGAAAACTCAAAATGACAAAAGAAAACAATGAAAACCTTAAAGGTAGAAAATGGAAAAAAATTTTGAAACTGGAAATCAATTAGTGTAGCATAATTTAAAATTAATCAAGCTAATAAAGAAAATTGTCAGAAGAAGAACTAAGATCAACTTAAATAGGATTAAAAAATAAATTGGAAAATTATTATCATTTTATATTAATTTTGTATTATGCAACTAAGAAAATATCAGTGAAAAGATTTATAATTATTATCTTTTTATTAAAATGATTTGGCAAAATGAAGGGGGTGAATTTGCGTCCATTATTTTTAGCCATTTTGGCAGACAAATAATTTGAAATTTGAGATCCACAGGTACTTTTATAAATTAACTATAAATAGAGCAAAAATTTTTGTAACAATTGTTGAAGAAAACTCTTCAGAATTCTTATCTTTAGTTTCATTACAGTTTGATTATTAACTATTGTAGAGTCACTCAGGGCCTTTGTTTTATTTTTATTCAATTTTAGGCACTCTCCAATCAATTTCGTGGTATTTAGTTTAGTGATTTTATTAATTTGTGATCTTTTTGAACTTAAGTTTCAAATTTAGTAAGTGTCCCCTCAAGCTTTAGATTACATGTAATTGCTCAGTTATTTTGCAAGGGAAATGAGCTAACTTTTGTAAAACAGTAAATATTTACCTTTTCTTGTAATAAATAGGGAACTCAATGTAATCAAACATCAAATAAATTTTGTTCTCTGGATAACATTTGCTCTTTATTATTTTTATCATTACTAACCCTTTTTAGCTTTGGTATGAATTTTATAATAAATCTGGTGATAATGTGGAAGGAACTCTGCTGTGCCTGGGGCGATAACTTGCTCCATGACAGGTGTGAGCCCATATTGTGGTCACTTTAGGCTATGTATAGGCATAGGCAATAAAAGAACTACTACATGAACTACTACATCTATTGATCAAACATGCACAAATTATCACACAATGCAAATATACTATGCCATATGTTTACATGAATATGTGGTAACTACACATTATTTAATATCTTTGTTACATGAGCTGAGAAGATAAACACTGACATAAATTGTTTTTATTGAGCTAGAAATTACAACTTGAGACACATGATTAGCACCTTGGATTGTAAGGATGGATTCTAAAGACTTGGCATTGGCAAGATGCTGTGTAAATTGGCCACTACTTTAACTGTCTTGGAATTACATTTTTCTACAATGAAATTGGCGAATTACGATCTTCATTTGTTTTGTTAGAGCATGGGTTGTTTTCAGCAATGGTAATCTTCTGCAACCTTTGTACCACTTGAGCTGCTAGACACGCCCAATGATTCTACATGGTGATCATGACGTGAATCTTGGACACTCTGAAGTGTCAGTTAAGCTATCTACTCCATTCTGTTACTGTGTGCAGATGGATCAACATTTGGAGATGTACTCCAGTCATGAAGTTTGTGCACCTACCAAAGTAGTCACCTGTTTTTCACTTGGTGATAGTGAAGTGAAACAGAACTGTTATAATGTTTCTTTATTGTATTTGGTTTTGTTTTTTTACTGGGTGTGAATCAGCTGGGATGGATTTCCCCTGACCTTGATCTACTTCACCACCCATTGATGTGCAACTTCACATTATAAGTAATTTTGCATTTGCAAGCTCTCTGATCTGATGCTGTTACTGAGCCCTGACTCTATTCTTACCCATTCTTAGTGCTATATTGGTTTGTCTCATTTTTCTAGAATTTGGATTGTGTACCTATGCCCTGCTACCATCTGTCAAGTACTTTTATTTTTCCTGCACAGTTGGATGTTTCTCCTACATTATTGGAATTGTTATTAGAACCTTTTTCGCCTACTTTACTTTTACTTGTTTAATTATTCTTGTTCTTATGGATATGGATTTTTCTAATTCTCATAATGGGATTCCACTCAGTGTTTCCCCTGTGTGAGCACTGGCAGCTTGGATGCTGTCCCTCACACTACTGGACTTAATTCTGTTGTTGTTTTATCTACTCCTACCCCCACCAAACCTGTTTCTGGTATATCTACACCCTGTGAAGTTTTGTTGCAAGAGACCCCTGTTCCTGCTGCCCTGTCTAATCTGTTTCTTTTGTATACACCACTGTTGCCTCATTCTGAGTCACCAACACCTGAAGTTCAACAGCTCTTAGAAGCCCTTGTGGAACAGATCTCACAGCACCACTCCTGTGAAGCCCATTTTGACGCCTTACAAGCTGAAATGAGACAAAAAGCCACTGCTGCTTGGCAGTGTGAAAGATGCCTTCTCTTTCAGAGAAGTTCTCAATGGTTATCTCAAGACAATGTCTGCCCACCTTTCTCATGCTTTGTCAGCACTTACGATGTCCTCTGTGAGGCCACCATTCATTACCCCCATTACCTCTTTTACAAGTAGAGCACCTACCTTCACTCAGTCTACCCTTTCTGAAGTCGCAATGCTGACTACAGCAGCTATGCCAAGCTCTTGTAGCCCAAGAGTAACAGTTGTGCCTCCAGCACTGATGAACGTCTCAGTTACTCCTATTACTATGATTGTTCCACCTTCTCCTCTGAGTGACCCTATCAGGTCTACAACAACTCATGGGCCACACTCACTCAATCCATTTTGCCTACCAAAGCACCAGGGAACAAACAATTGAATCTTTTCAATCAACACTCAGTGTTGCCTAAATTCATTGGTAATGTAGCATCATCCACATAAATCTCAAATAAGCTGCAAAACGTTGAGCAGAAGGGATTAAGGTAGAAGAAAAGATGATTAAAAATATTGTAATCAAATCAATTAGAATTATTTAAGATTTATTTGTATTATGAAACTAAGAAACAATATGTGTCAAAAAAGGATATTTGTATCTGTTGATAAAAGTTCTTTTTGACTAAATGACGCTTTTATTATTTTCAGCCGCCATCTTGGCAGAAGTTTAAATTTGAATTGATAGGTACTTCTTTGGATTTACTATAAATAGATTAAAAACCATTGTAAGAATTTGATAAAGAATTTTACTCAGAATTCTTATTTTGTTTCACATTAATGGTTTGATTATTTAATACAATGTCAAGCTAATCAAGCAGTGTTTAGTAGTAGTCTGGATACATCACAGGGAATGATTCTAGGGTCTCAGTGCCAAATCATGAAAGTGCACATAAGTTAGGTATAGGGGTTTTCTCTCAATTACCTGACTAACATTTCATTACTACATGTATTAAAATAATTAATTGTCAACAAATGGTTGGATGACCAAAACCTAGGAAATATATTAATACTATTTTAGATCCAAATTGATGACCTATAATTGACCAATAAAGTGACCATACATGTACTAAATCATTACAATTACTGCATGGCTTCGTCACCTAAATAGTGAATGGTTAATTCTAGGTTACATAAGCTAACAGAAGCAACAAGTCAGGCAGTATGTAACAAGTAAATCCTTACCTTCAATAACATGACTAATGTTATATAGTAACAGTAGATAGACAGTGATAATGCCTGGTAGAGGATATTACATGGCGAACATGACAGCCAAGAACAGCAATTCTAAAGAAGAAACATTCAGTGAAACTACCCACATATGACAACAAAAGCTACAAGTGAAAGTTGGAAAAGCAGCAGACAGTTATATGAACTAACAATCAGTAAGAGAGAGAAATACCCAAAACCAAACAAAAGCACTTCACTCAGATCCTGGAATCACGACCTAGAGATGGGAAAGCCACTATGAACCAGAAGAAAATATGACAAAAGGAAAAAAAGGAAGGAAGGAAAGCGAATTGCAAGCACCACAGATACCAACCCAAAAAGAGATGACATATGAGGAATCAGATGAAGACTCAGATTTTGAGAAATAGAAAATCATAAATGAAATAAAAAAAGCAGTGACTACTTAACTGCATGAGGAGGACGCTATACAAAACCACAGAAAACCCAAATACAAGGACTCAATATTACCACAATCAACTGCCAGCAACATGATACCCTGTAAAGCAATGCTACCCAAATTCAATGGAAGGGTAGATGGTTACAACCCCACATTTGCCAAATGGTTACAAATGTTCAAACTAACAATGGCAGAACAAAAAGCAAACCAACAGGCAGCAGCAGTGAGTTTTTGATTATACCCAACAGGGGCAGCTTCTCAGCACTACCTGCTTCTAGATGCAGAAACAAAAAGAAATTATCAACTACTAATTGGAAATTTTATGAACTATTATGAGAATGAGAGCTTCAAAAACCAATATCGAATTATTCTAAATGCAATGAAAATGAAGAAAACTGACAACATTCGAAATTATATGCAACAAGTTGAATGACTGTTAATGCTCAGTTTGAGAGAAAGCAGGTGCTCAAAATATGATTTGTTCTCACACATCTGCCCAAATATACAAGAGAGCTGCATGGCACAGAGAGGGACCATCCTGGAGAAACAATCTCAAACCATGTACTCCCAACAAAGCTTACACAGAGGCAAAGCAAGATAAGGTAATAAAGGTGAAAGGATAAGATGGTAAAACCAGGAAAGTAAAAGAGAAGGACATTAAATGTTATGGTTGTGGACGTGAAGGGACATAAGAAACCAGAGTGCCCAAAACAAATAAACATAATTGGGGATGAGGAAGCTTATTATGATGAAGAGGATGTACTGCAGACAGAAGACAAAATTGACAAAGCATTGCCAACCAATGAGGAGTCAGAAAATTAAGCAGAGCACTGACTCATGACAACCATGCATCAATAATGATCCTGACAAACCTTGACATGATGAATATGATAATGATAGCTATTAATGGAGTAATGACGAAAGCAACAATTGACACCAGAGCAGCTACATCTATAATTACCAAAGAATGCGCCATGAAGTTGATATTCAAATGGGAGGATTTGAATAGTTGCAATAAGAGATTAATAAATGCATCAGGGGATTATATCAGTTCAAAAGGAATGATAAAAACAGCACAAATGAGAATCGCAAATACAACATTTGAGCAACTGTTGGTGGTGGTGGATACACACAATAATTTGCTGCCATACAAAGTTATATTGGGCAATGAATTTCTGACAAAAAATGGGTTGTTATTAATTATGCTAATGAACCATAAAGGTAAAAGAAGAAGAGATAGAAATCAAAGAAGAACAAGAGAAGCAGAAAACAATTACATTCCAACTGCAAGAAGACATCCACCTACAGCCACACCAATGGAAAATGCGTACAATTGAGACAGAAGACACTATAACAGCTGACATAATGCTGTATGATAACAAAGGCATCAACACTAAATGAGTATCAATGCTGTCCAGTGTCTGCACAATAAAACACAGAAAGGGAAGAATACCAATTTGCAACACTACAAATTGGAATGTCAATTTGAAAAAATCTCAAAAAAGAATATACAGGAAATACATCAAAACCAACATCAGACTCATTTGGAAGGCAATTGGAGACAACAATGGAGCAAGTAATTTGCATGGTTGACTCAAGGACTTGCAAAGGAAAGAAGATACATACAGAACACATGAAACAAATGACAAAGACTACCAACATCTAGAAGAATGAGAGATTACACAACTAAGGACACTGTTAGAAATACACAAACGTATATTCAACTACAGAGAAATAAGCATAGGACAGGCAGTAGGCAAAAAGCATAAAATTGTCACAACAACAGACAAACTGATCAAGCTACCAGTTAGAAGGGTGCCTGAGCAGCTAAAAGACGAATACAATCACATACTTGAGGAATTGATTGACAATAAAATCTTTCAGCCAAGTGAGAGCCCATATGCAGCACCAACCATGTTCGTAAAACAGGGAAACAAGTATTGCTTATGCATTGATTTTCATAAACTAAACAAAGTGACAAAGAAGGACTCATACCCATTACTGTGAATAGAGGACATGCTCTACAAAGCCAGTAAACACAAATATTTCACAACATTGGATTTATGTAAGGCCTACTTGCAAGTAAAGATGGAAGAGAGCAATATCAAAAAGACAGCATTTATAACCCCATATGGGCTATACAAATGGATATATATGGCGTTCAGACTCTGTAATCCACCAGCAACCTTTCAAAGATATATAATGAAGGTATTAAAAAATAAGACACACAGAATGGAGGAAGGAGTCAACGCCTGTATAGCTGATATCATAGTCACAAGCAACACAGTCCAAGAACATTTGGAGAAATTGGAAAGAACGTTAACAATCTTAGAAAATGCAGGACTTTGTATTAACAGAAATAAGTGCGACATTCTCAAAGAGAAAATAGTGTTTCTTGGAAGAACAATAGAGAAGGGGAGAATATGAATGAAGGACAACACTAGGGAGATGATATGAAAGATAGAAAAACCAAATAATAGAAAAGACATACAGAGAATTATGGGATTCTTCAACTATTATGGAACCTTCATTCCAAACATAGCTGGTAAAATGGCGAAGATGACCAAACTAATGAGGAAATTGGTGCCATTTGTATGGACTTGGCAGGAGCAGGAGGAATTAGAAAACATCAAAGAAGTAGCGAAACTGCCCTCCCTCAACACACCAGATTACAATGAAAAATTCATATTAGATTGCGACGCGATTGGAGCAACTTTGGGACAGATATAGAATGGAAAGGAGGTACCCATCCAGTTTTTTAGATGCAAACTGAGGGCAAGCGAAGAAAACTATGGTCCACAAAGGTGGAGATGCTGGCATTGATTGAGAGTATTAAGAATTTTGACACTTCCTCATTGGCAGAGAATTTAGAGTATGAACAGACAACAGCAGATTGGCCTGGCTAAAGAAGTTCTCCAGGGATAAGTCCAGAATAGTATTATGGTGGATCAAGTACCTAAACAAATTCACATTTACAATCAAACACAGGAAGGCACATTGCACAACAACGCGGATTTCTGGACATCATTGCCAGAATATCAAAGAGATGCAGCAAAAACAGATATAGAGAAGAAACAATTTCAATTCCTGCCACACACTGAGTACAAAGGACTGCCAGAGATAAATGTGGACAAAAAGGGCCAAGCAGTACTACTGATACTGATGAGAGAAGAGATATCTGAACAGGAAATAATAAACAAACAAAGAGATGACATAATCCTTGGTGAAATCATAAAGAAGATCAGGGAGCCACGGACAATGCTATCCAAAATAACAGCAGGTTATTATGAATGTTACAAATGGAAAACTAACAGGAATGGATTACTATACATCAAAGCTGGCAACAATTGAATAAAGATCCCCAATTACTTCAAAAGAGAACTAATACGGAAAATACATGAGAAAGGTCACTTGGGAATCACACAGATGGAGAAAACATTCAAAACAAGATTCATAACAACAGTGGTAAGAAAGGTAATCGAGGATATCATTAATAAATGCACGACATGCCTCCTCAATAACAAACAACATTTTCCAACACAGAGAGCAGTGTTAGAAAAAATCATTGCAACTCAACCAAATGAAGTAGTTCACATAGATCTAGAGATGCTATCAAAGGATGCAGAAGGCTACCAATATTTACTAGTGATGGTGGACAATTTTACTAAGTATGCAAGAATGGTCCCAATGAGGAATACAATGGCAGAAACCACAGCAGAATTAGTTTTAAAAGAATGGATACTGCAACTAGGGCCAATGGAAATGATCATAACAGATAAGGGGCCCCAATCTGAGAGTGGACTTTTTCAGGAAATGGCGAAGCTCCTGTAAATTGCAAGTGAATGAACAACCATGTATCATCCACAGGCCAACAGAGCAGTGGAGCGACTCAATCAAACATTAATCAAGCTAATCAGAGTAGCAATGACAAGAATAGGAGGAAGCAGATGGAGAGAGGTCATTGAAATGATTGAATACTATTATAATACTGTGGTGCATGCAACAACTGGAATCTCACCATTTAAAGCCACATTCAGAAGAGAAGTGGCGACCCTGTTTTCAATGCAATACACCAACTACAGTGGAAAGTTGGACAACACATATGTACAAAAATTAAAAAACCAGATAACAGGGATTCATGAAACAATGTGCCACAATATAAAAAAAATCAGCAGTGAGACAGCAACGTAATTACAATAAAAAATCTATGGTCATGCACATAAAGTAGGAGATAAAGCATATGTGTTCACACCAATTAAACTCACAGACACTAACCAAGTCCACAAGTTGAAAACAATATGGTCCAGCCCCCATATGATAACACAAACATTACTGAACAATGAATATATGTTAGACAATAATAGACTTGAAGAGAACAACAGCAGACATTGAAGAGATGAAGATAGATGAGAACGCTGAATTCAAAATATGCTGAATTAATGGCAATGAAATTATATATGATATGTATGATTTAGATAGCCTACATGAAGAAGAATTCAACGACGAATATACAGTGGACATCAGAGATGATGACCTAAGCCAAAGAGTGCTGCCCCAGAGGACAGCAAGAAATAAACCTACATATGACCCTGAAATATGGGATATAAATTTACTAACTGCATTTAGGAAACTAGAGGAAAATGATGCATCCCCTGATGAAGAAGAGAGTACACAGAAACCAATGATTAGAGGAGCTCTCAGCCATGAACAGGAGAAGGAGAGTCTGCAGAAGTTCTCAAACCAGATGTTGATTCAAGGGCAGAAGGGACAAGAACAAAGAACCAATGAACAGATGATGTAGAGTGAGAAGGCGTCCTTGTAGTCCCCAAGGCTGATTCAAGGGCAGGGAGACCAATGGACAAGAAGCCTCTCCCACCAGGGATCTGCACCACCAATTCAAGGGCATGCAGAAAACTGGTGCACAGCACAACTTTCCCTCCCAAAGTTCACGACGCTGATTCAAGGGCGGTGAGACACAAGGAGATGCAGGGGAAGGTGTAAGTGGTGGAAGAACTGTTGGAGATATGGAAGTGATTCAAGGCTGACATTATCCCAGTTGAAACCACAACTGGTCAAGTGCTGGTAGAAGTAACTGTGAGCCGATTCAAGGGCAAATCAGTAGAAGCTATCAGCACAGATTCACAGCCCAATTACTGTGAACCTAGCACCAGCAGATTACCATTACAGATGACCCAGCTACATGCCTCCTCAGAAACTACCTTGGAAAGAACGGTACAATCAAAAGAGAGAGAAAAACGGATGTCTAAAATCGATGGGGAAACCCTACATCTTTACTTTCTGAAGGGAAGAATTTACCAATAGTGCTTGAGGCAAACAATAGACCCAAAGTGAATGTGATCATAAGCTATCCTCAGGAAATGAACGAAACACTAGAAAGGCCATACATGCAAAGCACAGTACACGTCATATTTGATGATGAATTTACACTGGACACAATGCAAGTTATAATGGCGTACAAAGATAAAATAGCGGAGATACTGGAAATAAACATTGATGAAGAAAACCTCACAATCATACACATACTAAAACAGAAAGAGTATACCAAAAATTTAGAAAAGAAAATAGATGAAACAACAAGAATGGCGAGAGTACAAAACGTCAGGATAGTGATTATCACAATATCAACAGTCAAAGACACCCCCGAGCATTTAAGAGAAACATGCATGACAGCCGAAAATATCTTCCCATGGACCAGAACACCAAAAACCACAACAATCCCAGAGTTAATATGCTTCGATCTGCAGATAGACTACTGGGCACAAATTTATAGAATTATGGTAGATCCATGCATTGTGATTGATCTCTACAGACAAATGAAAACAATCAAACTAACATCAGATACAAATGGAATAGAAAAGGCCAACACATTATTCATAAAATGCAGCTTAACACAAAGACAAGAACATCTCCAACAAATCCAAACAATATGGAGAAATATGAAACTGCAACAAAAAGTAGAAGAAGGCTGGCCAGAGATAAAAATTGAAGCACCATCACAGAAATTTCATAGGTCAGTGGAAATGGTATTAACAGAAGGCCCATATCCACATATAGAGAGATAAATAGAAATGAAAATCTGCACACCACTGGAAACTATCGCAATATCAATGGTCCTGCAATGATGGAGACTACCAAAAGAGGTAAAAGTAGCAAAACATTTCTCCATGAGTACAAATCATATGTCAATACAGAGAGAAAAGCAAAAGCTATTGTAGAATGAGATGACTACAAAAGATTGAAAGAAATAATGCTGAGAAATGATAACAGAGAGAGGGTCTACATTGAAGGCATGATAATGCCTGATCAGCTCTATACACAAGGGAGACTCATTAATGTACAGTTGCAAGATCTCAGAAAGGAGATGGAAGAATGTAACCTAAGAGCCATAATGATTTTTCCGGAGTAAATGATATCATTTGGACAGATATATGGGAAAGAAAATACCAATATTATGATGTCACAAAGAGAGTAGAAATTGTCACAATGATGTGAATCAACAAGAACGATCCTAACAATATAACAGAAGAAGAGGTAAGAGATAACATCAGTTTCTTTTACAAGGACGTGGCAAATACCCAGAGTCTAAGAAAAGTATTCATGTTTTTCTATCCTGACACTCAGATAAGAGAAGATTTAGCCCACATGAGCAGGGCTGATGCAAAAATGACATTAATGATAGGCATCAAGGGAATACAGCTGTACCATAAGTATTACAACATATTTTCACAGAAAATAAATGAATTACAAGAGATTATGCCAATAGCAGAAGATATTTGGGAGACATGATTCCTAAAATATGCTAATACAGTGACAATGGAAAGAGAAGCAGTCCTTAAGATGACCAAACAAACTGAATTTGAGAAAACCTCATGGGCTGATCAACAGGCTGAGTCAATAATTCGAAAGGCTGATGCCTTGGTACATGGAGAACAAGCTGTGATGAAAATAATGCAAAGGGGATTAAAGTCGAAGAAAAATGATTAAAAAATATTGTAAACAAATCAATTAGAATTATTTAAGATTTATTTGTAATATGCAACTAAGAAACAATATGTGTCAAAAAGAGATATTTGTGTCTGTTGATAAAAATACTTTTTGACTAAACGACGCTTTCATTATTGTCAGCCACCATCTTGGCAGAAAGTTTAAATTTGAATCAACACGTACTTCTTTTGGAATTACTATAAATATATTGAAAACCATTTTAAGAGTTTGATAAAGAATTTTATTTGGAATTCTTATTTTGTTTCATATTAACAGTTTGATTATTTAATATGATATTGAGCTAATCAAGTGGTGTTTAGTAGTGGTCTGGATACATCCAGGGAATGATTCATAAAAGTGCACATAGGTTAGGTACAGGGGTTTTCTCTTGATTAGCTGACTAGCATTTCATTTCTACATGTATTAAATAATTAATTGCCAACAAATGGTTGGATGACCAAAACCTAGGAATTATATTACTACTATTTTAGATCCAAATTAATGACCTATAATCGACTGATAAAGTGACTGTACATGTAGTAAACTATAAATGTAGGTTAGGAAGTTGTTTGAACTAAATATATTTAAAGCCAATAGATTTTTGGTAATGGCTACATGTAATAATTAATGAACAACTAGTAACAAGTCAGATTGCAAATAGATATAACACTTTGACAAAATAGAGTTTAAGTTGAATTGTGTCATGTCTTGAGTAAGCACTGAGCTACGTAGGGTACACATAAGCTATATCGATTGAGCTGAGAAGTGGCACTCAATCATTGGATGGAATTGTGAAACTGGATGTGGAGATCTGCTTTGGGCAGATGCCCATCAGAAGATCGTTACAGAGATTACTGCATGGCTTCATCACCTAAACAGTGAACAGTTAATTCTAGGTTACTTTAAGTTAACAGAAGAAGCCAGTCAACAGTAAAAACAAGTAAATCCTTACCCTGCAATAACACAGCTAACATTATATATTAACAGTGGATAAACAGTGATAATGCCTGGTAGAGGATATTACATTTGCAATTATTTATTTACTGTAGCATATCCAAAAAAGCAACTAAAGCTGAATAATGTCGAATGATTATTAATTGAAATTAATTGTAAAAATTTAGTTAATGAACTTTAGTTATTTTTGTAAAATGCAACTAAGATTTAATATTGTTCAAAATAAGAAAACTTGTTAGCCAATCAAGAAATAATTGACAAATTAAATTGAGCAAACTAATGCTTACGTATGAAACAGCCATATTGGCAGACGAATCATTTGAAATTTAAAATTGGCAGGTACTTTTGTAGAAATTTTAAAAATAGCTTTGATTCAACCATAATTTTGATGAACAATAAATTCTTGGGAGTTTATTTAATTTTCATTTCTACTTTATCTGGTTTGATTATTTAATTAAATTGCAGCTAGGCAAGTTGTGTTGG
>CABFPE010000189.1:999251-1010495 GCA_900660155.1 Hofstenia miamia
GTTGTGGAGATCGGCTTCGGGCAGTAGCCCACAGAAGAACTGAAGAGGAAACATCTGACCACTTCGTCACCTAAACAGTGATAGTGAATACTCTATCATTTTATTAACATAACTAGTTAATAATAGAGGATAGTCTGATGGTTCGACAATGTAGTAACACCTAACCCGCGAATTACTAAGCACTCATTATCAGTAAGCAGACACGGCGTAATAAGCTAGGTGGAGGATGTTACATTACTAACCCACTTTAGATTTTGTCAATCAAAGATTTTGTTAATGATAATTATTGTGTAAGATCCAGCAACAATTCAGGAGGAAACTGCACTGGGTCTAGGGTGACAAATAGCTCTTTAACAGTGACAGCCCAAATCATGGCTGCTTTAGGTTACAGTTAAGTGTAGGAAATAACATCTTTTATTCAATGTGTTTGTACATGCACTTAAATTAACACCTTGCAAATATACTATGCCATTGGCAAACATGATTGCACAGCAATTATGTGCCTGTTATTTATTATTTATTTACATGAGCTGAGATAAGAGAACTCTGAGATAAATTGTTTATTGAGCTAGAAATTTCATGTAAGTTGGTCACTGCTGGAGTTCTCTTTTGAATGGAATTTCCTTATTTGTTAGCAAATCAGTGAACTGTCAATGTAACTATTTTGTTGGAATGTGGGTCACTCTCTGCTATGGTAGACTTTGCAACCTTTGATCTAAACTCTTGAGTTACCCAGTACCACTAGAGTAGCCAGAGCTCCCTTGCAATTCTACAGTATAAGTTACATTGGAAAAGAGAAATCCACATATTCAAAGCATAAAAACAGCTTACCACAGTAAACAAGAAACCAACTTCCACAATTAAGCTCTCCATATTGACTCATTATTTCATTGAAAACATATTGCTGTAGTTAAAACAATGGAATTTTCATCATTTCCACATGATATCAAGCTTTGTTGAAATTATACATATATTTCTAATATTGAAAAAAATAAAAATTTGATAATTGTAAAATNAGGATAGTCTGATGGTTCGACAATGTAGTAACACCTAACCCGCGAATTACTAAGCACTCATTATCAGTAAGCAGACACGGCGTAATAAGCTAGGTGGAGGATGTTACATTACTAACCCACTTTAGATTTTGTCAATCAAAGATTTTGTTAATGATAATTATTGTGTAAGATCTGGCTACAATTCAGGAGGAAACTGCACTGGGTCTAGGGCAACAAATAGCTCTTTAACAGTGACAGCCCAAATTGTGACTGCTTTAGGTTACAGTTAAGTGTAGGAAATAACATCTTTTATTCAATGTGTTTGTACATGCACTTAA
The DNA here is from genome assembly GCA_900660155.1 of Hofstenia miamia. Lineage (NCBI taxonomy): Eukaryota > Metazoa > Xenacoelomorpha > Acoela > Hofsteniidae > Hofstenia > Hofstenia miamia. The sequence goes on from CABFPE010000189.1 coordinate 1,000,585, forward strand.
ATTAACACCTTGCAAATATACTATGCCATTGGCAAACATGATTGCACAGCAATTATGTGCCTGTTATTTATTATTTATTTACATGAGCTGAGATAAGAGAACTCTGAGATAAATTGTTTATTGAGCTAGAAATTTCATGTAAGTTGGTCACTGCTGGAGTTCTCTTTTGAATGGAATTTCCTTATTTGTTAGCAAATCAGTGAACTGTCAATGTAACTATTTTGTTGGAATGTGGGTCACTCTCTGCTATGGTAGACTTTGCAACCTTTGATCTAAACTCTTGAGTTACCCAGTACCACTAGAGTAGCCAGAGCTACATTGGAAAAGAGAAATCCACATATTCAAAGCATAAAAACAGCTTACCACAGTAAACAAGAAACCAACTTCCACAATTAAGCTCTCCATATTGACTCATTATTTCATTGAAAACATATTGCTGTAGTTAAAACAATGGAATTTTCATCATTTCCACATGATATCAAGCTTTGTTGAAATTATACATATATTTCTAATATTGAAAAAAATAAAAATTTGATAATTGTAAAATGATTTTACACTTGCCTGCTAATTGCTAAGATCTTGACCACAAGTTTATGTAAACTGTAGTTGATGATTGGATCAAATTAATTAAGTTATATTTGATTGGTTTATATGCTAAAACATTGTAATAAATAACATGTACTTTGAACACTTTTTTCAATTTTAAATTTGGTGATGACTCCAAAGCCACTAACAAACCTCATGCTCAAAATCTATAAGAGATACACAGAGCAAAAAAATTATCTCTCACAACCAAAAAAATTGTTTTGAAGCCTATATAACCAAAGACTGTGAATTCTGCAAAGACTGTGGGTAAGGTGATTTATCTTGAAATAGTCAACAATCTAAACAAAATTGCCAAAGAACACCAGATAAAATATATCCCTGTTACAGAATGAAAAATTTGTGAGTGGTAAAAAATTTGTAATGCATATAGTCTTCACAAAAAGTATGGCTCTATGGTAAAAATTATTCTAGAAAATGGCAACTGCTTCTTTTTGCCTGAATGCTATGCAGAGAAAGCTAAAGGGGAAAATAGAAGATGTTTATCAGGCTTAAAATGTGATGTGACAAGGATAAACCAGCAATATATCCCAGTGGCAAAGCACAGACTGTATTCAGATTTATTGTGTAATTTTATTTAGAATAAATATATATGTACCAATGATTTATATTTCAATTGTTAAAAATTAGTACTTACTAATGAAACAAAAAACTTGATTTAAGAAACACACAGTAAATTCCTATTGTTTAATATTTGTAACTATTTAAAGATATAAACATCACTATTTTTAAATGCAAAATATAATAGCATACCTCTTTTTAAAAACAACAGAAGTTAGATTAACATTTCACATGGTTTTTTTCAAGGGTAAAATTGGCATTTCAACTAGATAAATTTTTTTATTAATTAAAACAGAATTCCTATTAAATTTAAAAACTTGATAAAACCAAAGAGCAAAACAAATAAATATTTGTAATAACTTGATGCTATTAGACAAGATAGGAATGAGCAAATTAATCTCTTATTCATAAAGCAAATAGCCCTCTTTTTCCAAAGAAATTTTATTTACTATTTCACAACTGCAGCTGTGTTTATTGAGCATTAAATTATAAAACAAATTATATTCATTCACTCATAAGCTTTCAAAGTGGGTGAAGGTATAGAATAGGGTGCATATGGAAAATGTGGAGCAAGTGGATAAAATAAACTCTAATACAAGGTAAAAAACAATGAGAAATGCAATAAAATACATAAAAAGCTTAAGAAATAATGTAAATAGATCAATACCTTTACATAATTTACCAAATCCGTAGTATGCAGTAATATGTGGTACATATTTAAAGAGAATAGCACTGAAAACTGGGAATTCATAAAATTTTGTATTTATTATTAACCAAAATACAAGATATAGATGTACATTTATGTAAATCTATAAATTTTTAGTGTAAATCATGTCTTACGTGATTTTTAAATAAATTGGAACTTTCTGAAAATGTATTCCCCAGATTAGTATTTATTTTCATATTTTATTTACCAAATAGTACCAGATTTATAGCTAGAATGACTGCATTACATACATTTTTAATGCATAAATATACATAACACTAATATTGTTTTAAATATATTTTGAATAGTGTGGATGTACAGTATTGGTTTGTGCAATAACCATGGGCCTGTTGATATGCATTAATACTGAAAATTTAAATAAATTTACTCAAAATGTTATATGCATTATGTATAACATATAAACTTATATATTTTAGCACTTATTGAACATGTATATGGGACCCAACATAGGGCCTTTTATAATTGAAGCATGTAGTGCAAGAACCCATTTTGTGTAAATTGATTCAAAATGAGACATTGCCATTTTTAGTTTCCACTTCAATCTTTGCTTACATATTTTCATTTAATAGATTCTTCTAAAGCAATAATCAAAACAAATCATAACTGCTTAGCAGACATAATGAAGTAATGAGATTAAATTATATTTTCCAATTATTTTGATTATCTGAAATAATGTGCTAGAATCTGCTTTAATCACCCATTACATGTTCAAAAATATAAGAATGTAGGCCTTTGGTTTGCTATTTTCTGCCACTCAACTATTTCAAAAGCAATATTTACCACATCAGTAAGTAAGCACTTTATATCTGATGTACTGCATTTTAAATGGATATATTTCAAATCCTTAATTCCTTAAACTAGATAGTAATCAAAGTTTTTACCTAGTTTAAGGAATTAAGGATTTTTTATAATGATCTAGAAAAAATTTTATTAAAAAGAAATAACTTGTATCTTTGATGTATTCTTAAGAGTATAATTCACATGTATACATCTATATACATTATAATTGAAAAATGGTTGTCAGAAAATGTCAATACTTGCAAGATATGTGCAAAGGCTATTGGCAATAATTGGGTGTGATGTTTAAAATATATTAGTTGTTATAATAATAATACAAGTAAAACTCATTGAGTAATCAAAATTAATATATTTATATATTTTTCAAAAAGGAATTGGAAATTTAACCTAATGTAGCATCATCCAACAAATAAGCTGCTAAGAGAGAAAGTCAGTTAAAGAAACTTAAGATCAAATTTAAAATGTGATTAGAAATAGATTATAAAACTTATTATCAACTTAAATTTGTTTGTATAATGCAACCAAGAAATATTAGTGCAATTAATTACAAATTAGTATTTGTCAATCCTACTAATTTTGGTAAAACAAAGGGGTGAAATCACTTCCATTGTTTTTAGCCATATTGGGAGACAAACAATTCAAATTTTGAAATCAACAGGTACTTTTTCCAGTTAGCTATAAATATATTCAATTTAGTTGTAACAATTGATTATCTAATAGAATGTCAAGCTAAATGATCAGTGTTTAGTAGTGGTGAGGATCCATCATGTGAACAATTCTAGGTTCCTTGTGCCAAGCCACAAATCATTTAGCTGACTATCAATCATTCTCTTACATGTATTATTGATAACAAGTTCAAGATAAGGCTAGTAAGCCAAACTTAGGAATTTATATTACATAGTTTTAGATTGAAATTAATGATGACCAATAATTTGACCAAGCATGTATGCATGTGTCAATTATTACATGTAGGATAGGAAGCTGCTAGATATTTAATTAATTTACTAAAGCCAAAATATTTTAGTAATGGCTAAATATAATATTAAGTAAGCAGCTAGTAATAATTCAGGTTGCAAGTATACAGTACACTTTACAAATAGAGACTAAGTTGAGTTGCGTCTTGTCTTGAGTAAGCACTGAGCTAGGATAGGGTACACATAAGCTACATCACTGAGCTGAGAGGTGGAACTCATTCAACTGGAATGTAGAAGAGTGATGGTTACTGGATATGGAGATGATGCTGTGAAGCCTCATCATCTAAATAGTGTGTATTATATCATCTCTTAATTATAGTTAATGGAATTAATAATGTAGAATTGAAGCAGTATGAGAATAGTACATCCCTACATGCTAACATATTGTTCTAATTATAACAGTATAATACAGAAGCCAGATGACCAAACCTCATAGAGGATGTTACACTAAAGTAAGGACTTGATTTAAAATAAACATGTATAGATTTGCAAAAATATACCCTTAGATCATGTAATTTGTTTAATAATAGTTAATTATTTCAAGTTTTTTAGCCTATTGTCCTTAAATATGTACTGCATGCTAACACATGCTACAAATTTGGTTAATTATGCAAGGTATTGTAATATCCTCTACCAGGCATTATCACTGTTTATCTACTGTTACCTTGTAACATTAGCTGTGTTATTGTGGGTAAGGATTTACTTGTTGTTACTGCTTGACTAGTTTCTTCTGTTATCTTATGTAACTTTAATTAACTGTTCACTTTTTAGGTGATGAGGCCATGCAGTAACCTCCATAGAGATCTTCTAGTGGGCATCTGCCCAAAGCGGATCTCCACATCCAATTTCACCATTCAATGCTTGAGTGCCACTTCTCAGCTCAAGCAAGATAGCTTATGTGTACCCTACATTAGCTCAGTGCTTACTCAAGACATGGCACAACTCGACTTAATCTCTATTGTGTAAGAGTGTTATATCCATTTGCAACCTGAATTGTTACTAGTTGTTCATTCAATATTACATGTAGCCATTACCAAAATATATTGGCTTAGTTAAATAAATTCTATTTGAACAACTTCCTAACCTACATTTATAATTACTACATGTACAGTCATTATATCAGTCAATTATAGGTCATCAATTTAGATCTAAAACAATATTAAGATAATTCCTAAGGTTTGGTTATCCAACCATTTGTTGACAGTTAGTTATCTGATACATGTAGAAAGGAAATGCTAGTCAGCTAATTGAGAGAAAAACCCTACACCTAACATAAGTGCACTTTCATGATCTGGCACAGGGACCCTAGAATCATTCCCTGTGATGTATCCAGACCACTACTAAACACCGCTTGATTAGCTTGACATTGTATTAAACAATCAAACCGTTAATAAGATGAAAAATAAGAATTCTAAGTAAAATTCTTTATCAAATGCTTACAATAAGTTTCAATGTATTTATAGTATTTCAAAAGAAGTACCTGTTGATTCAAATTTAAACTTCTGCCAATATGGCAGCGATAAAATAACGTAAGCGTTGTTTTGTCAAAAGTATTTTTATCAACAGATACAAATATCTCTTTTTTGACACATATTTTATTCTTGGTTGCATTTTACAAATTAATCTGAAATCATAGCAACTAATCTGATTATAATATTTTTTAATGAACTCCTTTTCGATCTTACTCTCTTCTGTAACATTTGCAGCTTATTTCTGATTATTTTTGGATGATGCTACAGTATTGGTCTATGTACATTATAAAATTAAGCTTTTTACATATGTTTTTGCATTCCTATTCTATACCTTTGCCTTCTAAGCAAGTGGTTTACCCATTTTCTTATTGTTTGAAGCCATGAAAAGCAAACATTTATTATTTGAAGTGTGTGGAAATGCCTACAATAGCATTTAATGCATTATGGAATTGTTGAATTCAATTGATGAAAAACTCTACATTCTTAGAGTATGCCACTAAAAGGCAATGTTAAACTCTCTCCCATCTCATATACAAAAGGCTTTTAACTGGTATGAGCATAACTTCCATCATGTTGTATTTACAGAAGGCAATCTCACAAGTGAACAAATACTTCAATTTATTGATTCACTAAATTTATCAACATGGAAGTACACAAGGTTTTGGGGATGTGATGCCATGAACGGTGAATATCTTAGCAAAACATTCTCACAGTGAGTGGAAAATTTATTGAACTTTGGATATTGGTACCTGTGGCTATGGGGGATTCTACCAGTTAAATAAAAGAGTATTACAGGTTTTTACATTGAATGAAGACTCCTGGTATATTTGATATTACTAGTAAATTTAAATTTAAGAAATTCATTGTGAGGTTCTACCAGAAAGTGAAATACAGAGCAAATGATTTATTTTTCACTAATTTCATAAAACCATTATATATTTATTTGTTGTATAAAGGAAAATGATATTTTTCAAATACATTATCAGTTGAACTTATACTATTAATACACAAAGGCATGTAATTTATACAAGGAACTATGTGGAAAATGTTATTGCTCTATTTTTTAAATTTACAATGATTCCCATTGTTGATAATTGATAATAGCTGAACATGAACTTTGAAAGGTACACTGTGAATTGATATTGTTTAAACACTGTAAAATGTTATCAATATTGCAATGTGCTATAGAACTATTATTTGTTGGTGGACATCTTCTCTTTGCTGGTGGTGATTCTTTTCTTTAATAGGCTTTGGTGGTGGGATTGACTCTTGCATTAGAGGGTTGTAGCTTTGAGAAGGGGTGGTGCATAACTTGTTGAAGAGATCACCAAGTGATCTCGTTGTTAATGTTTCAATAGACATTGCACTTGTAGGCTGAGTTTTTTAGAGAAACAATTTCACAACAAGGAAAAATAATAAATGTATCCAGCATATTACAATGAATATATAGACAGGACCACCAAATAGGAATAAAATCATGTAATGTATATCTGAGGAAAGTAAATTAGTAGAAACATGCATCATGTATATGACCAAAATAAACTAATACTAAACTTAGTCAGCAAATAATGACAGGTGTGAATGCAGGACTGTGAGAGGGTGATGTGTATTGAAAATTATATGTAGCCTTTTACATGTAATGTTAGAATCAAATTGGCTGTGTGTATTAGTACAAATGATGTAGGCACAATTTAAAGCATGTTTCATATTCATTAAAACAGTTTCACTTTAGAAAAGACTTGTTTATCCTAGATCTCAAATTCTTTGTAAAAACATTTTGCTTTCAATTAATACAAAATATTTATCACATAACCTGTTTGATGCATTTAATATTTTTTTGACTAATGACTGACTGAAACTATGAATTTTGCATTGATTTCCATTTTGTTGGGAGATATATTATTGCTTTGTACATGTTTTACAAAATTTTTTAGTGATTTCTAGCTCTCAAATTTTTACATAAACATTTGTTAATGATTAATACAAAATATTTTTGTGTAGACTTATCTGCCTCTACTATCTAAACATGCAGTTCATTATTTAATGTTAATGAACTCTGTTTTACAATAGAATTCACTATTATTCATTTTAGTTTTGCATTTCTTCCCCAGTGTTACATATTACATTTTATGTTTATCACATTTTGTATTATGCATTATAGAGAGCAATGTTTTTTACATGTGGAGAATCAAGGTGATTCTTTGCATACAGCATAAAGACCAGTGCAAATTGTTGACTAATTATCTTAACACACCAGAGATTAAAGGTGCTAATAGGTTTTGGAATAGGGAAATCAAGCACATTTTTCATCTTTAATGTTAAAATATCAAATTTGTAATGAACCAACTTGCTGCTTTTGAAGCTACTTAAACATCACAGTGAATTGTGCTAATGATTTTCATCTCCACAAAGAATAACCAAGTACATTATATACTTTTTGCTTTATACAATTTTGTATGTGGTATGGCTTTTTCCTTTTTACATTTTAGTATTATACTTTCCATCATACACTTTTGCTATAAATGAATTTAATAAGGGTATTGCTTTATGCAACTATATACATTTTTATATTAATTCATTTTCCATTGTATACATTTTGCTTTAAAAATGAATTTATATGAAGTATTGGTTTATGTGTCCATTTACATTTTCATATTCTCTCCTTCCATCATGCACATTTTTGAAAGCTGAAAAAGGTGTGTAATTCAACAAAAGATGTAACATTTTGCAAATGTGTACACTTCCCAAAATGTAAACAAACCATAAAGAAGAGTGGAATAGAAGATCACAATGTGAAAGTCAACAAAAGATGTAACAGTCTACAATGTGTACAGTCATGAGAAACCTGTGTACACCAAAAGAAATGCAGAGAGAAGAAGATCACCGTGTAAAAACTAGTATGATATTGTATATTGATATGCAAGTGTGTGTGTTTGTGTGTATAAATTATATTAATAACATTGCATACATAATTTTTTTTGGAAATGAAATTGCGTCTTTATGTATAAACCATGTTTTGATTTGAGTTTGTAAGTCTATATTTCACACATTTGTAGATATTTCATACATGTGTAATGTTAACTCATCTTTATGCATGTTTTACTTTTTCCATTTACTAGTTTACTGTTATCATGTATATGCTTGTATCATAAGTAATTGCACATACATTTATTGCCATAGATATAAATGTACTAATGCTACACCCATGAATTATTTTTGCTTTGCACTATCAAGAATAATTATCAAATGATTTCCATAGGCCTAAGTCTTTAATACATTTCTTGTGGTTTGCATATATTAAAAATTTTAAAGAATATAGTATCATAATATTCTTTTATGCAAGTATGTGTTCACCAGGCGTGTCCGCAGGATTTTTTCCAGGGGGGGAGGCAAGCTCTCAAATATCCAATATTTTACAGAGCAATTTAAGATACCCTTATACTGTAGTAAACTATAATAGTAATGGAAGTATTGTAGTAAGTTGTCTTTAAATGACAATTAATATATAGCCATCAACACTCAAAGAAATACAATTGCAATCTAGAATTGATATTGAAAGAAAACTCTTTGGAATTTTTTCTAAACTGAATACGATATCCATATTTGTAATTTGATATCCTAATTTCTTGTACAATTTAAATAAAGTCTATTAAAAAAAATACAAAAAATAGTTCGCCTGGGGGCTTAAAAATTCTCTAATTTTCTTTTGATTATGCTGCCAGAATATTCAGATAGAGCAAAAATGACGCAATTTCGGCAGTAGAAACTGGTGTCTAATTAAATATGTTAAGGAAGAAGTTCGGTTGAAATGTTTCTTCTTGAGGCATCGTTCTGAATGATCAACATGATTCATCTGGGTTGTACAAGACTAGTCAAAATTAAGATCTGATACAAAAGAATTACAGACTTTGCTGAGTAAAGCATCACGAGAAAGTTGTGAAGCACTACACACATTGAGGAATATCATTCAGGCCAAGCTGATCCCTGTTTTGAGCATGCAGGATGATTAAGGGCAATTTGTATTAGTCTAACAACATAAAGTATACATGACAAAAACTTCATTTATCTTATTGCTTAAAATCCCTCTGTAGGTATAGGACTCCGTACAATGACGCCCCCTCTAAGACATGACATTACCCAGGAACCGCCTCGGGGGGGGGGAGGTTAGCTTTTGCTAAATGTAAATGAGAAATTCTGCAATGCATACATCAATTCTGAATTGCAAGTTATTCAGTTTATAAAGAGTTCATTTCGACTTGTTTCAGCTTGGTTTGGTTCGGTTTGCCTTGTAATATTTGATTTAAAAACGGCTTAAAACGGTTCAACATTTTTAAAATTACTTAATTACGTCATTGATTTAAATAAAAATACCTCAATCCTGTGTCGAAGTTTACAAAAGTCTACTAATTTCCTGATTTTTTGTTTATAGGCAGAGGGGAGGGCAAGCAATCAGCTTCACTAACGAAAATTATTTTTTGTGAATAAACTGATTTTTGAGCCGTTTTTTCGGTTTGAAACGGTTGAAATTACTAGCTTTAAACGTTTTGGTTCGATTCGGTTCGGTTTCATTTTGAAAGAGTTGAGTTTAGCTCAGTTTTCAAAACTTGAAACCGGTTGCAACTCTGTACCAATTAAAGCCTTTCATACATAAAAAGAAATGCTTCATTCATTTTTGAAACTACAATATTTGAGAGTGCTCTAGTGCTTCAACTATTTTCTGAAGCCGTGCTGTACATGATATGGTAGCTGAAGAATATATATATATATATATATATA
>CABFPE010000189.1:1017693-1041059 GCA_900660155.1 Hofstenia miamia
ATATATATGCCTACATATATATATATATATATATATATATATCCAAGCTTTAATTCCCGTGCATAGCACAAGGTGTTATGTAAAAAGGAATATTGGGAAAAGTTGCTATAGAAACCGGGGGAGAGTTCCATTATTAATAAAGTTTAGTCCTGCAGGAAGAAATGTTCTAGAATATCGCACATCTTTTTTCATGGGTAGTCTTACCTTTGTCCTCGTCTGAAGTTTAGAAAAAACAATGCTTTTGTGCAGTGGATGATGTTTGTCCTCATATAACTTGTTTGCATTTTTTTGAATAATCCATAGTGAGCGTTGTTAATAGGTTGTATAAGATCCGTCTTTTCCAATTTTGTTAATTTAGCAAACAATTTTAGAGGTTTTTAAGATCTTTTCTGTTTCTTTCTGTAACACCTATCGAACATGCAAAAGAAGGATTTTATCTGAGAGTTTGTTACATCTATATTTAACACTTTGATTGAAGCCAAAAAGGTATGAATTAAAAATTTTGCTAACCATGGCGATTGCAAGCTTAGCTTATTAAGCAACTTATTTTGCAGCACTGTATTGTACGCACTACTATAATCGAGAAAAGCAACCTTTACAATTGTTGTCTCATTAACATTTAAGGATGTTGCTACGCTGTCAACTAAAAATAATAAAGCGTCGGTAGTTGATCTATTCTGTTTATAGCCGAATTGGTTGATATCTAATATATTAGAGAAAACATTCGTGTAATAAGATACTATCAATGAATCTAAGCATCTTGCTGCAATTGGCTTTACTGTTATAGGCCTAAAATGTTTATAATTATTTTTATCCGGACATTGTACTTTAGGAATTGGTGTAACAGAGGCCGCTTTCCACTTAGTTGGATACCAAAATTCTGAGATATACTTTTGATATAGATATCGATATGGTTTGGAAAGGTCTTTAGTAAATTTTTTAAAAATACATGAGGGCAGTATACTGTTCCCTGCAGATGTATTGGGTTTAACTTTTCGGAAAATATCTTCTACCATCACTTCATTGATTACCTCTATATTTATTATATGAGGTAAAACCCAAGTTGAGTGACATTGCTTCCTTTTGTGATAATTTAATTATTGGGCTTATTGGCTTTTTGGCGTATTTTCATTTCAGCATATATTCCTCAGTTGTATATTTTTCTAACTGTTTTTCCGTTTCTTTTTTAACATGTCTATTTATCCTTCTTTGTAAAATGTTTAATTCATGCTTATTCCAGCTTTTATTAATTTTTGCTTCTCTAGTAGCAAATCCTTTAAAAATTGGTCCCTTATAATTTGCTTTAACTTTTGCCGTACTTTATATTTAATAATACATATTTTTAGAATGTCAAAAATTCGGTCTTCAAGCACATTAATTTGCTCATCAACTGTGTTATGTCTTTCAAACAAATCATCCTAATTCGTGTCATTTAAAATGCGTCTAACTTCTTTGCAGTCTATATTGCAAATATCAAATTGAATTTGAAGCGGGTACTTAACCTTATTGTAGTTTGTGAAGATTGGTATCAGGCTTATGGCCATATGCAATAAATTATTGCTACTCTAAATTGGAGGTTACATTTGCATTTTATAAACATATTATTGTGATATGTATGCTACATCTAGTTGGCTTTTATTAGGATAAAACGTGGGTTCATTTACTAAGTTTTCTAGTTGGAAATTTTCCAAAGCTGTAAGAGACTTTTGATTTGCGTCACCAAGAACAATAGTAAATGCATTCTTATGACTTCTTGATATCTGCGTCATTATACATCGTAGTTTCTTATTCCATTCAGACTTGTTTCTTTTTGGGGGTAACTAAAGGTTTATTATTATGACAAATCCATATAATTTAGATAAAAATCTAGGTCTACACATCAAAACAAGCATCTCAATATTTAGTGTGGAGATTTCTTTTAGCACTTTGGGAGTGCTAATGCTCCATTTTTTACTAACATTTTTACTAATAAACCGCCTCCTCCATTTTCCTGAAAATTTGCAAGATTCCGATCAAGTTTAATAATGTAATAATTCTCAATTAATAATATTGAATTTGGGGTATTATTTTTCAACTTTGTTTCTGTATACAGGCAATAGCTTATGAATTTTCTACAAGGATACTCCTAAATTCTAAGTATTTCGATAGTATTCCATTAAAATTGTTACTGAAAATGCTTGGGAAAGATAGCTTCGAAAGTTCGCGCATATTGAGTCAATTGACAATTTCTGTATTTCCTTCATACAATTTAAGGTTCCTAATTCTGATTTGTTTGGGATCCTTACCTTCTTCAATCATTACCCTTCTTTTTTTTAGAAGATTGTTTTCAATAATCTCTTCTTCCCTTGTTAGTCCTTGTGATATGTATAGGTTGTGAAAGGCACAGTATTTCTTGAGGGCACTATGGTTTGCCAGAATTTTGCGTACGTCGAAGGTGTCTTTTAGTTTTACATATAATAATCTGGGTTGTTTCCTAGTTTCGTTATATCTACCTCTTCGATAGATAACTGATATCTGTCCAATACGTTCACCACCAACTTATTTTAATGTGTTTTCAACTTTTGCATAATCATCTTCTAAAGCATCAGTTTTGCTTCCTTTTGTGCTTTCTGGTAAATTACTTATTCTAATATCACAAGTGCTTGACATTTTTGTTTTGAGGTTTCAGGTATTCGTGAGGTTTTAGATTGTATATTTGAATTTCTTAAAATTTCAGAATAAGTTTTAGCATTTTCATTGAAATGTTTGACATTGTCTTCTAAGATTTAATGCTATCTGTAATATTTGATTCACTAAGGTTTGATGTACAGGTATCACACATCCATATGGCAGTACCTATTAAAAAAAAGCTTTTTAATACCATTAAGTAAATTTAGACAAGAGTCATCGATTCCTACACATTCTGAATGAAAGTGTGCTTGAAATTTGAAGCATTATATTTCTATTTGGTTAACGACTCTATAAAAGTTTTTACATTTTCTGTTTGTATCCTGTTCTTCTTTGGTACAAGCACTGCACATTGTGCATCGACTATTAATAGTTAAGGTACTTTGCTTTTTTCCGCATTTAATGCAATAAGGCATTCCTGAGAAAAACTAGTATTTACTTGATAAACATTGATAAATAGATACTGATGGGATTATATAAAGAATGAAAAAGGTAACTTACCTTTATGATATGATAACGTCACAAATGTGGACAATGCCTTTCCTTTGATTATGGGGTATGAGATTAGAGAGCTGTTAACTGTGATGTGAGAGGCTAACAGATATTGTTAAAGCGTTTGAAAACAACACACATGAGAGGAATCCACCTCAATCACGAGTAAATGAATATGGTAGCTGATCTTTATGATATGATGATAAAGGGAAAATAAGAGAAAAAAACTGTGCCTTTCCTTCAGTTATGAGGGCAGTTAACAGCGAAAATTTCCCACCAAATTTGGAGATGCAAATGTAAAGGAAATTTCTCTAATGAGCTGTGTTTGCATCAATTCAAAATATTATCGGAGCGATTGAAAACACAACCGATCACGAGATATATATATATATATGACTCGGCCTCTTTGTCTAAGATAATGTGTAATTCACTCCTTAGTCTTCATAAAAACATACAAAGGAACTATTCATACAAACTTGGGGACATAAATGTTTGACTTTATATTAAAACAAATAAACGTGTGTTTGACTACGACTGCATCTTTTGAATACAAATACATAATAAACAGAATATCACAACATAATAAACAAACAATAAAGAAATTACAGCATTACAAAAAGACATGGTACACACTTACTAAGAATAACGCTCAAATATATAGACATGAAGTACAAGTTATGGAAAGCAAAGGCAGAAAAATATGATGGAGAATTTATCTCAATCAAAGAACAAATTGTCATTTATAAAAATAAATTTTAAACAAAGAAAAACAATTATTTTGTAATATTCACGAATTCGGAATTGAAAATAAATATTGTACAAAGAAGAGAAAAACATCTAATATATATTCCATCTCAAAAAACTACAAATATTTTGAAGTTTACTTTCACTGTAGATTAATGAACTAATAGTCAGCAAAGTATTTTCCACCTGCATCCACAGTTGCTATCTGCTTTGGATCAATTAAAAAATTGATTAGTATGAGGATGAGAATTGTGAACAACATCAATCTTGGTAATTGAGAAATCAATTTTGCTTGCATTGCTTTTTGATTGAACTTTGAAAATGTGGGAAATAATGCTATTTAAGAATTAGGTTAATGCAAGGGGAAAATTTGATTATATGAATAGAATTATCTAGGTTAAAGAAAACTTATTATTTTAAGTATATTAGAAAAAATAGCACATTTTTTGAAAATACAAAATAGCAAAAACTGAATTTGCACAGGGCATTCTCAATATTTCGTTAATCTAGAATTACTATTTTTGAAATTGCAAATTTATTAATTTATTAATCTATTTTGCAATGAATCTATTTTTTGACTCGAACACTTTCAACTTTCTTCCGAATTATGTTACAGAAGCCCATCGCATCAAATCGCTTTTTCAATATTTGAAAACCTGTACTTTGTAAATTTTTTTTCGAATAAAATTGTGTTAAAATAGTCCCACCTTTCTATTTCGAGTTATATTCAAACTTTGTAATGTGTTATAAAATCATTGATCAAAATTACTTTGTTTGTAACAATAGATGCAGAATTTATCAAGATAATTCTGTCAAAACAAGCACATATTCATAATAATATTGAAAATGGGTTCATGTATACACTATTTTAGTTGAAATAAAAGAAATTATTTTGCGACCTATAATTTTTAATTTGCATGTTAACGATATAAGAAAATACGAAGTAGAATGTGACTACATCTGCAATTTAAACAGAAATACAGAAGCACTTATTTAAACTAAGAAACTACAAAATTATATTAAAAAATGACATCCTGCTTGCAACATTAACAAACTAAACACGAACAATGAAAAATAAAGAACAAATTTTGGAAAACATCATAATTTTCAATTACTCGTCGTAAATTAGATATAAACATAAAATTTCCTAGCTCTCAGGACCTAAGCACATTAAAATACAGAAGCACTTATTTAAACTAAGAAACTACAAAATTATATTAAAAAATGACATCCTGCTTGCAACATTAACAAACTAAACACGAACAATGAAAAATAAAGAACAAATTTTGGAAAACATCATAATTTTCAATTACTCGTCGTAAATTAGATATAAACATAAAATTTCCTAGCTCTCAGGACCTAAGCACATTAAAATACAGAAGCACTTATTTAAACTAAGAAACTACAAAATTATATTAAAAAATGACATCCTGCTTGCAACATTAACAAACTAAACACGAACAATGAAAAATAAAGAACAAATTTTGGAAAACATCATAATTTTCAATTACTCGTCGTAAATTAGATATAAACATAAAATTTCCTAGCTCTCAGGACCTAAGCACATTAAAATACAGAAGCACTTATTTAAACTAAGAAACTACAAAATTATATTAAAAAATGACATCCTGCTTGCAACATTAACAAACTAAACACGAACAATGAAAAATAAAGAACAAATTTTGGAAAACATCATAATTTTCAATTACTCGTCGTAAATTAGATATAAACATAAAATTTCCTAGCTCTCAGGACCTAAGCACATTAAAATACAGAAGCACTTATTTAAACTAAGAAACTACAAAATTATATTAAAAAATGACATCCTGCTTGCAACATTAACAAACTAAACACGAACAATGAAAAATAAAGAACAAATTTTGGAAAACATCATAATTTTCAATTACTCGTCGTAAATTAGATATAAACATAAAATTTCCTAGCTCTCAGGACCTAAGCACATTAAAATACAGAAGCACTTATTTAAACTAAGAAACTACAAAATTATATTAAAAAATGACATCCTGCTTGCAACATTAACAAACTAAACACGAACAATGAAAAATAAAGAACAAATTTTGGAAAACATCATAATTTTCAATTACTCGTCGTAAATTAGATATAAACATAAAATTTCCTAGCTCTCAGGACCTAAGCACATTAAAATACAGAAGCACTTATTTAAACTAAGAAACTACAAAATTATATTAAAAAATGACATCCTGCTTGCAACATTAACAAACTAAACACGAACAATGAAAAATAAAGAACAAATTTTGGAAAACATCATAATTTTCAATTACTCGTCGTAAATTAGATATAAACATAAAATTTCCTAGCTCTCAGGACCTAAGCACATTAAAATACAGAAGCACTTATTTAAACTAAGAAACTACAAAATTATATTAAAAAATGACATCCTGCTTGCAACATTAACAAACTAAACACGAACAATGAAAAATAAAGAACAAATTTTGGAAAACATCATAATTTTCAATTACTCGTCGTAAATTAGATATAAACATAAAATTTCCTAGCTCTCAGGACCTAAGCACATTAAAATACAGAAGCACTTATTTAAACTAAGAAACTACAAAATTATATTAAAAAATGACATCCTGCTTGCAACATTAACAAACTAAACACGAACAATGAAAAATAAAGAACAAATTTTGGAAAACATCATAATTTTCAATTACTCGTCGTAAATTAGATATAAACATAAAATTTCCTAGCTCTCAGGACCTAAGCACATTAAAATACAGAAGCACTTATTTAAACTAAGAAACTACAAAATTATATTAAAAAATGACATCCTGCTTGCAACATTAACAAACTAAACACGAACAATGAAAAATAAAGAACAAATTTTGGAAAACATCATAATTTTCAATTACTCGTCGTAAATTAGATATAAACATAAAATTTCCTAGCTCTCAGGACCTAAGCACATTAAAATACAGAAGCACTTATTTAAACTAAGAAACTACAAAATTATATTAAAAAATGACATCCTGCTTGCAACATTAACAAACTAAACACGAACAATGAAAAATAAAGAACAAATTTTGGAAAACATCATAATTTTCAATTACTCGTCGTAAATTAGATATAAACATAAAATTTCCTAGCTCTCAGGACCTAAGCACATTAAAATACAGAAGCACTTATTTAAACTAAGAAACTACAAAATTATATTAAAAAATGACATCCTGCTTGCAACATTAACAAACTAAACACGAACAATGAAAAATAAAGAACAAATTTTGGAAAACATCATAATTTTCAATTACTCGTCGTAAATTAGATATAAACATAAAATTTCCTAGCTCTCAGGACCTAAGCACATTAAAATACAGAAGCACTTATTTAAACTAAGAAACTACAAAATTATATTAAAAAATGACATCCTGCTTGCAACATTAACAAACTAAACACGAACAATGAAAAATAAAGAACAAATTTTGGAAAACATCATAATTTTCAATTACTCGTCGTAAATTAGATATAAACATAAAATTTCCTAGCTCTCAGGACCTAAGCACATTAAAATACAGAAGCACTTATTTAAACTAAGAAACTACAAAATTATATTAAAAAATGACATCCTGCTTGCAACATTAACAAACTAAACACGAACAATGAAAAATAAAGAACAAATTTTGGAAAACATCATAATTTTCAATTACTCGTCGTAAATTAGATATAAACATAAAATTTCCTAGCTCTCAGGACCTAAGCACATTAAAATACAGAAGCACTTATTTAAACTAAGAAACTACAAAATTATATTAAAAAATGACATCCTGCTTGCAACATTAACAAACTAAACACGAACAATGAAAAATAAAGAACAAATTTTGGAAAACATCATAATTTTCAATTACTCGTCGTAAATTAGATATAAACATAAAATTTCCTAGCTCTCAGGACCTAAGCACATTAAAATACAGAAGCACTTATTTAAACTAAGAAACTACAAAATTATATTAAAAAATGACATCCTGCTTGCAACATTAACAAACTAAACACGAACAATGAAAAATAAAGAACAAATTTTGGAAAACATCATAATTTTCAATTACTCGTCGTAAATTAGATATAAACATAAAATTTCCTAGCTCTCAGGACCTAAGCACATTAAAATACAGAAGCACTTATTTAAACTAAGAAACTACAAAATTATATTAAAAAATGACATCCTGCTTGCAACATTAACAAACTAAACACGAACAATGAAAAATAAAGAACAAATTTTGGAAAACATCATAATTTTCAATTACTCGTCGTAAATTAGATATAAACATAAAATTTCCTAGCTCTCAGGACCTAAGCACATTAAAAAGATTTTTAAAATATAACCTACTTGTTGAACAATTTAGATATGGATAATGCACTACATTAAACATGGCGAAATTATTAGCAAGTAAACATAATTTTAGAACTTTTTTTAAATATATTATATTTCATATTTGAATTTATCTTATTTTATTTTATATGCAATTTTATGTTGTATTTCCTCATGATGCAAATTAATAGATTTATACAACAGTTGTTTTGTAGGGCCAAATAGAGTTAGTAAAGCTATTGCTAATTTGAAACGAACTAAAATGCTTGGTACTTAGACAACTATGAAATAAAGACAGTATCTTCCCAGATGATATGTTCACAAATCTTAGAAAATTCTTATTTGAACTTTGAAAAACCATATTACATTCTTTGAAATTAAACTATATGTGAAATGAATTCATTCTATGGTTAATATATATATATATATATATATATATATATATTATATAGTATACATATAATATATTATATATATATATATTACATAATATATAGCATACATATAATATTATACATATTATATATACATATATATAATATAAAGTATACATATAATATTATATATATACATATATATATATATATATATATATATAGGGTGTCTCAAACTTAGTCTTGGGATTGTAAATGTCTCTAATTTTAAGTGATGCAATGGATTTCAACATGATTTCACACACACACCTACTATAGATTATGGCATTCTATTTGCATTTTGAATTTTTGAAATCGGCATTTTTTAAGTCCAGTTATGAAATTTGGAGTAAAAGCACACTTTTTGTCCCTCAACAATTACTTTTTATCAAAGTTCGTCAGCAGTTGTGTGCCTGACGCCGAATAATGTTGGATATAAAAGAATGATGACAGTGACGTGTTGAAGACACACCGGTATCTAGAAAGAAATGTGTGTGTGCTAGCACAGCTAAAAATAGGAAAAATGTAAAATAGAAAGTAATTTCTCGGTTTCAGCTAGAGCAAATGGGCAGTTTTACTCGAAAGGCATATGCGGAGTTAAAGATCATCGATTTTAAACATTCAAAATGGTAATAAAAGGCATAAGCTGTAGTAGGTTGAATGAAGTCTTGTTGAAATTCATTGCATTGTTCAAAAATTAGAGTTATTTAAATTCTTTAGACTAAGTTTGAGTCTGTTACAATATACTGCACGAATAGTGAAATTATATGCACCATTATCTTTTTATAAAAGCTCAATTATAACGCTGACCCAATAATGGTTATTAAACTGCTCAGTCCCGTTAAATTCCTTCCCAAATAATGCTTCAAATTTACAAGCTCGCGGTTACTTTTGAAATGTATGGTCAGAATTGTGTTGATAATCCTACAACTACCCGAATTTGAACTTGCAGTGTGATGTTTCATGATGTATTGAGTGTTGCCATAAGATATTACACATGTTCTTAAGACACACATAATGAAGGTACTACAAATTCCACTGCTTTTTGAGGCCATAGCAACTGAAATTCACTCAACTTACTCATCAACAAGCAATTTTCTCCCATCTTTTGGTTGATTCAATAAACTGAATGTCTACTCAAACCTCTTAATTAATATGGTTTCTGTAGTGGCAGCAAATGGAGGTCTTGCCACCTTGATTTCCTTCTGGTACTTCTTGTTGATCAACCAGAAGATATATTTTTAAGTTTTGTTTGCATTATTGGTATTATATATATATATATATATATATGTAATCGCTCAAAGTAACAGATGCGTGCAGACGGCACAAGATTGCTGTAAACTTTTAATGGCCGTGTCAATCCACATAATGCTACTCTAGTCGTCACCGTTTATGAAAATTGTTAACAGCCTTTGACTCCAATAATGTAAAAACACCTTCCGTTTTTGTATTGCTACATTTGATATTAATTTTATATACAAACTACTGTTCAATTTATCTATTTGGATCATGATGATATAAAAGATTAATTCCGAATAATATTATTGCCGCTCAATTGACCGGTATGGATTTTCTAATGATAAGCTATCATTTTTTGATTAAATAATTTATATGAGGAAATATTTACTTGTTGAAAATTTGCAATGTAATTCATGATAGATAGTTAATTCTTAAGACAAGCTGTAGATTTTTACATACGATTGCGATAAAAAGTCATGGTTCTCTCTCTATTTGTATGAACTATCCTGCTACTGGCATGCGGAGTGATCTGTATTTTTGGAATTGGATTCATATCAAATACCTCTTTCCACAATTGTTTCAAAAGCTGAATGAAAGAGAATTTAAAAAAATTAAAAGTATGGGGTAATAATAAAATAAAACTTTGCACAAAGGTATCATCCCAAATGTTGTTCTTTTTCTCATCGGGGATTACGCGAATATACGCGGATGCGACAATGTTTCAAAATTAGGACGAAATTAACCAATGAGCGGGAGTGGTAGTGCTTATGTAATAAGTATGCAGTGATTGTTATCCAATCACAGTGACCATTTATGTGCGTGATGGCTTAAACTTGACATCAATGTCATATCCACAGTGTATTAATCGTGCAGCCCAAGTTTTTATTTAAGTGGACAACAATTTTCAACCAGAAATCATAAAGGTTCAAAGTATTTTTTACCTGTTCACTTTTGCACATTGACTTTACAAAATAGCCACGCTTTGCAGCTTCTACTTCTGTTGCACCGATAGAAACTAATACGGCTTGCTTTATAAGTAAGAATCCAATTGTAACAGCACCTAAAACTATTTTATTTGGCTTAAATTATCAATTCAAGTTACCTGACATGCAAAGTAGAAATTGGAAAATTACAGCATTCTTTGTAAAAATACTCCCAAATGAAGACAAATGACTCTAAAATAACTGACTAAATGCCTATACATTAGTACAGTCTACTTTCTTAGATAAGTGTGAGGAATTTCATTATTGAATTCTTGCTAATAACATTACCATTAAATGCTGAAAATTTGTAAATGTTTATGCAAAGATTCAGACTTTATTAATTTTAAATACAATTATGTAATAAATGTATATTGCGAAGGCTACCTCTGGCATCATCCAATACAATTTAAATGTAGAAAATGCGTTTGTTATAACATATAAGCAAGAAAGATGAGTGTGAAGCAGAAGCAAAAAGAAATACTTTTCATTCAAGTGACCAATGCAATTGTTAATCCATGGACAATGATGATTCCTTTTAATGATACCTAAAATATTTGAGATCAAGTTAATAAAGTATCTACATTTCTATGCTTCATCTCCCTTCCAGCATTTAATTTTTTTTCAAAATATGTTATATTTGTGACTTCTTCTTCTATGCTATAATATATTGGATTAGGAATTACTCAAAGTTGTAGAGAAAAAAATTCCAAATATTGAAAAACCACAAATGTATGTAATGAATGGTGGTTCTTCTCTTCGACATTAGTAAAAACCTGTGGATATAATATAGCATTTTGTTTGATTTTCTCCTTGTCACCTAACTCTTCAAAATACTTAAAAAGTATAATAAAATTTTGAAATTTATAACAAATTTTTAAAAGTTATTAAATATAAGTTGTATTTTATCATATCTATTACACTAATAAAAGCTTTTAGAAATAATTACAATTGTAAAATTATAGATATGAATGAAATATTTCTCAAGCCATCTTTGAGTAAGGCCACGGACATTATTAAATGATTGTCTCCAAAATTGTACATTAGGTTAAGACTTTTTTATCAAGTAAGTCCCATATTATATTTATCTTTGCGACTGAAAGTAGTTGAAGTTCATCGTTTAGTACATTGTATTATTAAAGCACTATCTTCAGTAAATAATTTATAATAGCAAAACATTTATCCTATGCTAAGAGGATCACATTGGCAATTAAAAAAGTTTGTGTTTATATTATATTACATTTGAAAAATTAATGAAATATATGTAAGAATTCAAAGAAATGATTCAACAGTGACATGCCATAAGCATCTTTGAAATTATTAAAGAAAAATTCAATGAATAAAAATTTGTTCAATGAACTCAAAAAAATGGTAGCTGTTCTATATATACTTTTACAAAATTCATCTTAAACATAAAATAATCAACTTAAATATAAATTTTCGTTCCCTCCAATAGAAATGTTTAGATCTGCCCCTGCCAATAACTTAGAAATTACAACTAATAAATATGATGAAACTGCATAAAGTTGTGACGAATTCAACTGAAATGCTCATGCAAGTAATTACTAATCATAATTGTCCTCCAATCAGCAGCGATTTCGAAATAGGATGATAGTGACAAATAAGCACGCGTTTTTAAGTTATCAATTTAATAGATTAGCTTTTTCTGATATTTTATTACGGACATGGTGAGGAAAAATGAAAAGTATTAATACTAGAATATGGCTTATTTAAAGCTAAGTAAAAACAACTGAAAAATTCACATATAATATTTCGAAAAAGTTTTATGCAATAATGAAATTCCAAAATTAATAATCGACAATAGTGGATCCTCACAGGGATCCTAAACAGAAACTTTTTAATGAATATATTTTAGAATATGTGATTTTCAAGGAGTCCAAGGAAAAGCAGTTGATTGAAAGGAAGTATCACAATGTTAGGCTATCACTGGTCAGAAGAAGGAGGAGTCGTATCATACTGGAATCATTATTATCATTAATGAATAAGTTTGCAAAAATGCTGAAAAGTAATTAATTATATGTGGCGAGTGTCTCTGGCTGATGGTACAGTTTGTTTAATGAGGGCTATATTTTCCAGGAGGATAACTAACTTACATGAGGTCGAATTTGGTAAAAATGTACTTCTGAGAGACCAATGTATTCTCCAGGCTTGTCATCAATAAGGAATTACTGGGGTTTGGTGAGAATTAGGCTACAAAAGCAGATCCACAAAGTGAAAAGTAACACTGACCTAGGTTCAATGTGTACCTGAAATATGGAAGCCGCTTCCATTATGATACATTAAAGCCTTTAACAAAAGAATGCCCAGACTTTTAAAGGTTGTGCAGATTACAAAATATTGACTACATGTTTTTGTTTGCTTATTAAAAAAACCCTAAAATATCATTTAACTGGCCTACATATTACGAAAAAAATGTGAAAAATAAAACAAAATGACAAGCAGTTTTGATGATGTCCTATATATTAAATTTCAGCATATAAATTATACTACAAATTCATTATAATAGTCAATAAAAAACTGTTATTGTATAGGCAATTTCATTGTTAGGTCGTAATTGTAAAGTGGCAAATTTACTAATTCCTATATTAATCTACAAATGAGGGGGGGCAATAGTGAATTTAAAATATTCAAAAAGCTTGCTTGCATAGTGTAAAAATATAATTAAGTTACTAACATTTTTGGCAGATTAAACAGTGATGACATCTTGGTGTCTTATAGACTAAGCATTTCCTACAGATTTCCACAGATAGTAGTAGTGGAGAAGGGTTATTTCCAGGTGGATTTCCAGGATTTGTTGTAATTGACTTGTAATAGTAGAATGATACATTAATAAGACACAGATTACCAGCTATGCAATTGTACAAAATGTAAATGGGATGGTAAGTTGATAAAACGATTGGTAGGTATACAAAGTATTGAATAACTGCCACTATTGATATCAGCATAATGCCAATTATGACGAATAACTAAATGTTCTACAGTTTTTAGTATGCTGAACTAATGAATTTGTTTAAAAATATCCGATGTAATAAGCACACAATAACTGTTGCAGCAATGAACCCCCTTAGGATAACCTTGTCAACAACATTTGCAAACATCATTATGATGAGTTAGTAGAGGTAATGAAAATATGTTTAAATATTTTACATGATATAAACAAATTAATGTTTACATGTAAAACCTGGGAGGAAAATTTTCTTATACATTTCCATAATAATAGTGATCTATTAATAAAGCCTTCCAGCTGAACATTGAGCCTTTAATTTTCTCCATTACTATTTGGCCTATTTGAGCTATTTACTTTTTTTGCAATCTAATGTTGGGTTGTTTTCAATGTATTTCTCCATTACAGAAATTTCTTTACGACTATAATGTCTATCCTTTGCTGAACAGCTGGCAAAATAAACCATTTGAAACAGCATTTCTTGTTCACTCAATTTATATGCTTAAGGAAACTGTTTAGCAACATTAGCATAATTATACGCATTTCAAAATTTTCTAACAAATATATTGATTTATAATAGGATCAACAGTACCATGAAAAATTAGTAAACACTTTAATCATAGTTCACCATGAGATTTCCAACTTTCCTCTGCAAAGTTAAGGAAGCGTGAATCACAGGTGTAATCCGTCATTATCGTATATTGTTGATCATATCGATCAAATGGTTGATTCATTGTTCGCAACTGATAAATAAAATAAATATTATCATGGTTGAAGAAAAGGGCGTTAATAACCTGAGGCAATTTTGGGACATGGCTATGTCTAAAAAATCTCTACAAAACAATTTGATCAGCATTTCTACAATTACATTTATTTGAACAATACATATAACTATTATGAATATAAACATTTAAGAAATAAGAACTCAACAATTATTTGTGTAGTTCTATGTTTTTTTTTGATCAATTGTATTTATCGTATTTCTATAAAACAGTTCAATCGAATGCATATGTTTTATGAAATTGCGAGTATCTGAAAGCCAAATCTCTGACACAAATTATTCTGTACATTCATTCGGATTTGGCCTATGAGCGTGATTGGTTGACGGAATTTTAATGAATTTCATCCAAGTGAGAAGAGCTAAGGCAAGTCATAGCAATACCAAAATGAAAATTTAACAATGAAAAGTTCGTAATTTCATTCACTTCATTGGCATGTGCCTTGTTCAAGCATGCAACCTCAAGAACATTCCAAATTTTAGTACAGAATCACATATCAGAAAGAATAGTTCAATTCAGATTTTATGTTTCAAATTCCTTATGCATAAGTTTCTATTCAAGCAAAAATTGATTTCACGAATATCCCCAATTTCTAGTGCTACTTATGTTTTCTTTTTATGCAACACCTTGCACATATATTTTAATTTTGCATATATATATATAAATATATATTTCTCGCTTTTTGCTATGAAAAATGCAAAAACCTTGCATTTGGCAGGAAACAGTGCGAAATTTCTAAGGCATTTAGCGGGAAACGCACTTTTTCCCCAAAATACCTATTTTTTGCCAATTGCTCCCGCAGTATTCACTCGAACTTAAATGTATTTACCATGAAGGTAGATAAATTAATGAAACACTACCCTGAAAAATGTCAAAGATTTATGTTTGAAAACGCGGTCATGATGAAGTTTTTAAAAAACATTTAGAGGGAGATATGTATATATATATATATATATATATANTCACCTTTTTCACTCCTTTCGATTAAAGTATCTCCACGTCATTGTTGGCAGCTTTAGCTGTAAAAATATTGTTTTACTAAAAATTATACCGGCGGTAGCGGTACGGTAATGGTATACCGCCGAAGCCTAATATATATATATATATATATATATATATATATTCGTGGCCAAAAGTTTTTGGATTAATTGTGAATAATGCATATAAATAACTATACTACTTCAATATCTTTTAGTAGTCTGAATTGCTTGGTGGTAATATGTAGAGACAAAGTTTTATGTATTTAAAACGGGGCGTTTATGTACATAAATATTTAGGTAACATAGCTTAAATATATGCTTAAAAACGCCAAATATGTACTGAAAAACTGAATAAATGGGAACTATAATGACTTGTTGCACATACTAAATAGCAACATTTAAAATAGCAACATAGTATCAGTGCGAGGAATATTCGCGACTGCCTCACATTTTGCAGGAAATACAGATATTGGACTGTCCATCAGTGGGAAACAGTTATGTTTACTGAAGAATCCACAGTTGAACAATTTGGCCAACTTGTACAGTATGTAAGACGGCCTAATTCATAAAGATATAACCCTAAATACGTGCTTCCAACAGTAAAAATAGCATCCAAGCAGATGATATGGGGAGCAATAGCTGCTAGTATGCGGTGCGGACTGTGGTTCATGCCGGCCAATACGACTATTAATGCATATCTTTAGTTAGAGATACTCCCGGAAAAAGTTCCCCTATTCATGAAAATACCCGAACAACATTACTTCAACATGATGGAGAGCTCTTTCATACGGCGAAACTTGTATCGAAGTGGATCTACGACAATGAGATTGAGGTCTTTGGCACCTGGGCAGGCAATTCACAAAAAAAACCCAATGCCATTGAAAATTGTTGGAATTATTTAAAGGATCGTGTAGCTACATTTAACCCGACTTCCATTTATGATCTCAAACTCAAAATTTAACTGGTCGGAACGCAGGAAATTACACCAGAGTATCGAAAAAAAATAATTCATTCAATGCCACACCGACTCCAGTCTTGCCTGAAAGCCAATAGTGGACATACTAAGTATTAGTGTAACTATTTGTGACTGTTGGTAAGTAATCTACTACATATATAGCGCAATACATGTGTTTTACATCAGTTTTGTATCTATTCTGTAAAAATATAGGCCTTATTATGGAATATTTTAAAATTATTCCAAACGTTTGGCCACGACTATATATATATAAATATAAATATAAATATAAATATAAATAAATATATATATATATATATATATATATAGAGAGAGAGAGAGAAAGATGTAATACATGCATATAATACTTGACTAATGATAATACTGGAAAGTTATTTATGAATTTCCCTATCATTAAAATAATATTGTTTCAGATTGAAAAATGTCGCTACTCACTTTGCCTAAGAATCGCATTATAATATTACTAATGCCTTCCATTTGATTAAAGACTGTGTTGAGCAATGCATAGCGATTGAATGTCGAAGAATAAAATAAACTGAAGGCTTCAACATAAAAATACTTGAAGCATTTACAACCAAATCGCAACATGTGCCAGTCTAAAATAACAACTGCATTTAAACAAGCTTGGAATAGAAAATATTCTTTTTAAATCTATATTCTATATATAAATATATATATAAATATATATTAGTGATGATGCTCAGGTACCAGATTTTGGGATGGTCTGTATAAATTTTTTTTTAATCGCTCATAACTGACCAAATAATATAGAAATCTAAAATCTGAAAACACCACTGGATAGGGAGTAGTCTCCTATTTTGTTTCTTAAATCACACCCGGTCACTGAAATTAGGGGATATATTTACAGAAACAATGTAGTTGAAATTAGTTGTTTCCAAAAGGGTTTTAGACTTCCTCATTATCTGAACACCAGATATTGGAGGAATTTGAAAGCTTTTGCAAAATGGGAATTTCCAGTGAAAATGTTAAATTTTTTATGTACTTCAAACACAGGAATAAACTTTATTACATATTTTACCATAATTCGGAAGCACACTTATTAATACATGTATTAATTTCCGATTATTTCAAAATTTTGTAAATGCTGGGAGAAAATTGTCCAAAAATGTGAGCAAATTTCATTTTATCTTAAAGGATGCAATGGGCAGCTTAATTGTTAAATATTATTTTTTTCAAAAACATAAATTTAACGTAAAATATTGCAAAAAAATTAGGATATACTTAAGTTTAGTTGCGTTCGAAGTGCTGTTGAAAACTTCGAATTGCTTAATAGCAGAAAAGAGAGCTATATTAAAAAGCTCAATCCGCACATCACTAATATATATATATATATATATATATATATATATATATATATATATATATATATATATATATATATATATATATAGTGTGATGCAAAATTTTAACGCACCGCCAAATTCAGTATCTAATGAATTTCTTAAATTATAGAGGCATGAGGAATTTTGAATCCAATATAATGCTTTTCTATTATTTTAAGTGTTGAAGAACTTTAGACTCAATATGATTTTCTAAACAATTCTTCCATGCGGATGCAATTTGCTTTATTATTTTATGGACTACCATCAATTAGTCTCAAAAAAGATATTAGTTTCAAAGATTATTAAAATTATGCCAAGAGCATCGCTGCTAAAAAAACGAACATAGATGTACAACAAACAAAGGGAAGTCAATGTAGCAGATTGCCAGTGAAATACAACAATCAGATGAGGCTTTGAGAAATTATTGGATTGGTCCACTGAAATTGAAAACCGAAAAACAAAATAATAGGCAGTCAAAGCTTTCAAACAGAACAAGAGAAAACAAAGTAGTTAACGCAGTGAGTGCTGAAGAAATACAATTACTATATCTAGACCTTTGAATTTCATTTAATATTCTGAGATACAGAAAGATGAAATTAACTCCAGTTCTGAACTCTGAACCTAAAAAAGGATGAGATGGACAAGGGAGGAAACTTCAGTGGTAGACAGAATGTGGGAAATACAGTATTTCTCGATGATAAAAGTTTCAATCTTAATGTCCCAGATTACTACAAATGCAATTGGTATGGCATCAAAGAAAGTCACAAATAGAATGTCATGGTTGGAGGAGTAATCAGGTCAGCATGTTTACGATGTCAAGATTTATTCAAGTATATTAGTATAAAAGTAAGACATCTAGGCTACTTCTTTTCTTACTATAAATAGTGATTTCAATGTTATCTATAATCAAGACAAACAACCCTATACTACCTCACCTATAACAAAAAATTGGTTTGTATAAAAATATATTCATGTTATGGAATTTTCATTCCTATCACCGCATCACATTCCCATTAAGAATGGCCAGAGATATCTTTCGAGAATAGTGTATGAATGTGAACTCAAAATTATACTCAACAGAAACTTGCTAACACTAGAAACGCGACAATAGATCAAAATGATATTTAAGCATTTTTTGTTTGCCTCATTATTCATTCAGCAAAAACCAGGCTTGTCCAGTGGGGTGGGGATCCGTGGGGCCCCATGGGATCTCCATGGATCTCGTAGGGTGGGGTGGAGTGGGGATGAATGTTCGCTCCATGGGTTTCGTGGAGATTGGTGGGACAAGTATTTTAACTTTACATTCTAAATTTAAGGGGTTGAAACAGATCCAGAGGGGATCAGAGCCCTCCCACAGTCCTCATCATTAATTAGAATAAGAAACATATATATATATATATATATATAAAATCGAAGTTTTTCTACACATTAGTTGTTTATTATTTCAATTCAGTTTACTACATTATTTCCTAAAATACCGAAAAATTATTAGCAAGTTAGTAAAAGAGTATTTTATTGAAAGTGAAAGTACTGTGAATCATGCTGATTTGTCAGAAGACAGCGATGATGAATAAAATGTGTGTGGTTATTGATTTGCTCATTATAATTGCATTATTTCTTTTCTAACTATGTAGTTAGTTGATTGTTAGCGTATATAAAGATTTTTTCATCATTTTCTAACCACATTCTAAGATATCCTGGCATTTCGGGACCAATTCAAACACTTTGGCAAATACAGAATTTATATGATTCTAAAAGTTTTTTGCTATTAAANCTTTAGCTGTAAAAATATTGTTTTACTAAAAATTATACCGGCGGTAGCGGTACGGTAATGGTATACCGCCGAAGCCTAATATATATATATATATATATATATATATATATTCGTGGCCAAAAGTTTTTGGATTAATTGTGAATAATGCATATAAATAACTATACTACTTCAATATCTTTTAGTAGTCTGAATTGCTTGGTGGTAATATGTAGAGACAAAGTTTTATGTATTTAAAACGGGGCGTTTATGTACATAAATATTTAGGTAACATAGCTTAAATATATGCTTAAAAACGCCAAATATGTACTGAAAAACTGAATAAATGGGAACTATAATGACTTGTTGCACATACTAAATAGCAACATTTAAAATAGCAACATAGTATCAGTGCGAGGAATATTCGCGACTGCCTCACATTTTGCAGGAAATACAGATATTGGACTGTCCATCAGTGGGAAACAGTTATGTTTACTGAAGAATCCACAGTTGAACAATTTGGCCAACTTGTACAGTATGTAAGACGGCCTAATTCATAAAGATATAACCCTAAATACGTGCTTCCAACAGTAAAAATAGCATCCAAGCAGATGATATGGGGAGCAATAGCTGCTAGTATGCGGTGCGGACTGTGGTTCATGCCGGCCAATACGACTATTAATGCATATCTTTAGTTAGAGATACTCCCGGAAAAAGTTCCCCTATTCATGAAAATACCCGAACAACATTACTTCAACATGATGGAGAGCTCTTTCATACGGCGAAACTTGTATCGAAGTGGATCTACGACAATGAGATTGAGGTCTTTGGCACCTGGGCAGGCAATTCACAAAAAAAACCCAATGCCATTGAAAATTGTTGGAATTATTTAAAGGATCGTGTAGCTACATTTAACCCGACTTCCATTTATGATCTCAAACTCAAAATTTAACTGGTCGGAACGCAGGAAATTACACCAGAGTATCGAAAAAAAATAATTCATTCAATGCCACACCGACTCCAGTCTTGCCTGAAAGCCAATAGTGGACATACTAAGTATTAGTGTAACTATTTGTGACTGTTGGTAAGTAATCTACTACATATATAGCGCAATACATGTGTTTTACATCAGTTTTGTATCTATTCTGTAAAAATATAGGCCTTATTATGGAATATTTTAAAATTATTCCAAACGTTTGGCCACGACTATATATATATAAATATAAATATAAATATAAATATAAATATATATATATATATATATATATATATATATAGAGAGAGAGAGAAAGATGTAATACATGCATATAATACTTGACTAATGATAATACTGGAAAGTTATTTATGAATTTCCCTATCATTAAAATAATATTGTTTCAGATTGAAAAATGTCGCTACTCACTTTGCCTAAGAATCGCATTATAATATTACTAATGCCTTCCATTTGATTAAAGACTGTGTTGAGCAATGCATAGCGATTGAATGTCGAAGAATAAAATAAACTGAAGGCTTCAACATAAAAATACTTGAAGCATTTACAACCAAATCGCAACATGTGCCAGTCTAAAATAACAACTGCATTTAAACAAGCTTGGAATAGAAAATATTCTTTTTAAATCTATATTCTATATATAAATATATATATAAATATATATTAGTGATGATGCTCAGGTACCAGATTTTGGGATGGTCTGTATAAATTTTTTTTTAATCGCTCATAACTGACCAAATAATATAGAAATCTAAAATCTGAAAACACCACTGGATAGGGAGTAGTCTCCTATTTTGTTTCTTAAATCACACCCGGTCACTGAAATTAGGGGATATATTTACAGAAACAATGTAGTTGAAATTAGTTGTTTCCAAAAGGGTTTTAGACTTCCTCATTATCTGAACACCAGATATTGGAGGAATTTGAAAGCTTTTGCAAAATGGGAATTTCCAGTGAAAATGTTAAATTTTTTATGTACTTCAAACACAGGAATAAACTTTATTACATATTTTACCATAATTCGGAAGCACACTTATTAATACATGTATTAATTTCCGATTATTTCAAAATTTTGTAAATGCTGGGAGAAAATTGTCCAAAAATGTGAGCAAATTTCATTTTATCTTAAAGGATGCAATGGGCAGCTTAATTGTTAAATATTATTTTTTTCAAAAACATAAATTTAACGTAAAATATTGCAAAAAAATTAGGATATACTTAAGTTTAGTTGCGTTCGAAGTGCTGTTGAAAACTTCGAATTGCTTAATAGCAGAAAAGAGAGCTATATTAAAAAGCTCAATCCGCACATCACTAATATATATATATATATATATATATATATATATATATATATATATATATATATATATATGACATTACATAAATTTGGCAAAAACGATAGGCAAAATTGCTAGTAAATATGTACACATATATTTGCATTTTAGTATCGTGGGGATAGGTGAGGCCCAATGGATATTCCCACAAAAATTATCGTGGGGTGGGGATCGAAAGTTTGCCTCATGGACAAGCCTTGCAAAAACCCTAGCAGGTAAATTTGCTTCCAATTATGATGTGAATCTCATGAAATTTACTGTTTGTCAAATTTTTTTTCTATTAAATAGTTTTCACATAACGAACGACTGTATTATTAGCTTAGTAAAAGTAAAAAGCCACAACTCAGTTAACAATAACGAATTTTAAGCTAGTAGATTTCTTTAGAAATTGATATATGCATATATATGTGTATGTATATATATATTTATTCATGCATTACCGTTTTCGTACCATCTGCAAAAATCGCATATGAGATGTTCATCTGTGCTTGATGCAATGAGAACGACCCCTCCCGATCTTGGTTGCACGTTGACAAGAATTATCGATTCCGCAACATCCATTCCCCAAAAGAATGTGTTCACCGAATCTTAAGAAAAGTTCACTCTTTACATGGTGGAATGTCCCTCCCAGTCAGGTTTCCAAATTTAATTTTGACTGGATAAATCAAAAAAATTTTCGTAAAAAATTGAAAANATATATATATGTATATATATATATGTATATATATAAGGTTTCTGCGATATGCGATTTTTGCAGACGTTACTTTATGAAATGAATACCACTGTTAATGGTACGGTACACGGTATTTCACATAAGCTTGCTGAAACAGCTCTTCGTAAAAAAACAGGCTTTGGAAAAACTTTATTGAAAATTAAAAAAAATTGAGATTATGCCTTGGGTTGTGTATTCAGGTAAAAGGCTTTCACGTTGGTCAGTCACCTTTTTCACTCCTTTCGATTAAAGTATCTCCACGTCATTGTTGGCAGCTTTAGCTGTAAAAATATTGTTTTAAAAAATTTTCGTAAAAAATTGAAAAATTTAAAATCTAGGATCGTGAAATGGATTTTTTAGGGTATATTTTCTCAATATTTTCAAAAATTTTAGGGGGGCTTCGCCCCGCATTAGGTAATAACAATGATGTCCCCCTTTCAGAAACTCCTGGGTACGCCCCTGACTCTTTATATCCTTATCATCTTTCGACGCAGCAACATTTGCAGCACATTCTTTGATTGTTTTGGAATATTCATTTTCTATATATTTTAGAAATATAATGAAATTTTAATAAAAGGGTGCTCTTGCATTCTTTATCACTGGATAGAATCCTTAGTTTCCTTTTACTCATCCTATATATATATATATATATA
>CABFPE010000189.1:1043104-1066948 GCA_900660155.1 Hofstenia miamia
ATATATATATAATATATCAATAACAATCTGTGAGTTGAAAACTTACTGAGGCCACCTGAAAACTTCAATTTTTTAAGAATTTGAAAATACGTTTGCAAAATTATTACAAAATATAACACATCAGATATTATAAGCAAGTTCGATTGTTTCTGATTTAATTTTAAAAGAAATGTGTTGGTGATAAATTATTCATATTTTCAATAAAGTTTGTATAGAGCTTGTGTTGTGTGTGACCAATATGCAATGAGTGGTTGATCAATAGTGTATTTACGGGCGTAAACTGGCATTTTTAATGCGGTTTTACTGTTAAAATATGTGAATATCATTATGGGACAATTATTGTAAAATATGGAACCAC
The DNA here is from genome assembly GCA_900660155.1 of Hofstenia miamia. Classification (NCBI taxonomy): domain Eukaryota; kingdom Metazoa; phylum Xenacoelomorpha; order Acoela; family Hofsteniidae; genus Hofstenia; species Hofstenia miamia. Next base: position 1,043,463 of record CABFPE010000189.1, read on the forward strand.
CTTCCCTAAATAATGGCCATATTAAAATTTGGTCTATTCCATTATGGTATGGCATGATATGAGAATTATTGCCCTTAAACCCATTATTATTCTACCCCCTGCTTATAGCGCTGTGTAACGGCCTCCTTTCACGCATTAATAGGCGGCAAACGATCGAGAGAAATTGTCATTCTCCTGTAAAAGCAATAACGCGGAGTTTAGCCACAATAATTCAGGCCTCAACAAAAATGAATCATGACGTATTGTTAATCCGAATTTAACAGCAACAACCAAGCGGGTAACACATTCGCTTACCATGAAATTGAGGCGATATTAGGAAGGCATCAGCACTTTATTTTTAGTACAGTAAAATATTTTATTATAACTCTTTAAAAATATGCTCTAAATCAAAGCGTTCTTAATTAAAGAACGCTTTGCTCTAAATTATAATGTGCTTTTCTTCTCTAAAAATGGCGAAGTCTGGCCTTTTTGGCCTCAAAGGAAGGACCGCCACCAGACTTGTCAACCAGCCGAGCTTGAGCAGAATATTGGATATACAACGAGCCCAAAATAAGCCTTTCTTATGCAAAGCAAATTTATAGTGCTGTTAGTAAATTTGCTTATGCAGATTTTTCTTATTCTTTCATTCAATATGCCTTTCTTGTAATCTCATTTTAGATATGTTTAGAAATAATAGGAAGAGGTAAAAAATTCTTAGAGCACAATATTTTTAAAAAAATATCGAGTTGAAACAAGCTTCATTGAAAGATTTTATGTCACGAACCTATCCAAGCCGAATTTACATAAAATTTAAACGAGCCCAGCCGAGTTTAGAAATTTCAGTGTATATATATATATATATATATATATATATATATATACATGTATATAAATGTGTTCATTGCATTTTTTAGCTCTATTTAATATAGCTTGGATTTTCATATTTAGATAATTCGGAATCTGAACGAAACATGAACATGCATAATCAAAGAGGGTGAAAATAGCTGAGCTATACAGTAGCCGCATGCGTTCTTCATCAATGATATTTTTTAGTTGCCTGATTGCAAATAAACGAGAGTTCTTTGGTGTGTTTATTCCAGGACAGGTCATTACCAATTCTGAGTTCCAAATACATTAATGTCATTCGTTGTTTTCAAGTCTCCTATAAAAATAGATGTAGAATTCTCTAGCATCATTTGACATAATTTATATATATAATAATAATAATAATAATAATAATAATAATAATAAAATGTGTATTCTTATATAGCGCGGAAACTCTACAGAAGACTCTGCCGCGCTCAGAGTTAAAAACAAAATTTACAAAACTAGGAATACATAGCCTAATATATATATATATATATATATATATATACAGTCGTGGCCAAAAGTTTTTGGATTAATTGTGAATAATGCATATAAATAACTATACTACTTCAATATCTTTTAGTAGTCTGAATTGCTTGGTGGTAATATGTAGAGACAAAGTTTTATGTATTTAAAACGGGGCGTTTATGTACATAAATATTTAGGTAACATAGCTTAAATATATGCTTAAAAACGCCAAATATGTACTGAAAAACTGAATAAATGGGAACTATAATGACTTGTTGCACATACTAAATAGCAACATTTAAAATAGCAACATAGTATCAGTGCGAGGAATATTCGCGACTGCCTCACATTTTGCAGGAAATACAGATATTGGACTGTCCATCAGTGGGAAACAGTTATGTTTACTGAAGAATCCACAGTTGAACAATTTGGCCAACTTGTACAGTATGTAAGACGGCCTAATTCATAAAGATATAACCCTAAATACGTGCTTCCAACAGTAAAAATAGCATCCAAGCAGATGATATGGGGAGCAATAGCTGCTAGTATGCGGTGCGGACTGTGGTTCATGCCGGCCAATACGACTATTAATGCATATCTTTAGTTAGAGATACTCCCGGAAAAAGTTCCCCTATTCATGAAAATACCCGAACAACATTACTTCAACATGATGGAGAGCTCTTTCATACGGCGAAACTTGTATCGAAGTGGATCTACGACAATGAGATTGAGGTCTTTGGCACCTGGGCAGGCAATTCACAAAAAAAACCCAATGCCATTGAAAATTGTTGGAATTATTTAAAGGATCGTGTAGCTACATTTAACCCGACTTCCATTTATGATCTCAAACTCAAAATTTAACTGGTCGGAACGCAGGAAATTACACCAGAGTATCGAAAAAAAATAATTCATTCAATGCCACACCGACTCCAGTCTTGCCTGAAAGCCAATAGTGGACATACTAAGTATTAGTGTAACTATTTGTGACTGTTGGTAAGTAATCTACTACATATATAGCGCAATACATGTGTTTTACATCAGTTTTGTATCTATTCTGTAAAAATATAGGCCTTATTATGGAATATTTTAAAATTATTCCAAACGTTTGGCCACGACTATATATATATAAATATAAATATAAATATAAATATAAATAAATATATATATATATATATATATATATATAGAGAGAGAGAGAAAGATGTAATACATGCATATAATACTTGACTAATGATAATACTGGAAAGTTATTTATGAATTTCCCTATCATTAAAATAATATTGTTTCAGATTGAAAAATGTCGCTACTCACTTTGCCTAAGAATCGCATTATAATATTACTAATGCCTTCCATTTGATTAAAGACTGTGTTGAGCAATGCATAGCGATTGAATGTCGAAGAATAAAATAAACTGAAGGCTTCAACATAAAAATACTTGAAGCATTTACAACCAAATCGCAACATGTGCCAGTCTAAAATAACAACTGCATTTAAACAAGCTTGGAATAGAAAATATTCTTTTTAAATCTATATTCTATATATAAATATATATATAAATATATATTAGTGATGATGCTCAGGTACCAGATTTTGGGATGGTCTGTATAAATTTTTTTTTAATCGCTCATAACTGACCAAATAATATAGAAATCTAAAATCTGAAAACACCACTGGATAGGGAGTAGTCTCCTATTTTGTTTCTTAAATCACACCCGGTCACTGAAATTAGGGGATATATTTACAGAAACAATGTAGTTGAAATTAGTTGTTTCCAAAAGGGTTTTAGACTTCCTCATTATCTGAACACCAGATATTGGAGGAATTTGAAAGCTTTTGCAAAATGGGAATTTCCAGTGAAAATGTTAAATTTTTTATGTACTTCAAACACAGGAATAAACTTTATTACATATTTTACCATAATTCGGAAGCACACTTATTAATACATGTATTAATTTCCGATTATTTCAAAATTTTGTAAATGCTGGGAGAAAATTGTCCAAAAATGTGAGCAAATTTCATTTTATCTTAAAGGATGCAATGGGCAGCTTAATTGTTAAATATTATTTTTTTCAAAAACATAAATTTAACGTAAAATATTGCAAAAAAATTAGGATATACTTAAGTTTAGTTGCGTTCGAAGTGCTGTTGAAAACTTCGAATTGCTTAATAGCAGAAAAGAGAGCTATATTAAAAAGCTCAATCCGCACATCACTAATATATATATATATATATATATATATATATATATATATATATATATATATATATATATATATATATATATATAACGTTTCTCAGATATAATGGTGCATTAATAACAAAATGTGGTGTGCAACTTTTGAAAACAGAACTAAACGAAATTAAATTGCTAATTGAAAAATTTACCTTCAAAATACTGCATAAATTTTTACGGGAAGCTATAACTACATCACTATTGTAATTAATAAATTAAAAGATGTTAGATTGATACAAGTTCTATATATATAAAATTTACAAAAATATCACAAGAGCAGTGTTCTGAGAATAGGAAAGGCATTACCAATACAAAGGAGTATGCCTAAGTGGATTCCTTAGAACTTCGACTTGGGTGACTTGATGTATTATCTTAAGGAAATCTAGAGATGCAGAAACACAACCCGCACGGACCCACATGGCACCACATGCAGTGTGGGATTTGTGGATCGAAGAGAAGGAATATTTAATTTTGATTACAGTGATTACAGGGTGTACCTGCTACTTAAAATGAATAACTATGACCAAATAAGGCTTTATTTTAAGGCGAAAATGTTACTCGTAATATAAAGAGAACTCGTAGTAAGTGGATTATACAGTGTATATACTTATTTTCGCCACAAGGAGAGACCCTAATCCTATATATATATATATATATATATATATATATAATGGACTTTGTTAATTTCAAAATATGTACAGTACGTATTCCATAATTTTCTCTTTTGAGTTTTTATATTTTCGATATCAGTAGGCAACTCGCTCTCATTATTACATAAAGTCGGTTTTGGACATCTCAGTTTTCTGAAAAAAGATTTAATGTAGCTTGAAAACAATTTAAGCAGAAGATATAGTCCAGATGATATTACTTCCACAAATTTTCATTTTTAAAGTTATTATACCACTGTCCCAATGTGTATACAGCTGTGTACGTATTAGCACATTTAGTGCTTGTCTTCATATTGACATATACACAAATGTGATGGTAACAATTTTTTTAATATATATTTTATTACTGAGAATTTATTCTCAGCCAGTGGTTTATTGCTTTTGGTTCATTGTCAACGATTTGCAGATCTTGCTCAGGTGTTGACATTACTATGCGATTACTTGAAAGTGCTAGTAGTAAGGGAACAACAGTGGCCACCGCAGCAACTCATTGGCAAAAGTCTTGGTCATGTTTTGCGCAAACTATTCCTTCAGTTGTCAAGAAGTACATCTTTGCTCTGCTTACACAAAGACGACAACCAAGGTCAACTGGTATTGGAAAAACCACCCCTGTATCTGAAAAGCAGGAAAGAGATTCAAGCTGCAGCAGTTTGGTGGGTCTCATTTACGACGTGGAACTTTCGGCTTCAAAGCAAGAACAAAACCGCATGTCGTCGAAAAACGTCCTGCATTGTTAGCCGAGATGGCGGTTTTCTCGTCAAATCTTACACTACGACTTGAAATTTTGTCCATGTGGAAAGCTTGAAAGACTTCTTTCCAACGCTGGAGTCATACTTACGAAGTTGCGTCGAAGAACTCAGCCAATTGTCTTGAAATCAATGATTTATCAATGAGCATGTAAAATACTGAATAAACTGCGCAAATTGTATAATGTGGTTATTGCTCTTAGTGCTGACAGTCAGACCGTCTATGAGGATCAGTCTGTTGACGCCCACGATAGTAATGAGATGGATAGCGATTATACGATTTTTGATGTTTGTAGTGATTTTATGTCGTGGTTATTTTGTTTTCAGTTTTTAGTTTCTATTAAACTGCTGAATAGTTGAAAAAATGTTTGTGATTTGCCTCATGAAAACGGTCGAAATGTTTGCTACTCAGGGACTAATCTCGCAATCAATCGATGAAGCAGGAGAAAGTGAGGATTGATACTGAAGTGACTGAAGGGGCCCAGAATTTTTCGGTTGTGAACACATTTCTTATGCAAAATCTTTCTGTGGGTTTTTGTGGGGCTAGTTCAGAAAACCTGTGGGTCCTGTGGGGATTGGGCATGTGACTCTAGAAATTGCCTGTGGAGATTTGTGGGTCTGTGGGGCCAGGAAATTCAAATTGTTGCATCCCTGATGAAATCAAATCTAAAGAAGACATTGTTTTCTTGAACACTGCCCCTTTTGTAAAGAAAATTGTAGAAATTGATCTTGTTACTATTTCAGAACACCGTGAGAGTGAATTCTCGAATTAAGGTTGGTTCCTTATTTCATCTTCTAAGCGTTAACCCAATAAGGTTTCTCATTAAGGGTTAAATTCACTCAGAGGTGAATTTCAGGATTTAATAAAATGAATTGACATTGGAGGAAAGTTCTACTGAAGACGCTATGGGCCTAATACTGTAAACCAGTAGTAGCCATCTCCAGATGACATTGAAATTTTGCAAATGAGGGAAAGGGGTAAATTAGATTTTAAAAAATGTTAAAAACGTACTGAATTGGTCAAGCAAAAAGCGAGAATCCCTGCTTTAACTGCTTCTATTTTCTGTTCTCCATTAAGTTGTGTTTTGACTCCGGCAAGTGCTAGCTTTACGCATCAGCAGTGATCAGAGCCGTCGGAAGCAATTCCGGGGGGGGGCAAATCTTCATAATTTATCAACTAATCAATTCTTAATTTTTTGCATTTTAGACCAACCTNTATTTTTGAGAAGAACATTGTTTCTTAAATTTTTATACATTGAACAAATATTTATGGACACTGAGAACATGAAGTTCAATATTATTTTACCATTTTGGAAATAATGTAATTTTTATATATATTTTTTGTTGAAAACAGGCTTAATGACAATTTTTTGACATATATATGGAAATGTAGTTCCTTATGCAATGTATTTGTCTTGACATTAACTATTAAATTTGATATAGCAATCAGAGCCGCCGGAAGCAATTCCGGGGGGGGGCAAATCTTCATAATTTATCAACTAATCAATTCTTAATTTTTTGCATTTTAGACCAACCTAATGATTTGATGTTCTTATCCCTTTTATCAATTACAGATATTACGACGTTAAGTACTTTTTCCACTAACTGAAATATATTTAATATGATCATTACTTGAACGTGCATACGTGTATATGAATATTGTAATAATGAAAAGCTAAAATACAGCATTCTTTAATCTAACAAATGAAAAGTATTGCGACGTTTTTCATCGCCAGACAAAATAAAGTATGAATATCAATTGATTGAGCAATTTCGCTGTACATATTAATCACAAATAAGGTAAGATAAGATAAGAGAATCTTTATTCAAATAAATGTTAACAATTAAATAACTGATAATTTATTTGAATAGCGTCATTAAATTCACAAAAACACATATATACAATTCACATAAATTACAAAAGAAATCTTGCAGGCTATGGATAAATTACTATAGTACTATTTTAATAACGAGTTATTGTATAGCCATTGTTATAAAATTTGTATCCTAGCCATGATTTTCCAGAAATATATTTTTGCTTAAGGAAGATTTTTAAATGCTTTTTAAAAGGTTTCAATTTTTCAATATTTTTAATTTCTTTAGGTAGCGAATTCCAGGTTCGAATGGCGACATTAATGAAGGATTTCTTTAAAACATTCTTCTTAATATATTATTGAGTCGAGATTGCGACATTGTTTGTCTTAAATGTTTTTAATCGTCGAAGCCGGGAAAATGCCCTTTCATTAGTGGCAGTTGTTGCAGGATTCACCAAGTATAATTCACTAAGATGACAAATTTCATGTATCAAAACCTTTATGTCATTTTCTGCTATTATGCTAAAAAAAATCACATAATGATAGCTTAGAAGTTTCTTTGCGTTTTCTAGGAAAATTGCGAAGTAGTAATAATTCTGTTTTAAGACGACTCACATCAATGTCATCACGATATTGTTTTGGTGATAAAGACTTTTTGGAAAAAAATCCCGTTATCAACTGGTTGCTATTTGATCGCTTCATTTCTGTAGAAAGTTGAAAAAATATACAAGTAATTAATCAATGTTTAATACAGTGGCGTATGGTAAATATTATTATCGGCGGGAATTGTGTTTATAGGCTGTGGGTGCAGCTCACAATTGCAAACGCCGCAATGTAGGTAGTGTATTTATAAATCATGCAATTGAATGATTCAATTTGAATCTATTATTTCTGTTGATTAGTGTGAACAATTTTCATCTTTAATAGTGAGGGTAAGTTGAAATCAAATTTGGAAACTAGCATGACCCCCTACGTACGCCACTGGGCACCACCAGAAACAGCCTTTCCTTTGTATAACTACAGAAGCATTTTTTAATTTCGTTTTTGAATACTCTTAATTTATTTATTTGTTTTATAGATTTAGGTAAATTATTCCATATATTTATTGATGTGTTGAGAAATAAATTTTTCATTATTTTCTTGTTATATGGAAGAGGCCTAAATTTTAGGGTTCAATGATTATGTCTAAGCAATATTTTAGAGGATAAAAAGTTGGATTTGTGGTATGGAACAATATTATTAAATATTTTAAAAAAAGTAGTTAATATATTTTTATAAATAATGCATTGTGGATTTAGAAAAGTTTTTGTTAATTTCTTGGTTTTTGTATTTCTGTTATAAATATGATTAACTGCTATTTTTATAGCCCATTTTATTTGCACATTGAATTTATTCAAAAGTTGTTGATTTATATCGGCATACAGTAAATTTCCATAATTAAAGTGGCTTACTATTAATGTGTGAATTAATTGGGGTTTATTTTTAGCTTTAGTGAAGCAAAATATGTTGCAAGAGTGCAATTTTTTTCGAGAACTTTTATACCAATTTCAGGAGACTTATGTTAACTAAATATTATAGTATCATCAGCATATTGTGTAGCATGTGGTATGATTGCTCAAATCATTTACATACATATTGAATAGTAATGGTCCCAAAACTGTTTCTTGTGGAACACCATTTTTAATAAAAATCGAGTCAGAGAGAATTCCATTTAGTTTAACTTTTTGTTTGCGATTATGGAGATAACTGCTTATTAGGTCTGCACTTTTGTCTGAAAAGCCCAGAATTTCTATTTATTTAATTAATATGTGGTGGTCGATAGAGTCAAATGCTTTTGATAAATCTAAGCATGCAACTGCTGAACACTCATCAATATGTATGCTATTTCTCGAATTTTCGGTAGCTTTTAACAAGCCATCATTTGTAGAAATATATTTACGAAAATCATATTGATTTTGAGAGTACAGATTATGTTCTTTAATTTGATTCAAAAATCTTACTAATGGGCTATGTAACAGAAATCGGTCTACGGTTTAAACAATCTTTTGAGTAATCTTTTTAAAATAATGGAGTAATATTTGCCAATTTTAATTGTTCAGGGAAAGTCGAATGACTATTGCACGTGTTTATAAAGTATGAAAGTGGCTCAGCTATTATTTGTAACTGAGATTGGCCTATAATTTTTACCATTAAATTGATACTTTTTCTTAAATGCAGGAGTTATGTCCGAATACTTCAGAAACATGAGGAAAGTGTTCATTCTGCAATCGTTCCTAATAAAGAGTAAATTATCAACAAAATAGTTTACATGTTTTTAATAATGAAGGTTGGAATATTTAGTGATCCACAAGATTTATTTGAATCCAGTTTTGAAATTACACTCAATAGCTGAGATCTTGAAATAAATGAAAATGAGAAAAATGATGTGCATTGCGGTTGCAACCTAATATCAACTTGTGGTCCCATGTATTTGCCGAGATTTAAAAACATTCATAAACGAATTACAAATGATCGCAAAATCAAATCTAGAAAGCAAATTGGGAGAAAAATCTTACACATATTTTAAAATTATTTAATATATATGAATCAAATTTCAAAAATTTGTTCATACAACTAAATTTAGTCAGCATTTAGAATTAAAATCAACGACAAAAATTTATAGCAGCTGAAGTGAGGAACTATATTGGATATAGCAGTAGCCAACAATTCAGCAATATCGGAAGAACTAAGAGAATGTGGATTAAATAATGACATCAAAATTTTAAGATCTACCATCCCCAAGGATTCAAAAATAATCGAAAGTATATACATAGTATCAATGCATCCAAGTCCAAACACCAAAAATGAATATATCTACACGCATAAATTGCCTATAATTAACAAAATTCTTTAAAAAAAGTAGTGCATATTTAGAGGGGATATTTTGTAAAGTGACAATGCTCAAGTTTAGAAAAATATATAATTTAGTCGGTTTTTTTAGAATTATATCCTAATAACAATAAGTTTTGTAAATTTTCTTATGAGTTTATAGATTTTATACACCCAAACAATAAATTTGCTTTAAATCACATTTTTAAAAATGGAAAGAAAGTTTACAAAACTATTATTCAATAATGATCATTGGACCAGCTCCCGACCTGCTTAGTCCAATTTTTGCGGCCCATGAACAGGCCCAAGACCTGAACAAGTCCCACAGGGCTTAAATTAATGCGAATTGAATATTTGAAGCTTCTTTATTATTACAATACCTGGAAGATTTAGTTTATATTTATATTCATCTTTTTTGCTTTTATATAAATCTATTCCATGATACTTCGTTGAAAATTATCAATTGCTTTGTAAAAAACTTTATACATTAATTTTATATCACAGTTCTTTAATTCTGCTTATTAATTCTTGAAGTCTTTCTAATGTGTTGTCACCACAGTTGCAAGAAATTTCAAGTATTACTTTGTAAAGGTTTTCAATCTTTGTTTTTAACTATTATCTTATTAGATGTTTTAGTTGATGGGTGTTAAGTATAAATCCTATCTTTAAAAATGATGGAGTGATTTTTTCAGATATTTCTGTTTAGTTTATTGGTTTTAAGTACAAATCCTATTTTTAACATAATGGAGTAATTCTTTTCAGTTCTGTAATATAATTGATTGCATGCTTCGATATTCAATATTAAAGATGTCATTGTATAAATTATCACTTTTTGATCATGACACAATGACTGTACAATAAATGACAAAGCTAAACTTTTAACACTTTTCGTTTAATTATATTGCTACTGATCTTTTTTAAGCTAATTATTAATCATGTGACAGCCATTGATTCAATTTTTTAAAAAGAAGTTAAAAGCAAATTACTCAATGTTTGAAAATTTAGTACAATTATTTGATGTGTACTAGATGCGTATTATGGGCACTATAGTATGTTTCTACTTAATAGAGTTCAAACTTACTAGATGCTAAAGTATCAACTGTATTATGGGGTCTGTAGTGCTGCTATTTAATTGAATTTTAGGAGTTTGAAAAATCTACTAAATATGTGTTCATCTATAATTAAAATTCTTGAATTCTTTCCAATATATTGTCACTACAGTTGCAAGCATTTCATACATTACTTTGGAAAGCTTTTCAATCTTGCTTTCTGTCTTTAGTCCTATTAGATGTCTTATTATATTGGATTTAAGTACTAATCCAATTTTTTAATATGATGTAGTACTTCTTTTCAGATCTTTCTGGAATATAATAAATTGTATGCCTTGGTATTCAATATTAAAGACGAAATTGTAACTTTCTAGCAAATATATTGCTTTGATTCTTAGTATGTTTTAGATTGCAGCAAGTAAATTTATAATTCTATCAACTATACAAATTGGATATTCACTAAGACTTAATATATCTTGAATATTAATAATTCTATGTAATTTTGATCAATCATAAAATGCCGATGCATTAAATCTTTGATCATGGATTTTATGTATGCAAAAGGTACGTTTGAATCATTACTAAATTTGCAACAGTTGGCTTGTCATATGATGACAAAAATTTGTTTTTTTCCTTCCAATATTAAAATTCAGGAATGGCCATCTTTTGCTGTTTTCTTCTTCGATGGTAAATTGAATTAAAGAGTCTAAGTATATCGTCAACATCAAGCATAACAATGAAGTTACATGATTGATCAAAAGTACTAAGAACTTCATAAATCAATAATAAACCTTAAAGATATATTATTATTAAATGAATATCCAACATATATAGTCAATGGAATTATAAAATAAACTAGAAGACTTACTACAAACTAAAAATACTACAAACAAACAAAGTCATTATACAATTACATCTTTAATATTGAATATTGAGGCATCAATCAATTAAATTACAAAAAAAGTTACTCCATCACATTTAAAAATAGGACTTGTACTTAAAACAAATATACTGAGATATCTAATAGGATTAAAGACAGAAACCAAGATTGAAGATAATTCCAAAGAAGTATATGATGAAAATACTTGCAGTGGTGGTGCACTTTACATTTGAAGTACTTCAAGAAATTCACAAACCAGAATTAAAGAACCATTAACCACCTAAGCAACTGTGATATGAAATTTACGTATAAACTTTTATCCAAAGTAATATATAATTTTCAACTAAGCATTATGAAATCGATTTATATATTTATATAACATTCAGTGGTTTTCTGATGAGAAAAGAAGTATAGAAGACATATTTTGCAAAAAGGGGTTGCATATGTCGGTAGTTATTGTAGCAAATGATTGCCAATCACATTCGTTTCTAGCCTGAAGATGCTGTGATTTTAAATCAAGTTTAAGATCGTTTTAATGTTGGCATTGTGGAATTAACTGATGAATTGGAAGTTGCCTCATATATTCCTATAGAAAACAAAGCTTCTTGATATTGGTTTTAACATGCACTTTTTTTGAAACTCATTTGTACTTATGTGTTCATTATTTATGTTTGTTATTAAACGTTGATTAAAAATTGTTATCAGAGTAAATGTTTGATTCTTGAAAAAAAAATTATATAGAATTAATGGTACCAAGCTTCAACAAAAATTGATAAATATTTTATGAGTTTTTTATGTTATTAAAATACAAATTTATGCAAGCTATAAAATGGCATGCATTCCTCAAAAATTCCTTTTGCAGCACAAATAATCAAATCTAAAATCAAGGCTAAACATTCATTGTAGGTTGCCACTGAGGTGCTGGAAAATTTTGCTTTTAACCAGTAAGGATGAAGACAAGAAGTCCAACAGATCGCAGGTGAACCAGGTTACACCGATGAACATAATCAGTTATCTGCACCATTATAATAGTGAATTACAATGCTACAGCAAACATTCAAGTCATTGAGAATTCACGAATGCAGAGCACTGAGTATTGACTGAAACGTCTTTAAGATTCAGGTGAAGAATAACATCACAGGATGGGAATGCATAAGAAATTGAGAGCACAAATTTGCAATTCATTAAGCATATATGACCTACAGGTCGGGGTGTGGGCTAATTGCAAAAGTATACAATATTGAAGGCCCATTCAAAATTCTGCACTGTCTCTGTTAATCTTATGCAGCCTTAAAACTTCAATATTTGGATGCAACATTTCTGATTAATATTGGTTGAAATGATTACTTGTTCATAGATTTCCAAATTTTCAACAAATGCGTGAAGTACCTAATTAATGGTTGCAGAGACAATTTTTTCTGCAATATAGAATACATTTATTTAGTATATGTTAATGTGCTCAGTGAATGCAAGTTTTGAACTAATCTCTTCCAAAATATTTATACACATCACTAGCCGGGCTGGATGCTTTATTGAAATTTAAATTAATTTTTGCATAAATTGCTGATAGAAACAGGAGTCATGCAAATTTAGATTTTCCAGGCTATTCCACAATTGTCGAATGAGTAAGTACTGGCAATTAAATGAAATTTTTCGAATTACAACATCTGACATGCTAGCATAGAATAGAATATCCAGTAGTGGAAAAAAACCGTACCATTAACAAAACCTACAGAATTGTAGGTAGGGTCTTCTTGCTTTAACACGACTATCTGTACTCTTGGATCATGAATCTAGAGGCTGATTGAACTCGATTTCAAAATGTAATTTTAGGCGAAAATTCTTCTGTATATGTCAGTAGCTGTAATGCTGCATTATAATAAATTTTAATGCCCTTTTCATTTAATGGGGCAGTAGTTAACGAAGATTATGTGATTCAGCCACATCTAGATGCCAAGCATAATTTGATTAAATTTACGTGCATTTCTAGTGCGGAATATTCTATTATACTGCACAATTTCATCCTAAATCCAACAGTACGGTAGACCGATTTGAATTTTTGAAATTTATTACCAATTTAGTAACTATCGTTGGTAAATAGCTTATAGATGATAACGAACTCATTGAAATCATAATTGTACACACAAAATACCAAATACATTCTCTTTCTGTAAAATATTGGAGCTGTTTCACATGTACACATCTAGACAAAAGAAAGTGACCACCGTATTTTTCTTGATACTTTAATTTATCATTGAAATAGTTCAGTACTATTATAGATACCAAAACTAAGCAATTAATTTATGTAATGCACAACACCATTCTGATACCATGGTATTTATCGTTACATCTCTTATCATGNGATAGTACGGTTTCTATTTTCGTAATGGGCATAAAAGATTAGATTTGCATTTAGTGTATCTGCTCGTGGGGAAACACTATTTGAACAAACAGCTAGTCTGAAATCAAGGTGTTGATGCTCCACATTGTTTTGTTTTACTTAAATAGCAAGCCATTAGTATATCTTTACCGATAACTGAAAACCATCTTATGATTTGATAAAAATATTATAGTAAACTCGAAACCCTTAAAGAGGTCTGAACAAACAGTAGCAACATTTTATCATCAGAATAATTTCGCCAGTTTTCTATTGCTTAACTTGCAATCTTTTCCCAATCGAAATCTGGTTTGAGATAGACGATTATTTATGAATATGCTCATATAATTGATTAGAAATTCGTAGTTCAAAAACTTTGCTCATAAGAAATAAGTGCTTTTCATAAATTCGGCATACAAATTAAACATATAAAATGGAAAACTACGAATTGGCTTCAAAAACAAAGGTAATTTTCCATGAAATTTAAATATAAGAAACTTGGCAATACTTCACAGTATAATTTTTAGTAGAAAAATTTTTAAGACGTGGTGGGGGCTGAATTAACCCTCCCCCCGTGGCAAACAGGGTTAAAACAAAACGAAAGTTAAAAATCAACATGTAACAAAATAAAACTAAATTATGGATGGATTATCCCATATTCCTGACAAATATTTGGGTTTCATCGTTTCAAGAAAATGTCGCCGCCACATTACGATTAACCTTTCATAACCATTTTCTTGCTTTGCAAAGTATTCACAAACTTTTTGACCATGGGGTACGAAAGTTGATTCACTGGGATCAAATCTAAAGTAAGAGGTGAAAATAAGACAAAGGTATTTTAGGAATTTTTTTTACATGTACTGCTACAATTTTAATGATATAACTATTTTGAAATTCACTAAGTGTTATTATGAATTCAGAATTTTGTAAATTTTTAAAAAATCATCTAAATACTTTTCTTCTTTTCCGAACACTAGCTCAATAACTAAGGTGTTATTAATGATGTATTCAAAAAACCTATTTCAGTTTCACAAAGGGTAGGATATGAAGTAAGTATTCCATTTGCTTAAAATATTTTCAAAAAGGAAATGATGTCGTTGAATGGCAAAATCACACTGAAAGTTTCAATAAAACATAACAGCTAAAACTCAGACTTCTAAATGGTTCTAGATTTCAAATTGCACACGATTACATTAAGTAATGGAAATTTGTTTATTGATGTCTCCTAAACGAAGCCCAAAATTGCGGAACTCGAATCTAAACAAATTCACATGAGCGAAATTACACCATCAGGTCTTATATCTCGATGATATTGATATTTTAGATGCTGGAAGAATGTAAATTTTTTTACCAGTGTCATCTTATTTTCAACATACGGAAATAATATCAAAGTCCTTAGTTTGAATCATGCATGCAAAGGTTAAATAAAAGCTATCGAAACACACATCTTCCTTCATACGTGATTTTGAGAATGTGGCCATCCTCAAAATGATCTAATATTTAAACACATCATTAGCCGGGCTGGATGCTTTATTGAAATTTAAATAATTTTTTTTGCATATATTACTAATAGAAACAGGAGTCATGCAAAATTTAGTTTTTCCAGAAGTAGCATGAGAAACAATGAGACAGTAAATCTTACAACTATTCCATTGTGCAGTGATGATAATATCTACCATAATATATATTGCATGAAGAAATTTTTCAATTTACATTCGATTAATATATAACCCTCTAACGGCAAATTCAAAACTGTATTTAATGGATCACTCACAAAAAAGAAATGGGGTTGTGAATAGTGTAAACGCAAAATTTGAAATTTGCGAATGCAATTTCTTCATCATTGAAACAATCATATTTCAGAAATGTGTATAATGTCCCTAAAACAATCCTGGAGCTGAAAGTCATCATATTTAATCAAGTACAAATCTTCATAAAAAGAAAATTCAACAACTTTATTAATCATTCGTAAAAGTCGTAAAAATTAATAATATATTGCGAAATTTCCTTAAAAACGAAAATAAAATCTTGATTAATAAAATACCTTTATACCACATTCTGATTAAAATATATTTTTAAATACTGGTATTACATCTTTCCTTTTTACTAAATCTGAAATACCTCAGATGTAAAACTTAACGCAAAGCACAGTTACGTTGTAATACAATTTCCAATCACCCAGCTATTTGCAAAAAGCAGCAATGCCTACAGCAAGTAAAGAACATTTGAACGGAATATTAAATTAAACTCTCATTGAAGGAGATGTTTTGGAACTTCCGCACTGACTGTATCTGGATCTCCACCAACAGCTATATTTAACACTTTTTCCGCTGTTTTGACAGACATCAGTCGCCTACATCCACACTCAACAGCCTATCTTTATCGCGTAAGGTGCTAATGAGCATGGATATATTTTTAGATGCAGAATGCAACTTTCAAAGAATCTCTTTAGGAGAGTCAAGCAAGTAACGAAAATCTGCTGAAAATGTTGCTTCTATCTCCGCTCCAAAGCCATGTCGTAAAACCCCAAAAGGGGAGAAAGAAGGCATAAACGCAACAGACAATGTATAAAAAGCAAATGTTGTTTGTATCAATTGTGATGAAAATGGCGGAAGAGGTCTGAAAACTCGGAGCACTGTGAGTAATGTTATGATTGGAACCATTATTAGCGTGCACGGATTTATGTAGATGACAGTAAACCAGACAACCTATGTAAGCATTGTCCGCAGACCAATGACGTGTAACCTTCATATAAAAATACAGTAGAGCTATCCTATTTTGAGATTATGTTTGTGAGTTGTGTTTCCAAATACAATAATTAATGTGGACGAAGTCTATATATGTTTTACTGGAAAAAAGTCTTGGGCTATTAGAGCATTGAAATTTGTATTTTTATAGAAGTATTTGTCAGTAGAATATATGATTTTGGAGCCAATTAAATGCATTAGTCATTTTATGCAATCAAAAAATCTAATTCATGAGCCTAAAGAGAAAAGGCTAAAGTTTACAAAGCATAGCTTACACAATTTCCCTGGGACACAACGGGACAAATGAACAATTGGTGAATATTTGCAAAATTAGTTGCAGGTTTCAGTATATTAGTGATGAACCGTTAAATGTTAAGTATTCAGTTGTCCTCTGGGTTCCCTACATAGCTGTTTCATGGAGATTCTGTATTTCAAAAATCCATATCTTACCCCATTGAAACTCGCCTGGGATTTTTGATGGATCGCGATCAAGGGCGCGCAAGGAATCAAGAATCAAATTGATTTTTTAATGTGAGAAATTAATCGCTGGCAATGGAAATTAAATGTTAAACTATTTTGTATGTATTTTAGACAGGGTACTTCGCAGCCAATAAAATTACGTGTTCCCTACTGGTAGAGGAAACAAGGTCTTCTACAAAATTTAACAATAGTTTTATTCGCAGCAATAAAAATTGGTAATTTCAATTGGAAATCGCATTGCATAGTGATCTGATCGATTCTGATGATACATGAATTACACAGCCTTACTCGTGAACAAGAACACTTTGAAGCATAACATTAAAATTAAGCAACTGGCAAAATTTCCTTCTAAGAAACCATAAGCAGAATGTAAACATTATAAAAATTACCCCTTTTCCTCTAGTGAAACTTGAATAATTTCAGGAGTTATCTCTTCATGGGATGGTAAATTGAAATGTTCTTTAATAACTTGATATAACTCTGCTAGTCTTGAAGGTGGAAGCTTATCGCCATGCTTTAATACAGTTCTAAAACAATTTGATGAGGAAAAGTTAAAATGGTAGTTAAGAAGAGCAGCATGTCAAATTCTACAGAAAAATAAATGAAAATTAAAATTTGGGTTAATCACAATAAATTTATGAATATCTTTTAACATCAGTTTAATTGTAAATAATCTACAGTAATTTTAGTACTGCATGACATTTTCAATGTGATTTCACATGTAACATTATGCTCATATAAACGTTGGAACAAAAAATCTTAGCTTGATAGAAAAAAAACAATGAGTAGCACTAAAAAAAATTAGTAGATTCAATGTTTTTGCTGAAATTACTTCAGTAAATCAGCGTTTTGGCAAAATCGTGATTTGTAATTATGACAATGCACACTGTTTAAAACTTGGCTAAAAACATTGAATAAATGAAGAAAGTATTATTTTCTATAATTATATACTTAATTTGTGAGAGATTTTTTGAAAATTGTACTTAGGAATAATGATATAAATTTTATTATTTTTCCAAAAATTTCATTAAAAAATATAAAAAAAACTTTCTTATAAATTACTTATTATAAACACAATTAATTGCATCTCATTGTACAAGCTAAAAGAAAATTTCACTTTTTTGAAAGCATTATAAAATTATCCTTCTAATTTTTCTGCTCCAATTTGCCATCACAAGGATATTTTTTAAATATAAAATTTCTTGAATGTAATTTTTGTTTTTTAAACCATGAAATATTTTTAAATGGCCAGTAAATTAAAAGGAAATAATCTTTCACTAAAATACTCGAAAAAATGGATAGATTTTACGCAAAGCATATTAGGTGATTACTTAAACAGGCAAAAAATATGAATTTGTTTTCAGTTTGCGATCGAAAATATCAAAATTTGTGTAGAATATACACACGATTAGTAAAAAGAAATGGCTTAACGAAAAACTAGAATGAAATTGGTCAAAACGTCTAAAAAATAAAAAGTGAATTTTAAAACTTTTGATTTTTTTATTATTGGCCAAAACGCCTAAAAAATTTAACACAATGCAATGTCATAAAAACAAAAGAAAGCCTCTTTAATCATGTGTAAATAATTGCTTCAAATTTCCTCATTCTAAGCCTTCAACATTTTTCTGTAAAACCTTTTAAAGTATATCACGACAATGGAAATGCAAATAATCATTGCATATTTGCTGTTAAAAATACTTTTAATGTTGCATAACAGAGATGAAAATTCTATGGCAAAAAAGCTTCATCATAAAAGTATGAACATTTCTTGTGGCAGAGTTAGTTGTTAGCAAGCTATAATTGATATGCCTTACCGCATTTTAAAGGACACATTAGATATAAATTCACTAAATTTGCTGCTATTTGTTCTGCTATACTACTCCTGTGCTGAAATTGTAAAGATATTCTAAAAATACTATTATATTGCATTGTACTATAAAACTTGTCGCTCAAGGAGCGTAATAAGATATAGGAAGTTTGTTCAGGGATGAAAACTTGCAGATAATTATAATAAATGCAAAAACGCTAATTCCTGAAAATTATATAGTATGATGATAAACTCAGTATTTTGGCACAATTTTATTTCATTAAGTGAATTTGAAGTATCCTGTTAAAATGTATTTAT
Source organism: Hofstenia miamia (assembly GCA_900660155.1). Lineage (NCBI taxonomy): Eukaryota > Metazoa > Xenacoelomorpha > Acoela > Hofsteniidae > Hofstenia > Hofstenia miamia. The sequence continues at coordinate 1,062,764 of CABFPE010000189.1, forward strand.
TTTACAAATTTGACTTGAATTTGCATCAGCAAAACTTTATGACTAGTGTTGACGAATTTCAAAATTTTATTCCCATAAAAAACCAAATAGGTAGAAATTGTTCTATCAAATCAACGATTACGATTAGATACCTGGCTGCTTCGCATGCTTTATCTCTCGATGAACGTTCAGATTTTGGGGTTGAAATAGCTTCAGAACCGAAAGGAGCATGACATAGCTTAGCGAGTTTCAAACGAATCTCGTGGTCGTATGCATTATTAACGAATGCCTTTAACTGCACATGCGCACAAATACTTCATGCCAAAATAAAATTTTTTTAAGAAAGTTACAAGAAAGTTTTGATACTGAAAACTGAAAATCAAAAAAAGTTTCAATACTGAGACTAGATCTACATTTACTCAACATGAACGATATTGATGAATAGACGTTTTTTTTTATAAGAAAGTGGTTTCGATATTCAAGAGGAACGACGTTTTTCCTCACTAAATGCTTCTTTACACCGCAAACCACACACTCGTTCACCCGCGGTTCCAAAAGAAATTTATCAGTAGTGCGAACTTGTGGCTCAAAATGCAGTTCAACAGAATCTGTGTCAAGGCGGTCTAAAGAAAATGAATTAACTTAAGTAGTTACAACTCATTCATGGTTTTCAAATAAAATGGGTTTCCAAACATGTAAAAATTTTATAAATCATTTTATCCATTACTTAAAAAATTGATTGAATAATCTCAACCCCTAATTTACTCAGTGTGCATTTCTACCTAAGCACATAGTGTTCAAAAAACTCTAAGTAGAAAAACAAGTTGAATATGAAAATTTTAGAAAATATATTTCAGAAGTGTCTTAGTTATATAGAAATAACTTTGAAGAACTACTTAAGAAGAACCATATTAAGAAAATGCTCGCAATTTCAAAGGCGAAGACCAAAAAATATTCAAAAGTCAGTAGCATAATCGAAACATTATTATAATTATATAAGTGAAAACCGACGGATTGTGAAAAAACAAGCATAATTACGTGCTAGTCCTTTAGCAATGTACCACTCCATTTTCTTACGACTACAAGTGGATAAGAGAGCACCGTCTTGAGCGTAAAGTTTACAATTGCTGTAAAAATGTTGCTTGGCAGCACTGTGCGGATTGTAAGCAGTTGTTTTTGGTTTTTTACTAGAATTCTAAAATACAGATTCTTATAATTATTTCCAGTGGAAAATTTATAAACTTCATTTGTTAGCTAGCCAAGGTTAATAACAAAATTTACTTTGCATTATATTATACTAATCAAATATTTACACGCACATTTAAAGATTTAGAATTGAATGGTATTGAAGAATACTGTGAAATGATATGTCCGTGTTTTTCATAAATTTCTGATAAAGACAGAGCTTTGGATTCAACGGAATTAAAAATAGCACGGAGAATCTTTAAGGCCACAATCGCGTCCATAGCAGCATAAGAAACCTAAACACAACAGTAAACGCCAACTCAATAAAAGCGCATAAACAATAATCGTAAAATTTGGTTTTCAATCTTCAACTAGAGAAATAGTAAAAAAAACATCACTTTGATAAAAGTGAAAAAATTGGTCTTTCACCAAATTTACTGTAAAAATAACAAGAATAAACATTCGATTTTCAGTATATTTTTCAAAAATTATATATAAGATGAGTCGAATACCACCAATGGACATTTCAGAGAATAATTCTCACATAAGAGAGAGGGTAAATAAAGCTATTGAGCATGATAAAGCAGAAATTTCAAGATACCCTAATCAACTTTTTTAATTAAAAAATACCTCAAAATAATTATAAAGCAACGATGCATGTCAAATTACCTGTTGCCTTGTGTAATGTTGAGAATTCCAATTCGATAATCTTTGGGATTTATCTAAATCTATTTTAACGAAATACTTTGTCAGAGCTTCCAGGCTTTTCCTAAAACAATTAAACATTAAATTTCTTTGACTACCTACGACATTGAATAAGGTCCACAATAGTAATTGTAAAAGAATCACTTCAGCACAGTGTATAAATATTCAAAATTGAAATAATGCAAAAAGCAATAAACAAATTCTGAAAAAATAAGTACCACTTTAATGGTATGTTAAGATGCTTAACTAAATGTCGTAGATCAATGTAAGAAGCAACATGTACGCCATGGAGACTGCGAAGTTTATCAAAATCTCCATCGATCCCAACTCCAAATTTGAAAACTCTAAACAAAAATTTCAATACATATAGTTTCTATCATATATCCTCTTGAAAAGGCTCACTAAAAATATCTTCATAAACATACACGGACAGAAGTGCCAGAAATATTGAACTGTCAAAATCCAATTACATCACTAGTTTAAATGTAATGCGAATTCTAAAAATTTTTAATGTCAATTTATAAGATATCTTTGACATACTTTAGTGAGGTTTTTCAAAGTGAATAAAGGATAGAAACTCCATTCCTGATAAGATTAATACGAAATTAAATTTTTCAAAAAAAAATTAATGCTGATGTTGAAAATCAAATTTACAAATTTAATCCGTAGAAAAATAATTCGTCACGCAGGGTGTCTCAGTCATTATTTTTGGTACTGTACTGTACATCTACACATTTGAAACCTGCACGTACTGCCTACTGGTCTCTATTAGAGATAAAAAATCATTGATGAGCCTAAAAACTACATTAAGATCATTGTCTAAATACTAGGGAGTCTGTGCAATAGCATAGATTACAAATATTTATAAAACTATATTTTTAACATGAAACATTTTTTGATTACTGATAAACAATTCGCAGTTACCGACTGCATATGTTAATGCATATACAAAATATCCGAACTAAACAGGGTAGCACTTTAGATTTACATATGACCATCAGATGTAATGAACCCTGTTTAAATTTTTTTGAAGTTTTTATCGTAAGTACAGTGGCAATGCACACAGAGGATTCGAAGCAAACAGACATTTGAATTGGTCGATTCCAGTAAAATAATAATCAAGTTCTCTCAGGATGTAGTCACAGTTAATGTATCCTTCTCTTCTAAAATTCTGAAAAAAAACAGTAGTTAACGTGCATTTGGAATATTTAACTTCGAAATAAACCATTTCAATTAACGGTAAAATTAAATTTGTTTTCTTTACAAGTAGGAATACATACATTGAGCGAGATTTAATTTTCGGTAACTAAAGTACAATACAAAGCTTGCATAATTAATGATGCAGGACCTAAATTCGATATAAGTCAGGATTGCGAAAAATTTGAATTTTTTATTACAATTGGTTTTCGATTGGTCATTTATCAAGCAGGTGCGTCAAAAAGTATACTAAAAAATGGTCTAAGGCCTACCACTGATACTGAAAAAATCCGTTTTTGCATTGAATTGAATCGATTTAAACGATGACTTAACCCTGTTTACACATTATGTCTAAGAATATACGTGTATACATTTAAAGGACTTCATTTAGCCATAATCATATTTCCTGCAAAATTTGTATTTGAAAAACTAAGACACCAACAAAGAATTCATTAAGAATTGATATATTATGTTAAAACTGAAATTATAAAGCACATAAAATACTATTAATGAACCCCAAAAAATCGCATCTAATAAACTGGAACTTAGAAAATCCGTTTAATACTTGTATTTTATAAAATTACAATAATTGCTTAAAAATGATATTAAATGTAACAAACCATACTCTACATCAGAGAGAAAGTTATCCAGCAGATCAATTGAATTTTGTGGTAATCTATTGATGCGAACTAAAAACGCTTCACTTGTTGATGCTATTTGCAATAAAGACACAGATTTAACAGTCCCATTTTCTTTACTCCATTCACAATCCAAACCCAACAAAGGCAATGATTTCAATGTTTCACTCAAGTGTAATAAAACGCTTCTTAATTCTAAAATTTCCAGAAAAATTTAAAAAAATTAAGTGATAGTTAAGAAAGATTGAATTTTATTAAATTTATAATTGTAAACCAAAGGAGGTGTCAATATTGCAGGATTAGTTCAGAATGCTTACCATTTTCACTTGAAATCAGTGTAACTTTGACATCACACAATGAAAAAGTGCGTGGACTGCTTATATATTGAAGAGACAAGGATTTAAAGAAATACCGCTCTAAAACAAATATATTTATAATTGCCATATGTAATTTCGGACCCGATATATATATATACAGGGTG
>CABFPE010000189.1:1073098-1085488 GCA_900660155.1 Hofstenia miamia
GAATTCCAGTACTGCAAATTTCAATTGTTTTGTATAATTTGGTATTTTTTAATTACTCCTATTAAAATAAGGGCAATCAATATTCAATAAGTAAAGAAGCTTACCTTTTAATGGTGATATGTACTTAAGCCAAAGCATAAATCAATGAAGAACCACAACAAGGTTCCTCAAAGATACACACTAGGATGGATATATTCAATATATCCTGCTAAGAATAATCATGGCATAACGTGAAATAGCAAGATCTAAAGTAAAACAAGGGTAAAAGAATACGGCAAATTTTAGTTGAAATGATAAGATTACATCGCCGAATAGATTAAATAGAGAGTTTTCCACAAATAAATTCAATAAANAATAATTCTGTCACTGTTATTGATTGTTCATAATTTAGTAAAATCAGTGCAGTAACATCAAAAAATAAAAATTAAATTTATGAAGCCTTGGATAAATACCCCAAGCACTTTTGTTTATAAACAGGGTAGGTCTAAATACCAAAGTAAAATTTGTAAGCAAATAATACGAAAGGGAGATTTAACATGTTAGAAATGAGCATTTAATTATTAAATTTTGACTGTACTAATTCCATAATTATTCAAGTGTAAAGTTATTTATCAGTTATGTTTAATATTAATTATTTATTCATTATGCATTTGCTTTCATTTTCTATTAAATTTATTGTTTTTTACAAAAATTAGCAATCAACATGTTGAGCCCTTGGAGAGCAGAGATCCCTCTGCTAAGCTGCCACCAAGTTTACTGATTTCTGCATGCAGTGAAGAAAACTGCTTCTGGTCGCAATGATATCCCCCATTGGATCTTGTTGGAAAATGCTGAATGGCTTGCTGAACTACTAACGCACATAATCAATTTATCATTGAAGACTGGAAGATTTCCAAGATCTTGGAAAATTGCAAAGACTGTCCCAGTCACTAAAGTAACAAAGCCAATGCAGTCAAAGGACTATAGACCAGTATCTGTTACCAACATAATAGCAAGATGTTCTGAAAGAATTGTCATCAAAACATTTCTTGATCAGGCACATCAATCATTCATATCAAATAACCAGTTTGGCTTTGAAAGAATGGTTGGACCACAGCAGCTGGCATGTTACATTTGATTATGTGTGACTGGTAGTTTTAGATATGTCAAAAGCATTTGACATGGTTGCTCATAGCAGTATTGTTTCTGGTTTGAGGAATTTTAATCCATGTCTTAATCCTCACATTGTAAATTGTTTAATAAACTTCCTGGAGGATAGAAAGCACTTTACAGTGACAAAAGAAGGTAGCTCTACTGTTCTCATGGCTTATCAGGATTTCCCATAAGGGACTGTTGGTGGTCCAATTTATTATAACATATCTGTCAATAATGTTGCAGTTGAAGTTGAGTCTGTTCATCCTAGATGATTTGCTGATGATAACACTGAGGTCATTGATGGAATCTTTGGCTGTGATGATTGTGCTAGTGCAGTAATTTCAAATTCTCAAGGATGATTTGAGGCTAAAAATCTGAGATCTGATTATGCTGAAAATCACTTATGACACCAAGTTGCAACTGGAGGTGTATCAACTGGCATATTCCCCCATAGACATTTGAAGGTCTATTGATTTTATATTATATTGATATTATGGATGGTAATCTATAATCTAAAATAAAGTTCATAGCATTTAATTAATATATTGTAGCCTTATAAAATACCAAAAGGAGCTATTTATTCCTTTTTAATTTGTATATTTAAATTTTTGGAAGTTAAACCTATTTTTTCATTTCTTACCTCAAAATAAATATTTCCATTGATAAAGAATTGAAAATTTAAAAATTCAATTTTTATGGTATTTTCAAGTGGATTTTTGATGAAATTTGAATTGAACTTTTAATGACTTTTCTTTTGAGTTTTTTCTGATTTCCTAATAGAAATTACATTGAGGTTGAGTTTTCAGCACTTTATGTACCTTAATATTCTCATTTCTAACCTTAAAAATAAAAGTCACAATCTCAGTCACAATATCTCAAATTACCTGGCTTTATGTAAAGGATATTTGTCCTACCTTAAAAGTAAGCTGTTGATATAACATAAATTGAGGCTTTCACTAAAATTTATTTGTTTTTAGCCAAACTTAGCTTAAATTTCTTAAAAATTAGGCAAACATTAAAAATTTTTGCTAAGTTTTGGAAAATTTGGCTGTTTTTATTGTTGAGATTTCATGAAATTGTTTTTCCCAGAAATTTATTAATTTTCATTGAACTTACAAATTAAGAGTTTTGTTAACAAAGAGGTTGTGACATTAGCCAACACTAATGGGACAGCTAATTTTGAAAAACTCAGGGTTATCAAGTTACTCAGACTGAATTTAAGGTATTACATTTTGAGTTTGAGTTCAAGTATTTTTTTAAAGAAAATTCTGAGTTTGATTGAGTTTTTTCTTTTCCCAAGTTTTTTAGAGTAAGATAAATGTATTTTACAATAATTTTAAGCAATTGGTAAAGAAATTGAAATCTAAAATAATTAAATATTTACAGTATTTTCTAGTGGATTTTCTATCTAGTTCAAGTTTGAGTTTTCATGATTTCTCTTCCAAGTTTTTCTTATCAAGTTTTTTGAGCTTATTTTAGTTCAAGTTCATAACATTCTAAGTGCTCAAAAACACTAAAAAAAACTTAGCAAATATTTTTAGTGGTCAATAATTACTAGCAATCTACAAATAGTCAACAATAATGCAAATTACAAATATATAAATTTTGGTGTATTTGAAAGCAAAGCTTTAGTCATAACCTGAATGTTAAGTGAAATCCCAATACATTTGGATTGCCAAATTGAAAATAAATAAGAATTATAATACTAAAAATTAAACTTTTATTATTAATTTTTGCATTTTCATCCCCTTTCATTATATTTCTGTGTTGTTGGCTTCTTTAATATTTTCATTACTGGGTCTTTAAATTTTGCAATCTATTTCCTTGGGATAAAAAATTTTGGTTTATATTTTTTGCCCTCCTTTCTGCAAATTATTAACAATGGCATACAGAAATTACCTTGAAAAACAAATTACTTCAAATTGGAATTACATCAAAATGACTGTATTTAGAATGAAAAATATTTAGAATGTGAATTGAACATAAGATTGTGGTTTCATGCAAAATTTTACAAAAATATGATATTATGAAAAAATAACAAATTTCAAGAAATCAGCAGAATCCTTAAAGTATATTACATGGTAAGTTAAGCAGAAGTGGTGAACATTTTGCAAATGTAGAGCATATGGAAGATGTGGATATACAAGAATGCAAAAAAACTGAGTAACTACAGCACAACTCACAAATTGATTAGTTTGTGATACTATCATAAATACAGCACCCTATAAAACAGCAATTTTAAAATATAAAATTTGAAAGAATAGAAAATAGAAATATTATTTATGCAATAACTCTAGCAATTATTAAAAAAGCTCTAATGATTTTCTAAGTTAATGCATTTAATAGTGCTTTTAGTTTCATTACTCCTTGTTATGCATTTTTTCACTAATTTTTTGTATTACAATAAATTGCATACTTATGATACATATTCACTTAAAGAATATTCCTATTTAAGGTATTCTCCATTTAAATTATTTTCATATTTCATTTGATTTCTATGCATGGAAATTTCATATTTCTTTTTACTGGCAGTCATTAACTTAGAACCAACATTTATTTTCTTTTGAGCAATAATTCAAATTGCACTGATGAAATTTGCTTAAATTAATCATGAATGAGGCATAAAAGATCAGGAAACTCAAATTTATGTTATAGTTTCATCAATCAATTGATTTTTAGGTGTAATTTCTTCTTACTACATGAATATTATATTTAGTCTCATAAAACCTATTAAAATAATGAATGATTTTTGTGCTTCATTCATGCTTATTTTAAGCAAATTCATACAATGCAATTGCATTGTCAATTTAGAAAAAGTGATNAATATTTACAGTATTTTCTAGTGGATTTTTGATCTAGTTCAAGTTTGAGTTTTCATGATTTCTCTTCCAAGTTTTTCTTATCAAGTTTTTTGAGCTTATTTTAGTTCAAGTTCATAACATTCTAAGTGCTCAAAAACACTAAAAAAAACTTAGCAAATATTTTTAGTGGTCAATAATTACTAGCAATCTACAAATAGTCAACAATAATGCAAATTACAAATATATAAATTTTGGTGTATTTGAAAGCAAAGCTTTAGTCATAACCTGAATGTTAAGTGAAATCCCAATACATTTGGATTGCCAAATTGAAAATAAATAAGAATTATAATACTAAAAATTAAACTTTTATTATTAATTTTTGCATTTTCATCCCCTTTCATTATATTTCTGTGTTGTTGGCTTCTTTAATATTTTCATTACTGGGTCTTTAAATTTTGCAATCTATTTCCTTGGGATAAAAAATTTTGGTTTATATTTTTTGCCCTCCTTTCTGCAAATTATTAACAATGGCATACAGAAATTACCTTGAAAAACAAATTACTTCAAATTGGAATTACATCAAAATGACTGTATTTAGAATGAAAAATATTTAGAATGTGAATTGAACATAAGATTGTGGTTTCATGCAAAATTTTACAAAAATATGATATTATGAAAAAATAACAAATTTCAAGAAATCAGCAGAATCCTTAAAGTATATTACATGGTAAGTTAAGCAGAAGTGGTGAACATTTTGCAAATGTAGAGCATATGGAAGATGTGGATATACAAGAATGCAAAAAAACTGAGTAACTACAGCACAACTCACAAATTGATTAGTTTGTGATACTATCATAAATACAGCACCCTATAAAACAGCAATTTTAAAATATAAAATTTGAAAGAATAGAAAATAGAAATATTATTTATGCAATAACTCTAGCAATTATTAAAAAAGCTCTAATGATTTTCTAAGTTAATGCATTTAATAGTGCTTTTAGTTTCATTACTCCTTGTTATGCATTTTTTCACTAATTTTTTGTATTACAATAAATTGCATACTTATGATACATATTCACTTAAAGAATATTCCTATTTAAGGTATTCTCCATTTAAATTATTTTCATATTTCATTTGATTTCTATGCATGGAAATTTCATATTTCTTTTTACTGGCAGTCATTAACTTAGAACCAACATTTATTTTCTTTTGAGCAATAATTCAAATTGCACTGATGAAATTTGCTTAAATTAATCATGAATGAGGCATAAAAGATCAGGAAACTCAAATTTATGTTATAGTTTCATCAATCAATTGATTTTTAGGTGTAATTTCTTCTTACTACATGAATATTATATTTAGTCTCATAAAACCTATTAAAATAATGAATGATTTTTGTGCTTCATTCATGCTTATTTTAAGCAAATTCATACAATGCAATTGCATTGTCAATTTAGAAAAAGTGATTGCTGGTCCCAAGCAAATCATTGGAACCAACTTTTTACATTGCTATTTCTATATACTATTTGCAACAAATGACAAAAAGTAAAATTATTAATAAAATTAACATTGAATAAAAAGCATCCTAATTTAATTAATATATATTAGTATGTATAAATTAATGAATTTAACAATTATAACATTAATTAATGAATAGCAATTTCACAATGTTTGAATTTTTCAAAGTTCATAAGAATAGTTCTTAATTATTAGGTAAAAAATGTTCTGTAGAACATGTATTGCAATTTTAAACAACATATTCCTTTAAAAAAAATCAAGTTTCAATTAATAATGTGGCATTAGTATGAAATGAGCTAACTGTTCTACTATTGAGGGTTTCAAGTCAATGCATGGATTTACTGATAATTAACTCCTCCTGCTATTATACCCTATCCTACTAAAAGTTAAAAGTAAACAGCAGATTGTCTTAGGGAAGAGTAGCAACACTGACCTGATATCAATAACCTTTAAGAAACAGTCATATAAAACTAGAGCCCCAATTAAGGTAAAGAATAAGAAGCCATAACTCTTGTATGTGAGTAATGAACCTAAGTACTTAGTTAAATAACCTAACCTCAGTGCATTTCTCATCTCATGCAAATTTAGGTGAAAGCAATAATAACAATTTTCATTATGAATGAAAAGCAGTACAACAGCCATAACCTAAGTTAAAGGAAAGCAAACCATGTATCTGGGTGCCCTTTACCTATGCAGTTGAAATTTAGAAATACATAATTATAATATAATAGTAAGTCAAAAATAAAAAGTAAAAACAAATTTACTGAGACTAAATTGAAGAAGAATATTGTAGAATCACTCAGGGACACCCAGGTAAATTATTTCATATTTTGGTAATTATGTTTGATTTATACATTAATTTCCATTACATTATTAGCTGATTACATAAGTCTATCAATGACATTGAATTCAACAGTGGTATTGTGCTAAGGTTGGTACTTTTTATCAACATATGAAATCTTGAAACTGACATAGGGAACCTTTCAAAAGACATAGCAAATCATTATGACAATATGAACAAAAAATTTAGCATGAATGAGGTATACATATCAATTATATCAAAAGAGACATCAAAATTTAGTTTTAGCAGTTGTTTATTGAGTTGTAATCTAGACTAAATGATAAAATATTATACTTTATTTCATAAAAAAAACTCAGATAAATATTTTAATGTACATATGAGAAAATTTTAAATGACCCATCTAATGTTATTAATATTCATACCTCATTCATACTAAATTTTTGTTCATATTGTCATAATGATTTGCTATGTTGATCTCAAGGTTCCTTATGCTGGTTTCAAGATTTCATAGCTTGATAAAAAGTACCAACCTTGTGCTAATAGTAATTGTCCCCATATTTTATTGCATGTGTTATTATTACTCAATTAATTTGTGAGGGAAATTGGATTTGAAAGTGTAAACAAAGTGCAGGTAATTATTGCTCAGTGTATAAATATGATTAACATGTGCAAAATGATAATAGATGTTGCTTCACTCAAATGTGTTATTTTTCCTGATAATTTATTACTTAAGAATTTTTCTAAGATAATAAGCTAGGTTGTCAGCAACAATTTGGAAACACCACTTTGCATTATAATGGTGACAAATAGCTGTTATGATAGTCCCCAATTCCAGTGGCAGTGTGTGGCATTATGTTCACGGTGGACCCTACCAATGCAAAACTATAATATTCTTACATTTTTAGTTTTCAGTAAATAATTCACTGATACATGAATAAATTTGCTCATAATTTTCAGGAAAATCAATGATTATTAAAATTTGAAAACTTAACAATGAAATTGTGATCTCTTGACAACTATATAAACCAAACAGCAAATGTTTTAAACCAGGAACCTAAAATATAAAAAATCTAGATTTTGAAAAAGCTCATCTATTTTTTATGACTGAAATGACAACAAATATAATAGGCTTTGTCATGTTTGTGTTTGTTTTGTTTGTATATATTGTCAGTCCAAGGCAGCCCAGTGCCAAGTAAAATGAAATTATGTTAAATTCATTTTGAAGCATAGTGATTTTGAGTCCAAGAAGGTTGAAATAGGTATTAGAAAGTGAAATTTCAATAATGTTTCCAAATCATAATGAATTTGAGGTTCTTAGGATTGGATATTAGTAGGATTGTTATGGTATGCTTTTGATCACATCTATTCATTTAATCCTCCTCTACAGAAGTTTTATTCATGTTTTATTCATGTTGATGGCCTGGTGATTATAGATTAAAAATTTTTATGTGACCATCACTTGTTAGAATTAAATATTTAAAATACCATTTGAAAGCAGTTTTTCTTATGCATCTTAAAAAGCAAACAGGATTTGAATATGACCCATAATAAATGAAATACTCAATTACAAACTTTGAGAGTTTGAGAATTTTCAATAGTGTCAAAATAATCCTCATTTAATATCTTTATAGTTTCTTGATATATTAACCTCAAAATATGTACACAACATAAGCTTTTCATACAATTCAAGTATTAGCCTAAAAGGTTAAAATAATCAAGCAGGTATTTGTCAATATTTTATTAAAATCATAAAAAGGGTGGATCTTAGCATACTATATACTGTTTGATGGAGCAACACTAGGTCAAAGTTCTCTTCAGCTTTAAAATGGTAGTTATAATATTGAATGGGATGTATATAAAAAACCTCTAAGATTTGAAAATGTTTTACAAAGTAGGCTATTTTTAGTAGGCCATATAGTTTATTCAGTATCNCAGCATTGAGGAGATAGGTGATTGAAGTGACATTTAATGTAGAGTGGTTAAACAGAAAAAGGTCGTCTCAAGGCTCCCACAACCTTTTGTAGGCACTACACACTATTGCAGCACTTGTTTCTCTAAAGGTGTACTATTTCATGTTATTCCACCTTCACAAGATTACTCTGTTTTTGATTTGCCATTGGTTTTGAATATTGCATACATATTGTTTACAAGAAAGGTGGATGGAGGCAATTTGGTCTGCCTTTTAATGAACAATTCTGATTGGATAAATTGGAAATTTATAACTCAATGCAAAGCAGCCAAAAATTGCATTACAAATTGTATTTACTGCTGTAATATCTGTTTTAATTTGTTAATATTTTGCCATTTTTGATAAACTAGCTATTTACATCTACATGCACATTATTTCTGTAATACCATACTCTGTTTATTTAATTCAAAATGTGAGTAATAAATTATTATTCATTAGAGGAAATTTAATTCTAAAATTTATAAGTCCTCTAACAGTCAAGTAATTCAGTGCAAATTTAATATTAATGTAAACTATTTGAAATTAAATGTACTTGTTTTATCTTGATGTTTAAACAATTCCTTTGCACTGATGACACATTATCTTTGCACTTTCAAGTAATAGACAAGATGAAAACAGGATTACATATTAATATGCATCTGAATTCTATTCATTTATTTAACAGTATTAGCAATTAAAAAAAATTGACCTATTTTCTCTGAATATTTTTAATATTTATTACTGTAATGAAAAATTAAAACTTTAATATAAATGTTCAAGAAGTTTTCAAATTGTGAACAATTATTGAATATCCAGTATTTTACATAATATGAATTGCATAAGCTGTGATGATCATTGCAAATGTTTTACATGAACTTTGTTTATTTAGAAATTATTCTTCTCACTATATAGTCGACCTAAATAATTGAGAAATTAATAAGAGCAATATGTAATAATAATAACATACGCATTTTACATATAAATTATATATACTTTACAGAAATGATTTGATTTTGGGATGAAACGTTATGCATGATTTGAAAAATAATCAATTGCATTAATCAAATTATTGATAAGCACTGTTAATATATATCTAGGTACATATGTCTATATCTAATAGATACATGCAGAATTTCTATTTGCATTGATAATTAATTGCTAGTATGCACAAAGGTAAAGAAAGCCCTGTGTTCTATTTTCATGGACTAAATAGTTTCTTGTTTATGTAAATTACAAATCAACAATGTGCGCAGTGCCTAAATCATGCTTTCTACATTAATGCACAACGATAAATATTATTATTGTTCAGGTTTTTTATTGAAATAAAAACACACTTTAGCATGTGGGAGATTAGATAGATGTATAATTAATGAATGCGCAAAGAAACTCGTAGCAAATTCAAATCCAAAGCAATACAAATCCAATCTAAATTGTGTCTATATTAAAACTTGACTGGAATTGATGATTGAAGTTGAATCTGAAACAAATATGTTATATATTTTGTTAATCAACACTTAAATTGATATGTTCCACAGTTAACACCTATAAATTAATAGTAAACTAAAATTCAGTGCTCACCAATTTGATTAAATTTAACTCCTATAAAATGTGTAGTTACACATAGTACATGTAAACAACAGCAAAAGTAAATTTTTATAAAGCAATTGCATACCTTAAAAGAAGTGGAACAATTTTTGTTTGGAGGCCCATGAATGATAAATCTTTTTCAGCAAATCCTTGATGTTTTCAACCTATTAATATATATTTCAATTTTGCAATTCTTTGAAAATTCAAAATTAAATTTTTACACCTTAAATTGAAATTTAAAAATATAAGAATTATGTTGTTTATTGCAAAACTCATTCATGCTATAGTAGTTAGAACTCTAATATACAAATCTAATATGAAATATTAAATATTTTCTCATCAACAATCTGAATAATTAAAGTTTATAAATATGGAATTTTGTAAGCGTAAATATCTGTATATCAGTATTTGTAACATGGTAATTCATACTAATAGTTGAAAAATAACGAACTGAGGTGTATTTTGTCTGTTTTAAGAAAAATATATAAATAGTTTTATCAAAATTTGCAAAATACAAATGGGCCTACACTAGTATTATGAAATAATTCGCAATTTAAGAAATAAAATAGTAAAATTTACCTAAATATTGAATCATACTTCTATGATTTCAAAAATAGAATAAGGGTGAGAGTTTCATTATCAGTTTCACTCATAAAATGCCAATGCAGTCGAAATAAATGCACAAAATGTGTCATCAAATAAACATGCAACCAATGCTGGTTAAACATAAATATAGATTTCAAGTATCCCCCAATCAGATTTCGAGCGTTAAACATCAATATTTTTAATTTTCACATGTCTGCGCAAGAAAAACCAATATTTTTATAGATTTTCCAGTGAAAACAAGGGTGAACTCAATGCAGTTTTTTCAATTTTTAAAATTCGAAATTCAACAATCCAGAAGACATAGAACATTATATAATATTGCTCGCCCATTAAAGCCAAAAATATATTTTATCAATGTATTAAGATAGGCAATAAATCACATTTTAATGCGCCATCTATCGACCAAGAAAATAATACTAAAAAAATATTTCGTCTAATGAGCTGTACCCAAAATGTGAATTCTTATTGCTGCTATAAAAACTGAAGAATTTGCAATAAAATTTAAAACATAATCGAGTTTAGTATATGATAATTTATTTTTTAAAAAAAAATCGTATTTAAAGCATAAAGTTTTGTCAATGGAAATAAGCATATCCGCATTAGGGTAGCACCGACATCATCCGTACCCGTACATCACTCATTACCATTCTAAATACAGATATCAGGTGGGTACAAATTTAAAGTTAAGTAAGACGGGCAGGTAATTTATTCACACATTAATAATTTAGAATTATCATTACAATAGTTCTTAAAATTGAACCAACAGGGATTCGAAAGAATATGAGATCTGCCTCGCCTTGCCCCAGGCTTTATATTCTACCACCAAAAATTGGCCTACTCAAAAATTGTACTCCAAAACTAGTTACGATATTTTTTCGCTCAATATATGGTCTATGACAATTTTCATTACACTACACCACAACAACGCTCACTCAAATATTTTGAATTTTTACTTCCTAGAAGATACAAAATCAATTTTTAAATTGTCATCTCTACTATTACTACAAAATGGAATATAATAACAAACGTGACACCAATGCATATTAATAACATTATTAATAGCAAAATGAAATATATTTTTAATTCTATGAACCTTTTTATAAAGCTATTTTATGTAAAACATTTATACAAGGAAAATTGTACTCCTTCCAATGTAATTGCAAATGCCATTGACTAAAAATCAAATAAAATGATCTTGCTGATATCATTGAGTAAAATTACATTTCACCAAGAGCTAAATGCATGGTAATTAATTATTCAAATTGCGACTAAATGTTCAAGTAAATCAAATTTTTTAATCAGGGAACTTTGATTTAAGAAAATACTTTAACAATCTCTAAAATTTCCAATCTTTCTTAAATAAACGTGTTTTTGCCCACTTTAGTAAAATATTGCCCATACCCGCCCCGACCCACCCCATTCCCATCTCTGATATATATATAAATATAATGTATATTGTTCAACTGAAACTGAAGCAGTGTACTGAAATGAATTGTTCAAAACATAAATTGTATCTCGAAATTGCATTCAATAAAAAATTTAAAACTGTATAAAAACAAATTATTTATTTTGTTTTCAGATATTCAATTAATTTCGTGCATTTTGTGTAAAGAAATTGGAAATCCGTAGGGCGATCTCGTGAAAACTCACTAAAACAATATTTTCTTGATCTTGATGGCTCGGAAATTCTCATTCCTAACCACTTCCAAAATAAAAGTAAAATTCCTAGATCTTCTATTGCAAAAAGAAATTATGAAAATTCTGTTATAATTATTCCTATTTTGAATGAATGAAATACCTTCTTTTTATACATATATAATTTTCTTATTTTAGGAGCGGTTTTCGCAAGATGTGGAGAAATTCTGCAAATATGGATGGAAGCTACGTTGTGGAAAAACAGACTCAAACAATTGAAATATATGAAATATGAATATATGTATAATCTTGAAAGAGTCGAAGTTGAAAATCTTATTACCATTTATATACATATACGG
>CABFPE010000189.1:1103281-1121910 GCA_900660155.1 Hofstenia miamia
ATATATATATATATATATATATATATAATACAAGAGCTATGAGAGCAATAGAATATTTAGATTAAATCATTCGATCAGGAACTGTAGCGCCTCCCTCTTAGGTACAACCTCTATTGTTGGCTCAATTTAACTTTTCCGTGGCAATTTCAATAATTAAGGAAAGAAATTCTTCACATTTTAGACTTCTATGAAAAAAAAATTACTGGAATCAGCAAAAAACTTAATTGAAAAGTTAAATCTGTAATTGATATTTTTTGTTCTTTATGCGAAATTTTTTAACAAAATGCGATTTAAATATTCATTAAAATTTAATCAAATATTCGAAGAAATTTATATACTTAGTGTCTCAATAAATGATGTGCTCAACAAAGCTTATCCGAAAAAATTCGGTAACATTTAGGTATTTATATTCATTCTTTCTTTCATGAAATACTCCCTTGCTATGCTTAGCCAATAGTGGACAATGTTACCCGACTTTTGAGTATCCTTTATTTAGATAAGGACCTATACTTTGTTAGCTCTTTCAGGGTGAACTTTTCTTTCGAAATGATCAGAAATATATTCTAATATAAACATTGGAAAAAAATCATTCTACCATGAGATTGAAAATTTCATCAGGAAAAACGTCAAGAAAAATGAAACATTGATTTCAAATCGGTTGCAAATTTTTCACTGTTTACTCCACTAAATGTTTCCTTTATGCGAGTTTTTCCAGGCACATTACCAATGTTTTTCCAGCAACAACTATGTAAATTAGAACGCCTCTGTCTCTTGTTCGGGGTTGAGGCATTTTTTGACACAGTTTTCATTAAAGTATATTTCTATGATAGCTCAAACGTTCCATTGTATTTTACACTCGATTGTCACAGATGCCAAATATTTCAATGAATTTTAACCGTTCCTGCAACACCTCGAAACTCAAGACTCACAAATATTAGATATTTTAAAACTTATTTATTTGCTTGACAACAACTTAATGTAGGCAATTATTTCTTTGCATTCAGCTTAAGATACTCGATGATGTCATACAACTACTACAGGGGGAGAAGTGCAAAGAAAAGCTGAATGTCTTACGTGAAAGTTTTCGATCCATGCCAATATTTACACAAGTTACAAAGAATAAAAAATCCATGCAAATGATGTAAATCCTTTAAAGGTTCCTATATACATAAATTTGCCTAGAGTCTTGGTGAGTCAAATTCAAGCACCACAATAAATGTTCATGACTGTTGATCACTTGAAGCGACATTTATGTGTCTATTGGCATAAAAGTGTATACCTTGGTAATTGAATATCTCTTCCCTTTAATGTACTTTTCATCCATAACTTAAATTATATTTTCGAAATTTTTTAAGCACATAAATTCGACCTCTAATGGATAACACACCAAACAGTATGAAACTACCCTGCAATTGCTTGTATGACGTTGTAAAATACGTAAATTACATTAATTCGTCTTCTGAAGTGAGCAACTTAAGCTTATTACGATACAATACAATGTACATAAGTACTATATTATTATTAATGTAATATCAGACGATGACTGTGAAATGGAATTTCTTAAAATTGATGAAGGCAATGAATTTTATGTGTAATATTTTATATACTGTTTTATTTTGTAATTTCTACGCAAAATCTAAATGAAGATTAATGTAATACGAAATACATATACATAAATATATAGAATAGACCTGATGTACATCAAAAAAATTATTTTAAGATTTAAGATCCTCGAAAAAAAAACAACAAATATTCATGCAGATCCCGTATGTCCGGCCCGTCCCCGTAGTGTAGAAGTCCATGCCCGTTACGGGCACTACCCCAGTTTATTAACAATCTATACTGGTATAGTATGATACACGTGTTTTAGATGTAATTTGCAAATACACGAACTCTTCTGCGATTCCTCATGATAATTGTCATCACTTCTCTTCTATTCCTTTAAACCGTTTCTGTATATACGTATTCTTGACAAATTAGACATTTTCATGCTTTGTGGGCTAATATTTTGAACATTTTGTCTCAGTATTTAGTTCTTAGACTTAATGCACTTTATTAGTATTGGCTGCACATTGCACATATTGTCACACACATTTTCAAAGTACTAGAAATATACAAGAGTACAAAACTACAAACTGTGATACAAAATAAAAGATAGAAATCTCAGACATGTCACCACATTATTAAAAAACATTAATGCTCTACCACGCCCTTAGTTTGTTCAATGACATTCGATTTTAAAATTGAGTGTTTTGTATAAATTAATCATATTTTATATATTATGGTAACAATAATATCATTTTTCAGTGTTCATATGACTGCTGAAATTTTATCTCCTGATCAGTCTTGTGGCAATGTCGCCTCCTTCCCAATGCCGCCAATGCAATATGTTCAGCTATATACAGATGAAGCTGTCGCTAATGATACTACACCAAAGCCACCTGCACCTAATGAAAGCTGTTACAGTATGTTTGGTGCCTTTTACACTACTGACTCAGAAATAGTACAGCCGCTTGAATCGCAAGGTATTGCACGGTATGTCATTTATAACCTAACAATATGTTCCAGTTGCGTTACCGATTTCAATTTGATAATGCTGAAGCTAACTCCAATCTTTTTTTCAGCTTATGACACAATGAAAATCAATTTATTAATAAATTTTTCTTCACACATCAAACGATTTATATTGATATCGGGGGCGTAACGCAAAGGGGGGTATGGTGGAATCTCTCCCTATCAGGTTTTCAAAGTTAATTTTGATTGATGAAATTGAAAAAAAAATGTTTGAAGAATTTAAAAAGTGAGGTCGTGAAATGCATTGTAGTGTCTATTTTTCATTATTTTCGCGAGCTTTCCCCGGATTTTGGTTACTCAATTACTAATATGTCCATTCCGGCAGAAAATCCTGCGTATGCTTCTGATTAATATAATTTTTGGTTAATTAAGATTTAATTTTAATTTTAGCTTATATCCATCTAAATATTCGCATCGCGACGAAATGAAGAAAATGGTGCATTCTCTTTTGGTTAATTTTCTGGATTTGTTGGATATTTTAATTAGATGCCCAGAAAGTGCATTGCGTGAAAAGAAAATTGACGACATCACACTCATCTTTATTCAGTTTCATCATTTGATAAATGAATTTCGCCCTCATCAAGTATTCTTTTTAAAAACCCTTGTTCTCAAGTAATGAGCAGCATTTTCTCAATTTCCTATAAGTATAGACTTAATAAATCTGATTACATTATATATCATTAAAATTAGCAATCTAGAAGTTGTTCGCTAGCCATAGTCCGTAATTCGTAATCACATCCTGTGGTCCGTATCCGTAACACATATCAGAGTTTTAGGGATAATGATTTTTGATGTTGAATAAACTGTTGAAAGTTCTACAACCCATAAGTGAAATCTTTACTCTTAGCCTGTAAAATTTACTTTTGCAAAAAACCTTACGGGTTATACTTTAGGTTGTTTAGAGAAGAATAGTCTACATTATATATTATATGTTAATCTTACAATTCATAAAATAGCTACTCATAATCCATTCTTTAGGATATTTTTTATAGTGAGCTTTTGTTATCAATCATTTCAAAGTTAATTTTATTATATTTATTTTTTATAATTGAATTTAGGCTAGAGAGACTATCAGAGTAATGCTTGAGCAACAAAAAAAACAGCGTGAAGAAACCATAGAACGTCTCAACAAGCGGTTACAGACTGTGAAGGAATCATTGAGTTCAGCAATCCAGTCTTTGCCACCTTATATATCTTCAGAAATCGAAGCCGTATCATCGCAAATATCTGCAATATCATCTCCAAAAATAGAACCTAACAAAGAAAGCTTTGATCATCAAATTTCTCACAATATGCACCCTGCTTCAGATGTTGACGTTGTCTCTGTTCTTGATACTGTGTAATTTTTGTAGATGTAGTTCAAGAATACTTTAGGAAAGAATATTGAAGCAACATTATATATTAGTTGTAGTTTTCAAGATCATTCTTTATTGTTTATTTCAATACTAGCTGTTCTTTTTATAAATTTTGCATATAAAACATGGCAATATTCCTTTCAGAGTTCTGTTATAATTTTAATTCAACATTAAAGTCTTTATTTAAAATTATATTTTTTCACTGAGATCTAGAAAATTATTCCTGGAAACGTAATCAATTCATTTTAGTGCTGTTGTAATACTTTTTGTAACCATTCCGTTCATGATACTCAATACATTTTTTATTTCTTTAGTGAATTTATAAAAATATTCTACACTATAACTAGTGTGCGCAAGAAAACATCCCCGATTGATATAAATTAAAGTAAAATTTTAATTGAATTTCTGACATTTCATTACCGATTTTGAAATTGACATTGTAGTAGTATTTGCTGAAATTTTCCTAAAACTGACAGATGCAAAGCATAAACTTATTTTTTTCACTTTTTTGTAAGAATAGAAATGTACATCATTCATTAGGCAAAACATAAAGTGCTCGACCTCTCTTGTGACAGAAGCACCGCATCAACACCGCTTTTTAAACCCACACCAACGCTTTTTACAAAAGCCGTCAAACACAATACAAAAACTTCCGATAAAACAGTCTACTCTCACCATCAATATACTCGCGACGAAGTTACGCTGATGTTCTTTCAACAACACCGCCATTGTCACCCGCTGAGGTTCACGTAATTAGAAACTTTCTTAGACTTTTCTAATGACGGTAAATTTTATTTTTATATTACTAACTATGCTTGGGTTATGGCGAATATTTCGCCTAATTTATGTTATCGCCAATAACTCATGTTCTATCTTATTCTTAATATTAATTCTTTTAAATTCAAACTTCAATGCTACCTGTGTTAGAGAAACCTTCATGCCTAATAATAGACCTAAGTTAAGATACAACATAAACACATGTAAAATGCTGTTTTTCATGTTCATTAAAATATAACATTATCTCTTCTATTTTTTAGTACTAACAATATTATTACTAATATTAGGCAGCGAGATTAATCCCGGTCCTTTTAAAACTGATAATGTTTACGATTATTCAAAATTTTCAAATATGAATTCAATTAATTCGTTTAAATATTCGCACATAAATTTTCAGAATCTTTCTAGTAAAAATTTAGACAATTAGTTTGTGAACTGAGCACAGACTTTAGTTTGGGCATAACTGAAGCTTGGTTTACAAGTGGCAATGATAACCCGTCTTGGTCAATTGATAGTTCTAAGTTTAAAATATTTAGAAAGGACAGAAATCCAACCATTCACTTTAATGAGACAAAAAGGAGAGGTGTTATGTTATTAATACCCAAAATACTCAAACCGAAACTTAGGACAGATATAGCGAAAGACTCAATTTTGAAAGTCTTTGGGTTGAAATTCGAAATCCAAACAACAATTTTAATTGCCAGTTGCTAAATATCTCCTATTGTCCAAATAGGACAATCTCCTTATACAAATAGTTTTTTCTTACACATGGAAAATGAATTTTCTACTGTACTGAGTTATAATATGAATATAATGGTAATGGGAGACTGGAATGTAAATCTGCTAAACAATATCGAAAAAAGTAAGCTTGGCAATTTTCTCAATACTTTCAATATTTCACAATAAATAAAAAATTCCTTCTAGAATTTCTGCTAAAAGTAAAACGCTTATTGACTATTTCATGATATTAGAAACTTCGTCTTATAATTATTTTTGTTCTTAATTTCCATACTCAGATCACTGCTTTATAGCTATTTATTCGAATATTCTAAAAGTTTGTAAACCCTCTAAATCTTGGAAAAGAATACGAGAAAAGTCAACAGAAAGTGTCAAAAAACTTCGTCAGCATTTAAAAAGGGAAAACTGGAATTCCATATAGTAATCATTAACACCTATTGAAATGCTATCAAACTTTACAAAAACTTTATTTTTCTATTAGGATTTTGTTGCCCAGAAATATATATTCTCTCATTCGAAAAAATCTCAAAATGTTTCAAAACCATGGATTGATTCCAAATACATTGATTTAATTGAACAAAAGAAACAGAAATGGAAAAATTACGTCCATTTTCAAACAACGGAAAATCATAATGCCTATAAAACCGCACGAAATCTATGTAATGTTGCTAGGAGTAAAGCAAGTAATAATTAATTATTCACGTTCAGAGTATCAAAATTTTTCTTCCCAAAAAAATAAATGGGATTTCATTAACAATTTACTGAATATTAAAAACATGGAAACGGACAAAAAAGAAAAAATATATTATAAAGATAAATCAATTACGAATAAAAAAGAAATCTGCAATGCTTTCAATGAAGTTTTTCTAAATTTAGGAAACTACAACGGTATAAATGTATCTTTTTGTCTTACTAGAACTATTTCAACTCCACCCTATTTCTGCTTTCTTTTTACAACTAAATATGAAATCATAAAGTTGATACATTGTTTAAAAAACAAATCCAGCGGACCATTTTTAATACCAACTTGGCTTCTAAAACTCACTGCAACTTAATAGCTGAACCAATATGTTTCATATTAAATGCCTGTATAAGACATTCCTTTTTTTGCAGACGAATTGAAATTGGCAAATATAACGCTCATTTCAAACTCTCGAAAAAATGTACTTTTCTCACTAAATATTTTGCTTCGTTAAGGCTAAGAGTGAATCCCTGAAAAACTCGATTCTGCATTGTGAAATCAACTCTCCTGATACCTCATAATATAAACTTAATTTTAACGGCATTTATATAAAGCAAGTTGAGTCTTTTAAATACCTTGGAATTATTTTCGATTCACATTAAAATTTTGAAAAGCAACTAACTAAATCATATTATTAGAAAAATTGTCATATAGATTAAAGCAATGAACTTCATCCTCTCAAAAACTTCCAACTAAAGCAACAATTCAATTAATTCATACTCTAGTATTAAGTTATTTCAACTATGAGAATATACTCTAGACAGATATAAACAAAAAATTCCTCAGAAAATGTCAGGTACAACTAAATTGGCCTATCAAAGTAGCAGTTAATAATCATAGCTTCAATAAGTGTAATGAATGCAAAAAAATCTCAAACTTATTTGCACATCCACAATGTTATATCTATATAAATGTCCTAAAGACATTCTTCAAAATAATTAATAATACTTTCCCATATAGCAAAACTGACTTTCTTTCCGAAAAAATAATTAATAGACAAAACAAAAGAATGCATTTAATTGAACCATAAATATATGGAATACAACAAACAAATAATTTAAAAAACTTTAAGATTGATATTAAAAATACTTTTGCACCTTTAATATAAAAAGACTGAAATGGCGAGGTGATAAATTTTACAACCCTGATTTCTTTATTATTAGAAGCTAAAATCGCCATAACCCAAGTTAATTATCATTCTTATTTGTAAATATTTCTCGTTTTGTTTTATTTGTATTTGTTTTCTTGGCGCTTTCAGAATTGTTATCAGTATTTTTATTGTTCAATTTCTGAATATAGACATTTCTTCTTTTTCTACTATAAATAGTCCCCCATTATTCGCTCATTCCATTTCCCAGAGTATCCTTTTTCTATGGTACTAATGTCTTGGTGAAAGCGCTCACCATCCTTTTCGCTTACACCCCCCGAGATTCGAGGGAAGTAGTCAGGGTGAAAATGCAAGAAATGCATTTTTATTCTTATATTACAGCCTATGATTCCAAAATCAGTAATTAAGTTAGAAACAATTTCTTCATAGTTTTCGCATTTTCTGTTGGCTAAGAATCCTCTGATTACATCTGAATGATTTCCATGCCTTTTTCAGGTTCGGGCATTACCGCTTCTAGTGCGGTGCAGTTCAAAATTTGTCTTTAGCTTGGCATTAGATTATTTTAGAAATACTGAGCAGACAAGGCCGAAATCTTCGCACAACAAGGTATTTGCTTAGACTTGCATAAACTTGCAATTACAGACACCTTGGTTTATAGAAAAGTTACAACACTTTTTACTCCGTTAATATTAATCGCACAGCAAAAATAAAGACATATTTGAAATCAGCGGAAAATTTTTTATAATATGAAATAAACGGTTTCTTACGGTAGTATAGCCTATGGAGTCCTGACCAAAGTGACCTGTTCCCGATAACAGATCCACGCGACTGGTATTGGTACATGGAACAAAATACACAATATGGGACAGGTCAGTACAAGACCAGGAATTACTTTTCAATTTCAACGGAGACTGAATCATGTTGATTTAATATTCGATATTATGGTATACTTGCTAAATAAATGTATGCATAATGTCTCGATTCAGTATTCAATTTGATTAATATTGCAATTTTATAACATTTAAGATTAGTACAGACCTGAAATAGATGCATCTATATGTAAATATAAAATATGATACATTTGACTAATTAACCTATTTCTAATGTAATTCGCAGAAACTCAAACTTAATAGTAGAAGGTCCGAGCTAGACTTTCATCAAGACCTTTAAAATTGTTAGTATACCATTTAGAGAAATCTATGAGGAATCCAAATTTTGTCAGACTGTAGAATGCAAAATATTAGGCAAAATCGAGTTTTGAAGTTTCAGTACTCCACATCAGAAATTTCTAGATCTGCACTGCATCCATGGGTAAGAGTCAAGGGCTTCTAAATAGAAGCCCTTGGTAAGAGTGCTTGTCTGTCATGTTGAAAATCTATGATAAAAATTATTCCCCTGTTTCAAGTACATGAAGATTTTAAGTTTTTTTTTAATGGAAATTTGGTTTTGGCAAAATAGTTCAAATTTTCCTATAGCCAGTGTTCAGATAATAATGCGGTCTAAAGCTAATATCAGCAAAAACGAGAGTAATCTATTTTGCTTTGGGTAAATTGACCATCCGATTCCTTTCTAGACGTGTTGATTATGCGCATAGACAGAAGTAATCAAGTCTGACAGTGCCGAATTAAGAATGTAAACGAAAGAAATGACGATTGTGTATCCAGTGATGATTTTGTACTTTATATATCTTTATTATTTAGTGAGGTATAAGTGTATAAATAAAAAAGTATTATAGAAACATTCGCAAACTGCAAGATATAATTTGGGATTATATAATATTCACACCTCACCCTAACATATGATTAGATGCAGATTATTCAATCAACAAACTGTCCATTAATTTATTGGAATTGCGAATCGCAGCATGTATGATTTGAAATACTTCAGAAAAGAGAAGCTAAATTGATATGTTTAGTTGAATTACACGATTAGAAAATCCTACATAACTTTGGATTAATGTCAAAATGCAACAACTTTCAAATCCAAAATTTTTATGACATCTATTTAAAAAAGGAATCATTTTTTGTCAGAAATTTAAGTTTCTTGGGAGTTCAAACATATTGCTAAGGAGGACTAAGCAACAGCGGCACTTATTCAAATGCAAAACAATTTCCATGACAAAATCCCATTAAAAATATCTGGCAGTGCTTGAAAGATTCTGTTGAAAAAAATATTTTAATCCTTCTTGAAACAATAATAAGTAATTTAGCAAACTTAGAATATGGAATTTCTATTAATATTTCTTAACCCATTGTAGTATTTAAATTATAAATAACACAATTTAAAGATCACTGGTTTTTTAGAAATGATTGTAAATGCACTTTGACAGTTAATTGTCAACTGATTTATTTGCACAATACTAGTTTTCTCACAAGCATCGAGTGAAGCGATCCTCATCAAAGTTGTGTTCTCACAGATTTATCAAGTCAAGTGTTTGCAAATGCTCTAGCATCGATTCTGCACATCATTCTAGGTAATAAAAGATCCGTAAACTAGTAACTTCTACTGGAATTTTGATTGTAAGCCTCTAGAGATTGCGAATGTAAATCATTCTCTAAAGGAGCATATCCATGAATGCATATGGGAATGGCTGTGGACATGCTAAAGACGCATGATATCTCTGTCTCAAACTTCTAATATAGTGAAAGTGTCCACAAAGAAAGGTAAAAACTTTAGCGCATAATTAGGAATAGAAGCTTATGGAATCAAAAAGTTTCAAATGGCAATGAAACAGCAATGTGGTTCATGACTGATGAATGCTGAACTTTTCAAGGAAAGTCATGTTCACCATAAGAAATGTCTGACAATATTTCGCAAATATATTCAGCGACTTTAATTGTATTGAATTTCTACTATAAAGATGTACTACAATTACATTTAAGAGAATAGAATTGTAATACATATTTAACCTGAATATAGTAGTTTCTAGGTGTAATATATTTGGATATAATTATTTAATTATACTATGAATCTGTAATAAAATGAGACGTAAATCAAGAAAATGAGTAGTTCATATATATTGAACAGCTGGAAAAAATTTTACATACAATAAGAAAACCTAAATAGATTTTTAATAATTTTCATTAAATCTAGTAGATTCTTGGGATTCGAACACATTTGTAGATAAGCGTGCTTCCCTATTATGATGACAATTTATGATAAAAGTTATTCCAGTGTTGGAAGTTTATGAAAATATTGACTTTCAATAATAAATGCGATTTTTGCAAAAAACTTTCAAATTCTTTCCATAACTAGTGTTCAGGTGATAAAGCTGTTTAATGTCCATAGAAGCAACAACCAACTTCACCTATATTATTTTCTGTAAATAGACGAACAAAATTTAATTCTATCACGCAGAAAGTCAAATTTCGTCGTTATCGAGAACAAATTAAGCATTAAAATGAAAAGTATGACAATTGTCAACCCAGTAGTTTTTTCAGATTATAGATATCTTCATTATTTAGATTTAGTTATGAGCGTTTAAAAAATTTTATTATGATTATAGCAAATTGTAAAAGTTCCTGGATTACTTAGGGCTTAATCATTACTACAATCAAGTATTGCAGTGTCAGTGTTGAAATGTAAATATTTGATAAATTAATATGCAGAATCTCTTGTAGTTTGATAACTTAAATGATCATATTATAGAACCAAAAGTGCTGTAATTTTTTGATAAAATTAGAATGTATTTTCGAATTGTTTATATATTTTCTAGTTCCCTTTGTTTTGTAATACTATTTAGATCTAGTCCATAGCATTTCATAAACTTTCAATTCAGAAATATGAGGTAGAACTCAGCAATTGCATTTCAAAAGCAAGTTACACAACGAAGCCACTTCCTATATCAGTGACAATTTCTTAGGTACGGCTCTCGACTATTAATGTTTTTCCAAAACCCAAATGTGCTGCACAACTAAACATGGACCTTCTAGAATAAGACCATAGAGGAAAAATTTGGGCGTGTGAATACGAATGTCTCTATATTGATTTCCACTGTGAGAAACAAACCCATAGCGAGGAATAGACGTAGTTACACCCAAGATTGAAATTGGAATGTTCAAAAAAAAATTAATAAGGTTGTTTTTATAAGTATTTGTAAACACTTGACTTGATAAATTGGTGAGAACATCACTTTGATGA
The DNA here is from genome assembly GCA_900660155.1 of Hofstenia miamia. Lineage (NCBI taxonomy): Eukaryota > Metazoa > Xenacoelomorpha > Acoela > Hofsteniidae > Hofstenia > Hofstenia miamia. Next base: position 1,114,716 of record CABFPE010000189.1, read on the forward strand.
GGATCACTTCACTCGAAGTTTATGAGAAACTAGTATTGTGCAAATACTGCAGTTGACAATTAACTGTCAAAGTGCATCTGCACACATTTCTAACGACCAGAATTATTATTTTTGAAAACTAGATGAGCTTTAGGCAAGGCTGAGCCTAAAAATAATGGCCCATAATTTGTGGTTAATCAAATGTAGCGTACAATGGAGTTATATCATCAGTATTTTTCTTTCAATATTCATTTGTTAAATTCAAAATATGTTTGAAAAAATTAAATTGAAAATCCCATAAAATATAAAAAGTCCTCATTTTTAAATATGAAATCATTCTAACGTCAATTACATACATTATCTTGATAACGAAACAAATATAATATAACAATTGGCACAAATTTTATTGAAATATTGACAAAATACCTTCATTTAATGTGCAGTATATTAATAGTTTCACTAATGCACCCCAGTGTCGTACGCAGGAAGGGGAAATGGTGGAATGTCCCCCCGACAGGTTTGATTTTGATTGGATAAATCAAAAATTTTTTGGTAAAAAAATTGAAAAATTTAAAATCTAGGATCGTGAAATGCATTTTTTAGAGGCTATTTTCCCAATATTTTCAAAAATTTTTGGGTAAAGACAATGATGTCCCCCGTCAGAAAATCCTGCGTACACCCCTGATGCACCCCATTACATGTTAATCGTTGATTCTGCCCTTAAATGAAAACCAATTGAAATTCCAACATCATTTTAGTGAAAAGTAAATGATCTTTCTCATCGCGTAGAAATATTTACAATTACATTTTGACAGATCAAAGTCAACTGCAGTGTTTGCATATTTCTAGTTTTCTCATAAATTTGAGAGAAGCTTTCTGTCATCGAATTACTTATTTAATAATAAACTTATATATTCTTTATTTAAGATATAATGTAAATGCAATGTTAGGAATATATTTTTAGTGGTAACCTCCCATCAATTTTAAAAGTAATTCACTTCAGAATCTCTTAATTGGCGTACAAAACTTTTAAAGCTCTTCACTATTTTTAAGTCCAGCGTTGAAAGATATTCAATTATGAAGTTTCTCTTGAAGGCACTGACTACGGGAAGTAGCTGATTTGAAGATTGGTAGGTTTATACACACAAATACTCTTATAGTACTAATAACGTTTTACAAACTGAAAACTACAGTAATGTTTTCGTATTAACCTTTTCTTGCATGACTTTTATAAAAACAATCTAAAAATTTATTAAATATATATTTTACTTAGATTATCTTCAGCAAACTTGATTCTCAAAAAATTATCAAGACAGTGCTTATAGTTTAAGAGAAAATTAAACGTATCAAATATGATACATCATGCAATAATGGTGCATTTTAAGTTTCATTTTATAATGATTACATAAACATTATTTTCGCTTCTTGTTGTGGAAAATTGTATATACTAGATATTAGATCATTTTAAGAAAGCATCAAATATAATTTATTGCAAAATGTGAGCAAAAATTTTTTTAACATTTTTTTGCAAATTTTAGACTTTATTACAAAAATATGTACACAATCTAAGAAAACAGTAAACATGTACTTACTAAAAGTCATAGATAAAATTAATAAAGAAATTTCCGTCTTTTTTCAGGCAAATGACGATTTGCTGTTTTGACAGTGGTATTTTAATTTATAGCCCTTGGCCTTAAGAATATTGCCTTGGCTTGAGCTGGGATTGGTCTTGAAACTTCAAAGTATCATAGGGGAGATGTAACAAAGTGCTAGATTGACTGGTTTGGAACGAGTTTGGGTTTACAGTAAGCTCTAATTTTCAATGTAAACAAGACGAAATCAGGCTGATTTTTTCTAACCAAGGCCACGTCAACTTTCATTCTGACTAAATATTGGCTTTTCTTTACCAGTTTTTGTGAGTAAATCCTACGAAGTGAAACTAAACAAACCTATGCCTCTGTTTTATAATCTGTATTCACAAAGATTAAAATGTCTTAAGTCCTAACATATAGTACTTGGTATAGAGTAGATACACCAGCCAAATTTTCATATATTGATAAAAAAAATATTTTAATGTCTGTGCCTGATCATAAGCAGGTCCTATTCAATTTCAGCCCTGGTCCTTACATTATCATGTGAAAACTATTAATAATTGGTTTGATTGCTATTTTGTGTGCATAAAAAATTCTCACGGTCTCTTGACTGCTAAAAACCAATGTGCTTTTATGACTTTAAATGTATGATGTATTAAATATGATACATTAACGTTTTTCATTTTTATGGCTGTAAATTTAACAAATATAATATATTGGTTAAAATCAAATGGGTTTTTTAAGTATCAGTTGTGTATTTAGGGCCTGGTTGCATAGTTCCAAATTTCTGCATCTAGAGTTAAATATTAATCACTCAGAGAACAAGAAAAATTAGTATTTATCAAATAATTACATGTTAATTGTAACCACATATTACCTGTCAACAAATTATATAACAACTGAATTTTAATTATCATGAAAGGACAAAAATGGAAGTGTATTAAATATGATACACTATGCAATAATGTGTTAACAGCAATTTTTATTTGTAGCTAATTGAAACCTTTGCCTGAATTATTTTGCTGGACATATTAAGAAATTAATTAATGATAAAATGATACTGTCATGATTTCTATTCATTTGTTGGTTTAGAACTAGCATATACACGTTTTGGCTGAATAAATGTTTTTTGCTTCATTAAAAATTAAAAAGTTAATACACGACTACGTAAAATGATTGCAATTAAGCTTACGAAAGCTGTCATTATAACCTAGTTTTAAGAGAAGTTAAAATCAACCAGAGAAGACGTAAGTAATTTGACTTTTTCAGTAATAAAAACATCGTATAAATTACAATTTACATGACAAAGAAGATAAAAAGTGTCAGAATTCAATAATTGCATTTGCTTTATATCGCCCTGGATGGCTACCAAGCACAAAGGTAATTTCTTGATATGATCTTTAAAATTTCCATTTTTCCTCATAACCATAAAATGAATATGCATGTTCATGTACTAAATCTTGATATCTTAGAATTTATATGAAGCATATAAAGGGGTGTCATACCCACACAATTCTATGATCATGCCATCAAATTTAAGGATAACTAAAGGAACCATAAATATTATTTTATTATTCTATTACTATAGTATGCCAAGATCTGTTTTTTTCAGTTGGGACATTTAAGCTGACATTATTGCTATATTTCACAACAGCTTTTACATGGGTACGCACTAAGGGGACCTTGGTTCTTATTGGTAAGTCAAAACATTTGCAGTAAAGAAAGTTCGCATCACATTTTAACATAGCAGCTTAAAAGTTAATAAAGTTTTACTGCTAAACATTCTCTTCATCTAAATTAAAAATTCTATTAATTTTAATATATATATATTTTTCTTAAAATGGTTAATGTTGTTTCTTTAAAAAAGAATTTTACTTCACCTTCACAATGTATTTTCTTAAACCGACGGTACCACCGCATGATGTGTCATCGCAGTATAGCGCTACTACACCGCACTGTGGCATACTGCTGTATTTGGCGGTATAGGGCAGCGCGCACATCCCTAATTTGCAGTATAAGTTTGCAAAAATTTATATAATTACGTAAAATTGAATTAGTATTTCATTTCATTACTGTATCTTAAAAAATCATTTGGTTTAATTAGACTGATAAATATGTATATGTACATAAATATACCTGATTTTTAAAATTTGCTCAATTTTTAACTTTCTTAGACATTCTTAATATAATAAAATGTTCGAGTAAAACAGCTAAAAAGAAAATTCATATTCACACAATTTGGAATATAAAAAATAATAATACAAACTACTCTAAATAATGAATCTAATTTTCAACTAATGTAAGTCTAATGCCAGTAATGTTCGTTTCAAGTTTGTGACCAGAATAAATCCTTATTGCAGAAGTTCCATAAAATTAAGATCGTTGAATGCCACTGCCAAATACTGTCAGACATTTCCTATAGGCATCTACTTCAACAAAACATTTTTTGAAAAGTTCTCCATCTACCATCCATGTGCCAGAATGCTGTTTGGTTGACAATTGAAGCTTCTTTATCCTATGAGCCTCTATGCCTGATTGAACAATAACGTTCCCATCTTTCTTCGAGGACTCCTGCATTATTTTTGATGCTTGAGACAGAGAGATATCGCGCATCAAAAGCATGTCCATGCAGCCATCTGCCAAATGTGCATAGGGAGATGCCCCTTTAGGCGATAATTTGCATTCGCCAGAATGTAAATTTAGTTGCAGGTTGAATAATTTGGATTCAGCCAGATTTTTTACGGAAGTATCCAAAAAATTATTTTGACTGCATCTTTCGCATGATGCTCCACACTGTACCTCATCATAAGGATCATTGTTTAAAATCTTACTGTATCTACCTGAACATGCATATTTCTTCATGGACATAAGCTTCAATGTGAAGCTTACCACATATGGCAGTGAACTGGGAAGGAATTTGATTTTCTCACTGAGTTGAATAGAATCGCTCAAGTACCCATAAGATACTATGTTGAGCCCAATTGCAAACAGTTTATTGTTCGAATCCTTGACAGATGCCACATCAACAGATCTCTTACTGCCTAAAATAATGTGAAGAAAAGATGTTAGAGGATCTAATGTTCCATGCAAAATGTATGCAAAGTTATTCGATGTTCCAGTAGGAATTACTCCGAGGGGTATTGTGTTGCTTTTTAATGCATTGCAATCTACGAGCATTCCGTAGGCCACTTCGTTAACAGTGCCGTCTCCTCCAGATACTACAATTGCATCGTATTTTTGCCTTGAGAATGCAGCTGCAATTCGCTTGGCATCATCTTTGCAGCGAGTTACCCTTACTGTGTAGGTTACGTCAAACTTGTGCAGAACTGGTTTAATGGTTTTCTCGAACACCTTTAATGAATTACGTTTGCCACTCATCGGATTTATGATGAATGCCAGCTTCTTTGGTCTTTTTTGTGAATCGATGAATTTCGATATAATGTCAACTAGTTCATCTAAAATTGCTTTGTTTTTGAAAATCAGCTCGCATGATTCGATTCGCCATTTTTGGTCTTTGCACTTTATGACAAAATCTATGCAAATGCTGTCTTCCTTTCTTTTGGAGTATTGGATGATGCTATCTAAATGAATTGAAAGTGTGTGCCTCTTCTTGCCTTCATTTGACGCAAAATGTAGAGTGTCTTCGGTAGAGTTAAAACTAAAATTGTAACAATTGATTACAGTGTTCATTTTTGGAATGTTCAAAAAAAATTAATCCGCTTGTTTTTATAAGCATTTGTAAACACTTGACTTGATAAATTGGTGAGAACATCACTTTGATGAGGATCACTTCACTCGAAGTTTATGAGAAACTAGTATTGTGCAAATACTGCAGTTGACAATTAACTGTCAAAGTGCATCTGCAAATATTTCTAAACGACCAGTGAACTCTAAATTTTGTTGTTCAATATATTATGAACTGTTGTAATAGCAGTTGTAGAATATGTAATGAATTCAATATCGCATCTTTCTTAGAAATAATTGTAGAAACAATGTTACAGAATTTGTGAAATTTAACATAATTTAAAATGTGAAATAACTATTTCTCACACAGTCCATCCAAGAAAATTTATTAATTGACAACAGTGATGGTCGGTTATCACAAATTCGCATAAATAAAGTTCAAAAAGACATTTTAAAAGGCATACAGGAACATAATGTTGCAGAAGAATTTATACAATCAAAACCGAAAACACCTTTGCACAATTTATTTCAGAAGTTTGATAAAGATTTGGCTTCAGAAACCATATTATGCTTTTTTTGTTTAGCAACAGGAAACTTCGAAAAAAATGTGGCGCTGAAAATTCAAGATCAAATGACACATCTTTAATTGGAGGCCTACAGATGAAACTTTTGAACAACGTTATTAGAAGTAGTGCATCAAAAGTTTTCGCCTAAGAAAATTGTACTCTTAGAAATAGCGCCTATAACCAAAGTTGAACCAATTGAGAAAAATAAATATATTTAATATTTTAATATTCTGATAAATGAAATTTCTCAAATGAACCACATTTTTGGCCTCATAAAGTATTTGATAAATATCTGCTCGGAAAGACAAACAATGAAATTAATTATAAGCTCATTGCCCATGATGGACTTCATCTATGTAAGTAAGGTTTTTTCCTTATAATGAAAGAAATTAAAACGTTATTTAAACATTATGAAACAGCTACAAAATCATCACAATGCGGAAAAGAGTGTCTTATCAACGCATACCATTACGTCAGCACATGCAAAACCTAGTGTAATATATAGAGATGCAACAAGAGGGGACGAAGTAAAGCACATTGTTGAAAGACTGCTATACTTCTTAAATTAAAAAATGAGATCGACAAAAACTTAAATGATACATTTACTTTTAGTTATTTCTTAATGTGTACATACCTTAAAATATACAAGTAATCTATTTTGATGTAAATGAAGTTAAACTGCCTCTATTATGTAAATTAAGAGTAGATATTATTAAATATTGTAAAATCCTCAGACTGTTCTGCAATTTCGTCTTAAAAATAGTATTAGGGCTTAAGCTTCTCAGGTCAAGCAGCATAAAAACAAACCCAGATCAAATATATTTGATTACTGCGATATAAGGAGCACAATATTGCCCTATAAATGTAGACTTAAATTAGTGAACTTTAACGCCCGAAGCCTTTCAGCACACAGAAATCAATTAATCGACCACTTCAACAAACTCAATGAAAATAGCATATACTGTATAAGACACACAGCTAAATGAACACCCAGTTGAAATCATGAATCCAATCTAGTCAAATTCTTGTATTTTTAATAAAGATTGAACGTTTATTATTATTGATACCCAAGAACCTGAGGCCAATCAGATATACACATTTAGAAATGAATCATAATGTGTTTGAGAGCATGTGGGTACAAATGGACATTTCCCTTAGTAATGATAGCTCGCGTAGCTATTTAAATATATACGTATATTACTTTCCAAAAAAGTCACACGATAAGGAGTTTATTCACTACAAAACCGAAGAGGTACAAAATTTCATTGAATCCAATGTCACAAATGCGTTAATTCTGTTAGGAAACTTTAATATAGATTATCTTATAAACTGTGCTAGTAAATAAGGATAGGCAAACAAGATCATCGCATTCGC
>CABFPE010000189.1:1167366-1178185 GCA_900660155.1 Hofstenia miamia
TTCAATCAACTTGTTGTTGATGATGAGGTGTCAACAATAGCTGTGTTGATGTTGAGAGAAACTCTTGTATTTGCAAATCTGCTATAGATTATTTTTAAAATTTGATAATTTTGATAGGTATGTGCTCTTGACAATTTCTTTTATACTTTATATTTGTTGATATCTGGCTGTAGGAGCATTCCAGATAATATTGGTTATGATAATTGCAAAGGATTTTGTTCTTTATGACAAGTAAACAGCATTTCAATTTTTCATAGTAATCCATGGTGGTATGAGGTATTCTTGGTGTTAGATGTATTGTAGAGAATGGTGTGAATTTATCACATAATGTCACATATTTTGTTTTGCTAGTGGCTTCCCACATAAATTTTCATACATTATCAGAAACTATATGCATAACACAAGATGCAATGGTTAACTTGTTGCTAATCAAAGAGATAGGAAATGTGCTTAAGGGATTCTCACAATTAATTATTCTGTTATTGTGTTTTTTTAACATTGTTGTTAATTTTGTGTTTTTCATGGTTTATGACATTAGTAATGAAATTCCAAATAAAAACCAATTTTGTATTTTAGCAGAGATAGGAATGATTGCAATCACATGGAATTTACTTTTTCTGAGCTGGTCCCACTTACATTTTGTGATGGGCAACATTAATGTCAGATCCTTGGTGAGATATATAGATATCACCCATAAAGTAGATCAAGCATTGCAGTTGGGGGCTCTGCTTTCTTCATATAGTATAGATTGGAAGTCTGTATGATCAGAGACTTCTAAGGGCATTGAATGTTAGTAATAAATCATACCACTGAATAATGATATTTTGTGATGGAGATGCTATTGAAATGAAGGCCAGTTGGTCAATCAGCTTTGATGATCTCCCAAATGTTGTTGACTTCATTTAGTGTATTTACTGATTGTGAACATGTAAACAAAAATTAATATTTGTAATACTGTTAGGAGCACATTGTTCTGTGAGTAGTTCATATGATTTGGCATATAGAAGAATGTCAACTGCAATCATTTATCTACCATTAAATGATGGTAGGGACAAAGTCTGTGTAGAAACAAGTCTATATGTATTAAAGCAGCAGTTGAATTGTGAAAATCTTGTAATCCTAATATGCCAAATTGTTGAAGTTTAAGAATAAAAAAGTTATCTAAATTCAACTCTAGTTTATAGATTTCTGATCCACAGTAAGTACTATTATCAGAATCACTAAAAATAATAATGAGTCTAAACTTGTGAAATTTAGCTAATCAGTAAGCTAGTGAAAGCTTATCTAGTAAATTTGTATCAGATAACTCTTCTTCATTGATAAAGTAAATAATTGAAATGTTTTCCAGTGACAGTTAATTTGTGATTGTAAAACCAAATTATCTTTGTAGGTAATATGTTTATGTAAATTCATAAGTCTAAATTCATTATCAAAACAAGTATATACCATACTGTGGAAGTAAGAGTGGTTGAGGTCTTCATTCATAGAGTGCAGATAGTAACTGAGAGTATTTACAGCTTGGAGTTTTTTAAATTGATAAAAAATGGTATAGTAGAAAAACTAATAGAATGATGTGGTGTATCAAATTGCTTATTTATTTTAGTTTTTGTTTTAGAGTAATTTTGCATTCTACAATATTGCATGCCTTCTCAGTTGTAATAGAATATGGGTGAAGTGTTTTGTTACCAATAAAAGAGACTCTTGTATGATGTTCTTGTAAACATTCTCTAGATCATGAACTGGAGCATTGATTGGAAGTAGAAGAAAGGGGGGGCATGTGAGTGGTGACATTCTTTTGATTGCAGTAGAATATGTGGTTGTAGCACTGATTCTTCTTGTATTTTAGAAAGACAATTCCATTTTGTAGAATGTTCAATGTCTATACTGGAGCCCTCTATGATGATGCTATCTGAGTCATGGCACAGATAGGTAATTGAGGTTGAATGACCACTCAAACTTGCTCTGCTCTTCAAATTGTGCCAGGGAGATGAGGAGGGGTTCAATGCATTAACATGATAGTTGATTGGTTGTGATTGAGTCATTGCTCCCATAATCAGATTGTAGTTTCCCTGGGTATCCAACTCATCTGCCAGGTAAGAATGTGGACTCCTATTACCTTGTGGTTTGCCACACTCTACGTCTGTGGATAGACAGCTGCACTGGTTTACCACTGCTGCTCAATTTTGCATAGATTGTTCTCTTCATTTTCAATTTTACTAAACAAATAATTAAATACTTTGCTCCAATTTTCAGAACTGTTTGTGTTAACAGTGCACACCTTGTGGGGAGGCACAGCATATAGTGGTTTTAAGACAACTGTAGGATGTGTCACAGAACTATCATATTGTGATGTGGGAATGCTGTCTAGCTCAGACATATCAAGGTATGTGTCATGGGTTTTGGAAATGATTTTAAAATCTTTGTGTTTATCAATTGTAGTGTTTTCTATATCTTTAATTGTCCATTTTGAAGATTGGAAATTGTGTGTTTTTCCATTGTCTAGAACATAATATTACATTTTAGTACTTTAGTAATCATATTAGGACCAGTTCAATATGTAGCTAATTTGCAAGTTTGCTTTTGAATGGATATTTGAATTGGTGTAAAGGAATACATTTGTTGCTGACTTTTTGTGGCTGGCCATAAAGGGTTTTGTTGTAGTTTCATGTTTGATGAAGTGCACTTTTTTTCTTGAACATGCAAGTAGTTTCAAGTAGATTTTTATGTAATTATTTGTAGCTATTGTGTTGTATTTTTTATATAGAATAGTTAGTGGTGTTGAAGCTTCATGGCCAAAAATTGCCCTAAAAGGTGTGATCCCTGTGGTAGCATGAACTAAGGTATTATAGAAGTACTTGATGTAAGGCAATACAGATTTCCAGTTTTTTCCACTAATGTGAGTGTTGCAGCATGAATGAGTTTTAGTAGTATTTTATTTAGCTTTCTACACCACTGTTACTTTGTTGGTGATATGGAGTGGCATGCTCATGAAAAATTTCCAATTGGTTTAATAGCTCTTGTGTCAATGAACTTTTGAATTGTCTTTCAGAATCTGTTACTGTGATGTACATTGGACTAAAATGTAATGTCCATTTGTGTAAAATTGTTGATGCTATGCTTTGTGCTGTCTGATTAATACTAGGGATCATACATTCATATATCATGAAATTATCAACAATGACAAGGACATATTGGTAGCCATTGGCATCCTTTGAAAGTTGCTCAATGTCAACATGAAAAATTTCATTTTGTGAGGATGACATAATTTTCTGAAGTTCACTGAGTACATTGCAATGGAAAGTTGAAGAATTACTAATAATGCATACTTTACATTTATTGATGACATCATAAACAATAGAGTGAAGGCCAAGGCAAACTAAATGTGTATTTAATGTAGAGGCAGTTTGGATGACGCCAATGTGTCAATGTTCATGGAATTTTCATGTTATTTCTCTTTTATAATATTCAGGTAGTGCTATATGATTGTGATGTTTATCAGTGGCAAAGAGAAGACCATTTGCTGTTAGTTCTCAATTATAAGAAATAAAGTATTTAGATGTTGTTTTATTTAACTGTAAATTGGGTTGTTTAATTTTGTTTATGATTTGATTAATTGAATATAACTTTTTGATGCTTAATTATCTTGTCTCAGATATTTCCTCTTTAAGTTGAATGGGTAATATCAGGTGTCTTTGTCTATCAGTGTTGACAATTGGGAGGGTGTTATATGCTGACTTCAAGATAAATGGAAATGGTACATTATCCTAAATTTGTTTTGTATCATCATGATGGTAATGTGGAAATGCTGTCATTAAATCAGTGTTTGTATGTTGTTTACCTTTTCAGTGAACTATTGTGAAATTGAAATTTGTTAAGTATTCAATCCAACATGCTATTATGTTTGAGCAATCACCTGAAAATTTTTTAAGCCAGCTAAGGCTGGAATTATCACTACAGACAGTGAAATATGAAAGTACTGAAATTTCATTAGGCTTTCAAATAAATCAAGCATTTCAACTTTTGTTAAACCATAATTGATCTAGAAAAATTACAGATGTTTGTATTATTTTACATTTTTGGCTAATAATATTTAGAATGGCTGTGGTAACCATATTATTGCAAATTTTTAAAATGGAAGCAGGAAGTACAACCTTTTTGGAATCTTAACCTTGTTTGTTATCAATTTCAATATTGCAAATAATTGGGTTTTTGGATTCAAGAGTGATAAATTGTCAGCTGAAAGGTTCAATTTTAGTTTTTTCAATTTGAAAAGTGTTATCAATTTATTACTAATGGTTTGTAGATGTGTAATAATTTTCTATTTTTTGGAATAATTGTTAGTTTTGTCTTGAACATTAATGATGCAGTAGTACTTTTCTAGGAAGTCTTTACTGAGAATTAGTTAGTAAGGCAATATGTGATTCATTGTATCTACAATAAGTGTATCATGAGAAAACTTATTGTTGGCAACAGTAAATTCTAAAAATTAGGATCAAACCTTTGGTATTTTGGTTTTGCCATTTGTGTTTTGGAAAGAACCTTAATCAAAACTATTCCCATTACATACAGGCCTTCAAAAAGTCATACATGAGCTTGGGTATTTCAGTTACTCTGAAAGTGTATTGGGTGTTTCATCACATCATGGATTTCTGCTCTTTGGTAAACCCTGGATTGGGCAAATATAGTCTGCAATCTATTGAGGCCATACACTCAGATTTCTGGCATACATGGATGAAGTACAAAGTTGGAGGAGAGCATCCACAATATGCAATATGCAGCCCAATTATTAAGGGCCATGTGTGAAAATTTGATATTAATCTAAACCTTAGTAGTATTTTAAATATACTCTATGTTTTATAGATTTTGAATCCATGTTGTTTGTATCTAAAGAAATTGACTCAGTTCATCCCAAATTTCAGGTAAAATATATTTCCATTTTACAATGCTAATTCTTTTTATTCTTATTGTTTTCAATACTTGGTGGTATGCTCTAACTTTTATAGATTTTATGTCAAATTCAGTCTTTTTGGTATTTCTTAGTTGAATCCATTCTACTGTATATATTCTTCCTAGAGAAGAACATTTTAGTGTTTTTCAATGATGAATGCTTGGATTTATATGTATTTCTTATTAAATATTAATTTTGCTTTGCAATAATTCATTGTTATGCTATGTTAATTCAAGCTAAGAATCAGTGGAGGGTCATAAATATATTTCTAAATAGATACAAAAACCTGAATAGTAATATAGGAGAAATGAATATTTACTATAAAATGGTAAGAAACACTATGTTGATTGCCAAACAAGAATTTGGTTTTTGAAAACCTGGACAAGTATAAGGGTAAAACATTGCTACATGAGAATATCACAAGGCAACTAGAAGGTAGAATAGAAGGTATATACAAATATATATATATATTGTAGCATATTGGGGATTATAACTCATTTGTATTACTAATGGTCAATATGAGAGATTTCAGTGGTATTTTACTATTTTATAATTTGTGTGCTTATATGTGATTGGTCACTAGCTTTCAAGCTATCCATTAGCACATGCTTTATTTAATTTATTTGCTACATTGATGCTTGATCATCTGCCTTGCACTTTTTGTTGATGAAATTATTTACCCTCTTTGTAAGTGTGACATCTGATATTATTATAAGTTAATTTAAGTTTTGATTACCCAATGATCAGTTGTATTGTTTTTAATTAGATATTTCCCTAACTGCTTATTCACTGACCTTTTAGATATTATATATTTTCCCAAATTGGTACTTACTTTTTTTTATTATCTTATATTGCTTTTTCTTATTATTTTATATTATTGTTTAACATGCATAGAAGTTAAATATAGGACTTCACTTCATGTACAGCAATACTATTGGTAATTGCAACAGACTGCCAATAAAAACTTCTGTACCCTAAGGGATAAAGTAGGTTTTAGGGGAGTAAGTTTATTATTTGCATGTACAATAACAGGCCAGTGTGGCCTTTCAACTTTCAATGAGCTGAGCTTAGGGATTAGGTTTTATTAGTTAAATGCTGCCCAGAGGCCATCTCAACTATCAGAAGAATTACAATGATCTTTCTTCTCTGGGTTGTTGTTGGAGTATAAAATTGGTTCCACTGCAAGTAAGGAGAAAATAGCAAATTATTAGTCATTAGTTATTTCTTTGGTTAGAATGTTCAAATGTGGAAGGAAGTCTCTATGAGAGAACATTCTACAATATATATATATATATATATATATATATACATATATATACATTAGTTCCCTTGAGATCAGGTGAAGGCATATATTCAATCTCAAAATGCGTAGACATAAAATATGGCACAGCAAAACTAGGTCACCATTGAGGGAGAATCTATTTAAGGTTTATTGTTAAATGTTAGTATCTCCACAATTGACCACTTGTTGTTCAGCCTCAAGAATGCAACAATGAATACATCAAAGAGCTTTGTCATAATTATGCTGTATGGTTAAGAGTATGGAAGAATAAAATCAAAAAAGAAAGTAAAGAAATAATAAATAGAAAGCAGATAATTAAAATGATTAACTAACTAAGATTTTTGATTTGAATTAATGTATGAGCAAATGTGTGTTGCCAAAACATTTGACAAAAATCTCAAGACAAATCACTCCTAATTATTTTTAAAAGAGACATGAAGGCAATCTATTTGAATTTAATTTTTTATGGCAGCAGGTATTTGTTTTATTAATAGTATAAATAGTTGTAAAACTATGTAGAAGGCAATGAAGTAAATTCTTCAGAATTTAATAATTCTTAGTATTTGTTCATGGTTTGATTTATTATCTAAATGTTTAGCTAAGCATTTTATGTACAGTATTGGTCAGGAATCCATGCCCCTGACCATGAGCTGCACTTAAGTTAGGTATATGAAGATTTTGTTACATGCTAGAGAGGTCTGGACTGAGATGCAATATGGTGACTGTGACAAAATGCAAGGATCTGGCAACAGCTGGAAAAAATCATTAAATAGTCTAATTAACTCTAAATTTTCTAAAAGTCTGAAAACTCAAAATAATACAAAAAAATTTTTTTGAAATTGAAAATTAGTCAACCCTAACAAAGTGTAGCAAAGGAAAAAACTGAACTGAAACCAGAGTGGAGAAGACCACTACTTACAAGAGAATGACAAATAGAATGAGAAGAGGCAGCACAAAGGAAATCTAACAGAAACTCCCATTAACACCAGCAGCATTAACAACAACACCGTCAATAGCTGGTACAAGCCAAACATCCACAATAGAATTGCAGACAATATAAATGTTGCCAGAAACAAGTCCCCAAGAAATCTATGAAATATTGAAAAGAAGTCACAAAACAAAGACAATGCTTAAAAATGAAATCAGACAACTAACTGAAAAGTTCAAACAAATGCACCAAGAGAGAGAAGCAATTATAAGTGAATTGAAAAGTGACATGAGCAATTGTTTGAATGAACAAGGAACTTCATTTCAAAATGCTATAAGAAGGTTGACCAACAGTTAGTGGATTCAAAATGAAAGTTCATAGAACAAAACAAAAAATGGGAAAATATGTATAAGGAATTACAAAAAGAAAATAAACAGCTAATTGAAGATAATGGAATAAAATTACATGAAATTGAGCAATTGCATGATCAGTTAAGATTAATAAGATTAATTGAGGATGAAAAACAAGAAAAAACAGGAAATCAAAGACATCAAATCTACATAGAAGAGGAACCTGAAGGAGAATTGCAAGTACTGAGAATAATCAATGAAAAACAATAAATTTATTATGAAGATAATGAAAATGAAAGACAGAAAATCATGAATGAAATAATGAAAGCAATATCACAGAAACTAGAAGAGAGAAAAGAGACGAAAGAACAGAAACCAAAAATTGAAAAGTCAATTTTAATGGCACCTAAAAATAACAAAATCACCCCATGTAAGGCACCATTACCCAAGTTTAATGGGAAAAAACAGCTATAACCCGACTTTTGAAGAATGGTTCCACATGTTCAAATTAATGATGATGGAAAGAAGAGTAACGCAGGAGGAAGCAGCAAGATTTCCATTATACTTGGCAGAGGCAGCATACCAGCATTACTTGATATTAGATGCAGAAACAAAGAAAAACTACAAATTACTAACAGGAAACTTTATGGAGTACTATGAAAATGAGTTTCAAGAATCAATACAGAATAATCCCTAATGGAAAAAAATGAGAAAGAACAATGACATAAGAAACTACATCTTGCAAGTAGAAAGACTACTAGCATTGGGTTCACGAGGGAATACGACATGTTTTCGCATATTTGCAAGGGATTACCTGAAAATATAAGAAACCAGTTTGAGATAAAATGCAATGTAGATGACAAATTCGAGAAAATTATTAGAAAAGCCATTGAATACAAGTGACATTAGAAAACAAAACAAAGATCTATGAAAGGACCACATGGAGTAGAGAAGCACTGACATAGAAGTTGAACATAAGTGTGAAAAAATTCACAAAAAGGATAGATGAAAAGAATAGCAATAAAATAATAAAGTTTAAAATGAAAGAAGGGAAAATGAAAAAAATCAAGGGGAGAAATATTAAATGCTACAATTGTGGATAGAAACCAGAATGAAAAAAAGAAGTAAATATCATAGGAAACAAAGAGACATATTATGACAATGATGATATAATAGAGTTAGAAATGGAAGAACTGACAGACAATGAAAAACAGAAGAATTGGAAAATTAGAGAGAGCATCATCTTTCAAAAACCGAGCTCTTGTAATGATCATGACAAATCTGAACAACATTAATACAATCACAATTGTGATAAATGGAGTGATGATGAAGAATACAAAATACTGGAAATAAAAGGAGAGGAATATCGACATTTGAAAGAGAATGAAATAAAGAAATTAAAAAAAACACTGGAAAAACACAAAAAGATATTCAACTATGGAGAAATAAGTGTAGGCCAAGGAATATGGGAAACACACAAAATAATAACCACAAAAGACAAGCCAATAAAACTGCTGTTAAGAAGAGTTCCAGAGCAATTAAAAGCGGAGTACAATCGAATTTTCAACGAACATATAATTCGACCAAGTGAAAGTCCATAAGCCGCCCCAATGGTATTTGTTAAACAGGGACAAAAATACAGATTATGTATAGACTTTCAAAAACTGAACAAAGTGACGAAAAAAGACTTGTATACATTGCAGAGAATCGAAGATATGCTATATGAAACAGGCAAACACAAATACTTCACCTCATTGTGCAAACATATTCGCAGGTACAAATGGAACCAAAGGACATAAGAACTGCCTTTATAACACCATACAGATTGTGTGAATGGATTTACTTGATATTTGGACTATGCAATGCCCCAGCCAAGTTTCAGCAATATATAACAAAAGTTCTAAAAAATAAGAAAATACAATAGAGGAAGGGATCAATGCTTTTATAGATGACATCATAATAACAAGTGATACCGTGGAAGAACACATACATAAGCTGGATAGAACGTTGGAAATACTAGACAAAGTTGGATTAATGATAAATGGAAACAAATGTGACATACTAAAAGAGGAAATAATATTTCTCTTTGCAGAATAATAAAGAAAGGAAAAATCTGCATGAAAGACAATGCAAGAGACATGATAGGGAAAATCACAATCGTTTGGTCGTTCACAGTAAGGTGTAGTAGCAAAATTTAATCTTTCATCTACAAGAGGTGCCAATTTTAATATCATTTCAGCAATTGAAATTTCAGATTTGGTTCACTTTGAGATGCATCAAAAAGTGACCCATTTGATTTTCAATGAATTCATACATATTTATGCCCAAAAATTGTTGGAACGAAGTCTCGTATTTATAATAGATAATGCTCCAACACACAAACGATCTAAATATGTTGCTCTTACCGCAAATCACTATACTAAATACTTGATTGAGAAATGCTTTGCTTCATTTAAGGGTGCAGTAAAACGTTATTTGCAAGAACAAGATTCAGAATCTTTGGCGACCAGTGGATGTTTCTCTTACAAATAATTGTTTTAAAATGTTAAAGAAAGCAGCAGAACAAGTGAAAGGCGCAATTTTGTGATACCATTTTGCAAATTATGATAGGCATTAAATGAGATTTATTTCAAAAGCCATTGCAAAGGAAAATTTATTGATTAGTAATTTTTATTCAATTTTTAGAAATGTTCTAATTGATTTTTTAAATAGAAAATATTTTTGCTGGTTCAGTCTCCATCTCTTTTTGATACTATAAAGTAAATAAGAATATATAATGTATATTTGGGAAAGAGTAATTTTCATTTGAGAAATTGTAATTTTCTTTTATATTTGTTTTATGCAAAAGATAATATTCTTACAATTGATTATTATAAAAATAGACACTATTTGAAGCAGGCACATCACATGTCTGCTTAGTCCTCAAACATGTCCAGAAATAGAGACCATTTCCTGTGCAATATTATGTGCATGCTCCATATTAGATACATTGCTTTGTTTGTTCCATTCCAATTTAAACATTGTTATTGTAATATCGCTACCCAGGTGAAACTAACACTTCATAGCTAGATAATCTATTTAGAGAATCAATCCAGGGATCAGCGCCAGCTATCACGGGGTAATTATTATCTAAGTTTCCTCTTCTGTCCTTTAATTGTATATTCCACACTGCATTAACAGATGTTCCAATAACAATTAGTAAGTAGTATTGTTTAGATACTTCATCGATTGAAGAGTACTGAAATCTCTGGGCGCACTTGCCCGACGCCGAGTCACTGAGATCATAACAGGTTCGCCAGAACTGCCAACAA
>CABFPE010000189.1:1200660-1205660 GCA_900660155.1 Hofstenia miamia
AAAACAAACAATATGCATAAATTTTAATATATAATCAAAAATTATTTACCATGTTTTTTCTAAGTTAGCAATTAAGGCATCATTTAGTACTAGCTACTATATGTTGGAAATTCAGATAGTTTTATCCGTGTTTTTCTTACACAACTAAAGAAGAAATTCATTGATTGGTATGTGAAATTTGGAAACATTATTGCAAGCACTATAAAACTTCTTATTAAAAGTACGTTATGAAGGCATATACCTTGCACATGAGCTCGGTCTGCATGGATTCTTATGACACATCCAGAACCATAATCTTTATAAACAAGTGCACGGTGACCGGAATAATTAAGAGCCCAGGTAAAATCTGGGCGTTCAATACTAATGGGATAGAATCTACTGGCAGTTGTCTCCTCGTAAAATCGTATGTGATTAACTGGACGCTGGTATAAATCAGAAAAGTCTGGCACAAACCAGCACCGTGGATGAAATTCTCTGCAGCGCGATAGGTTGTAAGGATCTAAACAGTTTGCTGAATGTAAATGGGAAAAATGGAAAATTTTACATTTAAAAATGTTCTTAAGAAATTACATATGAATAAATCTTTACAGCATATATTGATAAATGACAGATAAAATAATTATTCTTACGATACTTCCTTAGCATACATTTTAAAATTTTATCAGCATTTAAGGTCGGGTTTGGGGGTTAGAGTAGGCTTGGTTTGCATAATTTTAGCTTACGGAATTAAATAGATCGGACATGAAGATTGCCTAAATTTATATATATATATGGTATTTGTAAATTGATCTCATAAAAATAAATAATATTGAAGCAATTAGTTGGAATTTACCTACTCTATTGCTTCAAGTTACCTAAAGATAGAGCCATCAAACGTACACTGATCAGACAGAATCGAGATGTGAAACAGTAGCAGTAAACAACTTCATTTTGATGATAAACTATAGTTAATCAGATGAAATTGGAAGGGAAAGATCTCCACACTATTGTAATGTGAAAGAAAAAACCGGAAGCCCTATTTCGTGTGCACATTAGGTTGAGGAGATGAAACTTTTACTGTTTTCAACAGAGATAGGCATGGTCGAGTTTCCTGGACTGGACTTAGGCCTAAATTTTTGGCCCATTTGTATATCTAGTTTTGAGGCAGAACTATGGAAATCACAACTACCTTGGTCACATGAATTTCAAATTGAAAATGACAGAAGAATCTGGTTCCCAAAAAACACAAATAAGGGATCAAAGTTATTTATGGTGAGTGCTATATTTATTTAAAAGTTTTTGACAGGTGTTCCCAGCATTGACTATTTGAATATAATCAATGAATCAGGAATTTTTTAACATAAAATTTTATTTATATATCCTAAAAAATTAAAAATTCTGGATTTTTGAAGATATTGTTATTTATAAATTCGTGAACATAATAGTTTTTCCAAAGTTTTTGAAAATTGATGTATAATGCATATAAATCTATAGCTATTTAAATCTAATGGATTGCCTTTACTTTATATGGGTACTACATCATGAGTATCCCTCATATCTGGAAATTCATCTATTATATGCAAGATTCTTCCAAAAATATGTAGTTTATTATAAAATATAGAATTATATGTGATTCTATCAGCGAAATTGTTTGATAAATTTTGCTTTTATTATTTCAAACAATGAATTGAATACAAATTTACCTGTTTGCAAATGTTTCATTATAGTGATTTATAATACCGGTACTGTCTTTATTATATAATAATTCCCAATTTAAATTTCTCATAAAGATAAACCATGAAAAATGTGTATTTTCGCTATTGAAGGTATTTTTGTTTGTTTGGTGACACATATCACTATTTTTTAACAAAAATTTAGCATGCATTTTGAAATTAAGTTTGAATCAACAATTGGTATATGTAAATATTTAATACTAGAGTGGGGAAAATTTGATACCCCAGGACGTGGATACTCTTAATTAATTTGACTAATTAATAAAAACTGTGAAAATATAAAAAAACATGAAATAAAAACATCAAGTTCAAATTACATACAGTCGCATGTAACTACAGTTTCCATATTTTTGCTTGTTGCAAACATCAACCTACATAACGTCAATTTTACATTTACTTGTTCCACAAACTCACGGGTCTTTAAAACTGTTGTAAATTCAACAGTTGTGAGGAAACACAGAGCTCATTTGTAGGATTGTATCGAAATGCATTTTCGGTAACTTATGCATGGTTGGCATGAGAATAACAGCCTGATTTTCTTCAGAATGTGTGGCTCAGTAGTGAGGATCTCTGCTCATTATCATGCCATTTTAACAACAAGAATTCAGTTTTCTGTAGATTCAAGTACCAGATGAAGTGTTTTGGAGACCACTGCACTCTGTAATGTACACTACGCGGGTTACCATTTCGAAACGACAAACTCATTCGGGTTGAAGAATGATATTGGACTTGTTATTTGGGGCTTGTTCGAAGATCGCGTTACTTTCACAATCCATCGCTCAGTATANATATATATATATCTGGAAAATATAAACCATAACCGACTTTTTATTGTGCTTTTGTAAATTTTCAACACACAATTATAATTGACTCAACTAAGTTATCAATTTTAAATTGCAGAAACAAACGTGGGCTAGAGTATACAGGATGCCACAAATTCTCATGACATAAGCTAGTTACACGTTGCCTCATATTCACATGCTATACTTAAAGAAAGAGAGAGCTTTCCTTACATAGGCTTTTCTGATTTATTCAAAACAACATAACATGCAGTGTACACACACTCTCTCAATAACCTACGCTTGTTAGATAATTGAGTTTCTGTTTATACTTGATTAAAAATGGGATATTAATTCATTTCTTGATTTCATCATGCGTCCTACTCAATACCAACGAGTTCCTAATTACCGCTCTTCGAGAATGTGACTTAATCTACAGGGAGCTACCGCATTATTTTGGGGTGAAGTTTTGGTGAACAAGCATCAACAGACCGACTCAGTAGATGATCTGTCACACAGTAGAAGACCGCCGAACTTCAAGATCGATTTCATCTTCGCCAGTCAGCAGATGAGTAGTCGAGGCTAGAGAGTGACAATATGAGGTAAACATAGGCCAGAACCCGGCCGGTCGGAATATTTACTACCCAAGCCCGACCCGAAAATTTAATGCCCGAAACGTTGACTTTAATGGACCTTGTGGAACTCTGTCCAATCAAATAATCATTAATATTAATCATTTTCTGATAAGGGAAACAACAATTCATTGACTTTTTTAACGTCTTGGATCTTTCTTAAATCAATCGGTAATATTTTTTAACAATCAATCTAATCTTTATACCCGAACCCGACCCGAACAGACAATTTGATATCCGAATCCGTCTCGATTCGAAATCCGAAATCGGGTAGGGTTTATCGGGAAACTGATGTCACTTTTTAGTCGAGGCCTCGCCCTGACAGGCCAAAAAGCAGCTGGTGTAAATCTCACTTCTCGTTGTGTACATTATGGACTATGAGGATAGTCGCTACTCTTATGTAGTCACAAAAAAAACGCATGAATCCCTTGTGCTCAAGAACACATTGGGAAGGCGGTGGAAGATTGGTGCTCAGTGCTCTTCAGCGACGAGACACCTTTGCATTCGAACAGAAGAAAAACTGGACAAGTACGTGATATGGTGCAACCAAGGCTTCAAGGTGAAAATAGCAACGTGATTGTATGAAAAGCTTTCTCCGGCCAAAGTCCTCTAGAGCTGCACCGTGTGGCAGGAAAACTCTCTGACATTGCCATTCTTGAGGACAAAGTGAAGCCTTTTAAGGAAGTAAACCCAGCAGCCACCTATCAGTAAGACAACACAACTTATCACAAAGAATCTTATCACCAACTGATTCCGGCAGCATGAAGTTCTAGTCATACGATGGCCAGCCTGTAATCCAGGGTTGAAACCCATGAAGAACTTCTAAGTTTATTACAATTCTTGTTGAATCAATGCCCAGAAGGTGTCAGCAAGTGATTGATCATCATGTAAGATTGCTACTCTAAAATACATTGAACTTTTAAAAATTTTGTAATATGTTCTAAATATGTTTCTATAACAAAAATGCATTAACAATGTAATATTAAATGGAACATGAATCTACAGTATGTAATGATCTAGCCTGTCACACATACATGTATATAAATTAAGCTGGAAACGGACATAAGGGCTGGTGGCAGGAACGTGCCTGCATAAATTGATCCAATCTCCCCATGCGATTTTGCCGCTTCAATGGAAAATCCTACTTACAACACTAAGGCAAACAATGTCAAAATATCAGATATTTCATTAAATTGTCAAAGTGCTGTTGAGAGGAGTTCAGTTGACTAAAATTGTAAGAGGTGCTACAATAATAAGAAGATATAATTACATATGTTCCACTTAATTTATAAAACGATTAAAAGCCGAGAGGGGTTTTGTTATATGAAAATTATCGGATTAGGAACGCTTTGTTGAGCTCATTCGAGTTTTACATACAAAAAACGCCTATTATAGGATATATATATTTTTTTTCAAGCTAATATTAAATGGAACATGAATGCCTACAGTATGTAATGATCTAGCCTGTCACACATACATGTATATAAATTAAGCTGGAAAGAACTAGCCGGAAACGGAAATAATATATACATATATATATAATATACTTTATGTGACTACAATTGATTGTTTTATTACAATATATTCGACTATTCTTAATATTTATGTACCACTGATTTAGAAATCATTGAATAGCTTGGTGTCAATCAATCTAATTTGAAATAAATAATATTCTAAAATATTTTTAAAAACTTACGTTGGGGGTACACTGTCTTGAAGATTTTGATAGAGAAGAATGCTCAGGCTAAAAATGGAGAATGCTAATATTCTTTTACGCATTCTAGTCATTCCACTAAAACAATAAATTTTATTCGTATTAATTAATTGAGCACAACACATCCTGAAATGTCTAACCATTGGATAAGGGCTTGCAATAT
>CABFPE010000189.1:1210660-1216467 GCA_900660155.1 Hofstenia miamia
TCTATTATTGGTGGCGTTAGGAAGAACTTATGAAATGTGACATATATGATACCTTGGCCTTAGGGCATAGTACTCAGCAGAGGGTTGCAATATTTTAAGAGGTTGTTGCTTAAAAAATAGTATTATATTATTACAAGGACTAAATACCTGTTTTCTTGCTTAAAACAATACAGAAATTGTTGTAGTAAAAGATACTAGCATTTTAAATGAAATTTGTGTAAAAATTTATCAAAAAATTTTTTAGTGAAACTCTACTAGTTTTGTAGGACGTGTAAAAATACACATACAAATTTAAAGAAGCCCAAATTTCACCTTCATATAGAATTAATTTTTAAAAATGTTTGAATAAACGAGTAGGAGAATATAAATGCTCTTTTTGCGGTTCCTTTTTCTTTCTTAAGGTTTGCTTACATGCAAACGGCTAATTATAATAATCGATTTTAGAGCAAAATTGGCAGTTAAGTTTTGCCATGCCCATTTAATAATAAAATATCTGGATATTAACCATATTGATAAATCGTGGTCACTTACGCCAACAATCGCCATTATCTCACATTACAATACTATACAGGGTGTTCAATAATAACCGTTACAAAGTTTTTAGCTTATATTTTAATAGAAAAATGAGAAATTTGTAATTACATTAATAGAAATGTATAAAGTAATAATATGTCAACTAAAATATCCAATATTTATTCAATATAACCGCCATTGGCATCCACAACTTTCTGCAAACATTTGGAGAATGCTTCACATGAGTCACGAATAACTTTTTGGGGTATTTTATCCCATTCCTTCCTCAATTTCTTTTTCAAAGCGTCCAAACTGGTGTGGTGTGTAGCTGAGACTTTGTTCTCCAAGATTGACCAGATTGCAAAGTCCAGCGGGTTCAAATCTGGAGATGATGGAGGCCATTCTTCCTTCGATATGAAAGCAGGCACATTCTCTGCTAGCCATTCCTGTGTCTTTTTGGCTCCATGAGCAGGAGCAGAGTCTTGCTGGAATGACCAACGTCTCTTTTTGAAGTGTTTTCGCGCCCAAGGCAACAATGCTGACTCAAGAATGGACGTGCGATAATTTTCTTGGTTCAACTTGGCTCCTTCATCCACGAAAAGGAGGGGACTTTTTCCATCAGCCGTTACAGCGGCCCAAACCATGACAGACTTGGCACCTTGCCTCCGAGTGACCACCCGATCCTTGACCTCACCCATACGTGACCAAATCCGATCATTTTGGACATTAACGTGTTGTTGGACATCGAATTTTTTTTCGTCACTGAAAACCAGGTTCGGAAGCGTGCCAGCATTGATGCGAGATAAGATGAGATCTGCTCTTTGAGCTCGTTTCTCAATTGAACTTGCAGATAACAGGTGCTTCTTCTGGTGTTTGTAAGGAGATGTTTGGAGGTCACTGTGGAGTATCGTAGACATCGTTCCGACTGACACTTTGGCCTCTTTCGCGAGATTTCTTAGGGATCTCTTTGGATTCCTCCTTAGCTTCTCCTTGGTTGATTTTAACAGTTTTTTGGTTCTGGCAGAACGAGGCCGACCTTGACCAGGTTCATTAACAATGTCACCAGTTGATTCGAACCGTTTAAGTGTTCGCCAGACCAACATTCTGTTGATCCTTAAGGTCTTTGCTATGTCAGGTGCTGTCTTCCCAGATTTGAATAGCTCTACAATGGCGGCTCTTTTCTGTAAATCTTGCGGCATATTTATCAAAACTTAAGTTTAGGTACTATCTTAGATTTATGCACCTGGAAATCATAGAAAATGTCTAAAATCTGATAAATATTTGAAAAATAAAACTTTTGTAACAGTAAATATTGAACACCCTGTAAATGGCAACATTTTTATACGTTTTCCACAAAAGTCTAAGCAAAAGATTAAAATCTAAGCCGTGTCATTTATAAAAAGAGGAGACACACTTCATTTACATTATACAATTTTAAGAAGAAACCAACAAAAAGCTTTAAAAAATCCCCGAGAAATTTAAGTTTAATCTATGCACAAATTTAAAACAATTTAGAAAATTTTTTGCTTCATTGGTAATATTTGTGAAAATGCACATTCAATGCTATTTGGTAGCTAAATGCAATCACTTACAGGAAGGGTTCACCTCTGGTCCAGGCCTACGGCTCTGTATGACAAGTTTATTGTATTAGGGTTCACAATGCAATTTAAATTTGAACAGAATTGAATCAGTATTATTGACGGACTAGCAAACATGCACCTATGCACATATTGATCAATACATTATGAGAATTGTCCAATCAAATTCATAGTGTAGTGCTTATGTGTCTCAATGAGGCAAACGACACTATCAGTGGAATAAAAGATAAATCATTTGNAAGGCTGGCACCGCCACTGATGAGAGTCACAAGAACACACGAATATGGAGAAAATCAAATCTAAACAGAATGGCACCGCCACTGATGAGAGTCACAAGAACACACGAATATGGAGAAAATCAAATCTAAACAGAATGGCACCGCCACTGATGAGAGTCACAAGAACACACGAATATGGAGAAAATCAAATCTAAACAGAATGGCACCGCCACTGATGAGAGTCACAAGAACACACGAATATGGAGAAAATCAAATCTAAACAGAATGGCACCGCCACTGATGAGAGTCACAAGAACACACGAATATGGAGAAAATCAAATCTAAACAGAATGGCACCGCCACTGATGAGAGTCACAAGAACACACGAATATGGAGAAAATCAAATCTAAACAGAATGGCACCGCCACTGATGAGAGTCACAAGAACACACGAATATGGAGAAAATCAAATCTAAACAGAATGGCACCGCCACTGATGAGAGTCACAAGAACACACGAATATGGAGAAAATCAAATCTAAACAGAATGGCACCGCCACTGATGAGAGTCACAAGAACACACGAATATGGAGAAAATCAAATCTAAACAGAATGGCACCGCCACTGATGAGAGTCACAAGAACACACGAATATGGAGAAAATCAAATCTAAACAGATTGGCTGAATGAGACAAACATTTGCTTTTAAAATTAGTTCAACACAATCGCCACTTGAAGTCATAGCACAAATGCAGAACATTTGCTTGCAATTTTCCTTTCCTGTCCCGTTGACGAAAGTACAATGCATATTGCAGTCAACACCCGTAAACAAGGGTGTTCAAACAATAGGGCCATTTACACGAGGCGGATAATCCGGCAAAAAGCGAATGATGCAGCTAGCCGCATTAAGGGCTGCTTTAATAGCAGCATTATCTCAATTTAATTGCTCCCCAGAACAGAATTCACTGGAATATTGTCTGAACGGTTTTGCTGACAAGATTAATTATCTCACATTAGTGTAAGACAGTTTTATTAAGATCGCATTACTCTATCATTCCATTCACAAAATTATTTCGTTTCAAAAGAAATTTAAAGATAGGGGCGACGCACAATGTCAATGGTAACAGCTACTTGAGATTTCACTGGAGGTAACAAGACCTCACTGATGAAATCCGTGACGCAAACAATGGTCTCCTAGATTATTATCTGGACGAGGACGAGACCCAATTTGGAATTCTGATTAAACGCGTACGCTAGTCGTAGTCATGTCATTTTTATTCAGATGCATTCTTAATCGCAAGCCACGTGATAATTGCGATTTTGATAAACAAACGAATTATTTGTTTAGTTATAGCACGATTTTTTGCTATGCTATGGTGTTTAAATGCTGGGTGCCAAGTTGCTTTTCATGGTATTCTGGACATAAAACTGATTCAAATGATTATATTTCATTACTTTCCAACAAGATAGATCTTTATGCAGTAAATGGTTACATTACATCGGATACCTAGAGAACACTTTATTTCCACTAAATATACGAAAATCTGTTCTAAGCAATACAATTTTGATAATTTAAAATGTCTGCAAATATCGAAAAAACTGTTTTTGGTATAATAGGTAATTGAAATAAACTGATTTAAGAAAGACTTTAAAATTCTTCCTTTTTTACGTCTGACATTACGCACGGCTCGCCTCAATGGGTTTGGAACATTTTTGCACATATTAAGAAGCAGTCAAAGTTCTTTGTTTCCTCCGCAGGGGCTCAAAACCTTCTAAAAACATTAACACTAAGTATGGAGAGAATTTAAATCATTTTCAAAAATTCGAAAATTTCTAAGAAAACTTGTTAATCTATTCAACAATCTCTGCCACAGCAATAGGCTTTAATAGAAATTTTCAACATTGCATTAAAGTATGTTCCCCAATAAATCTACCCATGCCCCAAGTTTTTCAAATTTGGAAATAGGTTTGGAGAAAATTCTTTGTAAATGTGGAAAACGTTTTGTCCTTTAAAACGGACGTTAGGCTGTTTAAGGTAAAGAATTTTTATGATTCTGATTTTGAATGTCTCTAGAGATACTAATTCAAGAAGGACGAAGTTTCCCAAAGAATTAAGAAGTAAACGCATAAAGAAGAATGCAGTTCTCTCCATTTTTAAGGATTACCTAAGGGTGCAGTCACACAGAAAGATTGCGATATCGCGCTTGTAATATAAACACATGTTTAAAGATAGTAGCATTCACACAGAAAGCAAGTTTGCGCTTGCGATAGATTTCTAGCGATGTATTAATACGAGTGTGTTCACACAGTACGCGAGCTTGTAATTGCAATCACCTGGAAAATTAATATTTCTCCGCGAATATATAGTTATATGTTCATTAATTACAGCTAATCAGCTTATATAATGTTGAGCATGTAGTTATTTACTATTTTTCAAAACCTGCAGACAAAAACGCTCATCAACATTGTAATTCTTTTATTAAATTATCAAATTGAAATAATTAAAATATGGTTAAAAGCGTTTTTAATCTTATTATAAGCAGATATCTTAGTCAAAATTTAAATGTCGCAAATGCTTCAAAAAGATGCTCTTCTGAACGCACTTTATTGAAATTAGCATACATCAAAAACATGGCCGTCTGAACGCACATCGTTCAAATTTATGCACAAAAAGCTTGCATCTTTTTGACGTACTTCAAAAGATTCTCGTCTGAACGCAAAATTATTCATTTCAACACAAGCCTGTAGCCAGACCAAATTCCCAGGGGGGCACACCTATGACGTAATGATATATTGAAAGCTGATTAGTGGTGTGTTTTTAAATGTTCAAAGGGGGGCTCTTTTATAACTTTTTGGCACTACTGCTTACATTTTTCTCAGGGGGCACAGATTTTCCCAGGGGGGCCCGTCCCGCTGCCCCCCCGTGGCTACAGTCTTGTTTCAACGATCAGTAATTAGCGACTTTGTTTTGGGGACAGATTATCTCAAGTAGCCGTGAGTCTTAACATAAGAGGATTTTGAAGCTCAAAAATTTTAACTTCAAAATGGGTGCGTTCGTGCAGCGCACCGGTTTTCCACGGTTAGACTAGTGATTGGCTCAAAAGTGATCTATCACATTTTGATTAAATCGCACGTCTAACCACCCGAGATAATTAGGCCACGGTTAGACTAGTGATTGGTTAAAAGTGATCTGTTACTTTTGAAAGCGTTGCACGTCTAACCACCCGAGATAAATAGCGATGTGACGATCACGAAGAAATCGTGCGTGTTCGATTTCACTTGTGGCTGGTGTGCAGAGCCCGTAGTCTAACCACACTTCATTTGTGATTATCATGTAACAGTTACTAAATGTGATTTGCGTAGCAATTTAAAAGGCCTCAATAAGACTTGTGCCTAACTGAAATTCATCAAATTATATTATTATGATATTTATTATATTTTTACAGACTGTTTTTTACCTTAAAATGTATTTACCTAGTAC
>CABFPE010000189.1:1217467-1229635 GCA_900660155.1 Hofstenia miamia
ATCATTGTTCTTATACTTGTAAAATATGCACTAAAGGACGTTACTTTTGAGATGTTTAGTATGCTGTTTTCGCCTTTTGCAAGAAAAAATTTCGCATAATAACACATAATGGTCTCCCCTTCACTGTGACACTAAATCTATTTAAGTATTTACATGATTTGTATTCATCTAAATTTGAAGAAATGTATTATGATTATAGAAAAAACTAGTGCTTTGCTGCAAGTAATTGAAAAATTTACTATTAGACAACAATTTCTGCATGACATATTTAAAGTGTTGCGTAGGTACTGCTGATGCTTTTGAATTGGAGCATAGCAATTCTCAACGGTATGCAGCTATATATAAATA
Organism: Hofstenia miamia; assembly: GCA_900660155.1. Lineage (NCBI taxonomy): Eukaryota > Metazoa > Xenacoelomorpha > Acoela > Hofsteniidae > Hofstenia > Hofstenia miamia. The sequence goes on from CABFPE010000189.1 coordinate 1,217,816, forward strand.
TAGAACATGCAGATATCAGAGTGTAGCTAGAGAAGGGATCACCGAGCATGCTAGGGTTCTCCGGGGCCGTCTAATCCCATGGAACTAGTATAGAACTGGGACCAAAAACCGATCAGCTAATCATAATGTTATACTTGAATAAAGTTGTTCGGATTTTTTGGCAAAAAATTTGTCAAAGTTTCGCCAAAAAACCGGAAATTCTTTTCATATTTTTGGAACCTTGGTATAAATTTTTACAAAAAGATGCATCTCATTGATTTATAACTGGGCCAAAAATACATCATTTGACTTTAACCAGTTTGATTATTGTTAACCAGAGTTGAAAAACCAAATAATGGTTAACACTTAATACTAAACATTCATTTGCTTATGCACTGAATGGCATTTGCTTACACATTAAAATTGAATTTGATAATATTTATATAAATCCGGCAAAACAGAAATTAGTTTACCATTTAAATACTAAACAGGTTTTTGAAATGCTCTTTTGAAATTGAAAAATTCATTTAGCTCTTGGGTTAATTACCCACTTTTTGCTATATTTGAAGGTCAAAAAATAATTATGAATATAATATTTTGAATATTCATTCTAGTTGTATATAATTTCTAAAAATTTAGGAATGTCATTAGGGGCTTTTCCATACAGTTTTTTCTTTTTAAATAGAGCTTAGAAACATCATATATATAAAACACAATAAATTAAAAAACATTGCCTCATATTTTCTACAAATTGTCATCTTTGGTTTGGTGGCTGATCGAACTTGCATGTTTATTTGAAACATATTTTTTACTCATTATGTGCAGTCATACATAATTCAATAAAAAAATGCAGTATATTTTTACTGTGTAGTTTCATCGTTTTTCTTCGATTTTGACCAAATATTGCAAAATAATCCGTAATCCAAAGATTTGCCAAAAAGACCAACATTTTGAGGAAAATGCAAACAATTTTTCTAGGGTATGTATTACTCATTTTTTTACATATTTTGCCGTTCATTTATTGCCATACCTGTGTCCACCTGCTATTACGATTTGAACAAAGAAATTGACTAACGCTGTGATATTGTTTTAATCGTTCTGTGTCGGTAAGAGATTGTTACTCATCCAGACTTTAATTCTGCAATTATCCAATATAATTGCAAAGTGCCAGAATTGAATAGGAGTAATCATTGTTATTACTAATCCTACGACTGGGTTACAATTTAATGACAAGGTAAAGAGAAATGTGTGCATTAAGATCTTTTGGGACATTTATGCTAGACGGAGCTTAATTTTTGCTTATAATACAAATTTTAGATAAATTAGAGACATTATATATATATATATACATATATATACATATATAAACATATATATATATATATATATATACATATATATATACATACATATATATATACATATATACATACATACATATATATATACATACATACATATATATATATATATAAACAATACAAATTTGTAACTATATAGCACAAGTGTTTTCTTAGTGATGGATTTGCTTTTTTTAATACAAACTAAGGTAATTCATCTAAATTTCATTGTTTTGGAGGCCAATAAGCCCTATCTGTGCATCAAAATTTTAGATGCGGTTGAACCTTCTTTCAAATTAATTTCAAAAAAATTTTCACGAACAGTTGGGAGAGAAATTCCCGCAGTTTGTTCAAAAAAATTCAGTGCTTTATCTTGAATTTGATTGATATCCCGATAACTTTAAGGAATTGTAATATAACAAGGCCAGATAGATAAAAACAAATAGGAAATTATACCTGACATTAAGGGTGGTTCAGGTGGTACCTTTTGCGATCAGAAAATTTTTTAAACGTAAATCACTTGTCAAATGTTTAATGCAAATTGCCATATTGCGGATTACTTTGAAGTACAAATAAAGTTAAGCAGATAATTTATCCAATTCCCTTTCTTGCAAATCGGAGCTAAATCCAAAAACAGTTCTTTTGGAATAGACTTTATTGTTACGAACTTTATCATAATTTGTGCTGCGGAAAAAACACTGAAATTTCCTAACTGTGATATCGTAAACTTCAAGAAGAATATGAGACTGTGTAGTGTAATTATCACCGTTATTCCAGAATATGATTGCGAAGCAGACATGGCGAACGCGAGTAACATTTATTTGCGCAGTACTACTTTACACCTCCTAGCGGCAGAAATATTAAGATTTATAATGCTAAAATATAATTTCCATCAACCATATCAACATTTTAGTGCTCGGCATGAAAATTCGGTTTATGTCAACTTAGCCCCATTTCTTCTAGGCGTCTTAGGGCTCCTCATCGCTGAGGGTGGTGGATTCCACCCCAATAACTTTTGAACAAAAAATGTTATGAACTTGAAACTTTGCACCAGAGTTGGAACCGGTAATTTGCCGGCAACAGTTAGCATCGGCGGGCCGGTTTTCGGTCGGTTTTGACCGGTAAATTTTATTTGGATTGTATACATAAATGTATACAAGTATATTGTATATACCAATATACAATGCAAAGAGCTGATATTGCATACCCAAATTTCAAGCTATTGTAACTATATTTCTAGAAAACGCAATTTTGATATTTTCTATTCTATGTATATCAATTCTTTGTATTACTTTGACTTTAGTATAGTTTCATTTTCCGTGAATTTAGTTTGTGAACGCTTCAGTTTGCTTAGTTTCTTTTTGTATGATAGTTAAAATATATAAAACTAAGCGAGTAGCATTATTAATCATTCTGCTTCATATTGTTGTGGCATTTGAACTCAGTTACTATTGAATAATTTATACACAAATAAATATATTTAAAAATGTTTCTGCTTAAGCCAAACATAATTACTACTTTAGTAGGATGTGTTAACTGTGATTTGTATTTTAATGTCTTTGCAACTGAAAATCTTTCGAATATATTTTGAGATATTTCTTTCAATACTAGAAAAATATAAGAGTTCAAGTTGCTTTCTTGGCATGAGATATCCTCTCAAATCCTATAGATTACTCTTTCATTATTATAAACAAATTCTTTTAATATTATTAGCAAGTTCTATAAAAAACTGAAGTCAAATTACCTTTTGAAAAAGCAAAAACCTCCATTTACTGAAAATTAATGAAATTTCCTAGAAAGTAAATTTAGTTATTATTCTAGTTCACCAAAACAAATTGTGCTCACTGAAATCACCCGCGTAACCAAAAAGAGAGCTTATCCCAAAACAAATTTATATATTATTTCAACTTAGTTCTTAATGAAATGGTAGAATATAGCAGAAAAGGAAAAATTGTTAAGCTTTTTGAGAGCTTCCTAGTTGGTGAAGGAAATAATCAAAAAAATAGAAACCTTCTTACAAAGGACGGAATACATCTCTCAAGAAAAGAAATCTCAGTAGTTGTAAAAGCTATTAAGATTTTCTTTAACCACTATGAGATGATTCACAGGAACTGCATACGCTTTCAAGCTAAACAAAATCAACAGAGATCGTTCAAATCAAATCTTGCGGAACCTGGCTGGAGCTACAAAAATGCTGTGGAAGGGAACATCAAAAGAATTGAAGATTCGTCAAAAGAGGACCTAAAACAATTATTGAAGAAACTCTTTATAAACTCAATTAAGATGGCTAAAATGAATAAAATTTCAAGGTACCTCTTTATCTATGTTATTATACTATTGTGTGCTTGCTTTAAAAACTTCCGCATTGATTGCATTATAGTAAACAAAAATTAATCTGTTTTGTATGCTAGACATCGCGTATATGCAGGGAATTTTGTTATTAAATCGATTTTTCGCTACTTTTTTAAAGAAATCAAACCACTCATTGCAAAACTTAAATTAATGCTCGCTGGTGACATACAACCAAACCCAGATCCTATTGTCCTCGACAGCAGTGAAGTGAAATCTGCATTTAAGACTAATATTAAAATCTCTTATCTGAATACACGCAGCATACCAGCTCATCAATATGAGCTAAAAGAATTATTTTCAATGCTTGGTTGCAGCACTATTTTTGCATTCACCGACACATGGCTTATCAAGCACACCTCAAATGACTTATTTAATTTCAACAAATCAAAATTCAAAATCTTTTGTAAAAACAGAGCATCTAAAGCTGGTGGTCTAATGTTATTAATACCTTAGTTTTATGTGCCCAATTAGAAGAAAGGACTTAGAAACAAATCACAAAAAATTTGAAACACTATAGATAGAAGTTAAGAAACAAAGAAATGCAAACTATCAGCACTCATCAACATCAGCTATTGCCCTAAAAAGCAATTTTGTAACGATTTCGTCAATAACAAAATTATAGAAGTGCAAAACGCTGCCCTAGATAATAAAGAAATTATATTACTGGGAGATTATAATATTAGTTATTTCTCCAAACACGAGTCAAAGTTTTTTATTATATTTGTGACGAGCTCCAACTGGATCCTACAAGAGGAGTGAATTTAATAGATTAAGTTTTAACAAACATTGATTATATTCAATTTAAGAGTTACATTTTTAACCTTTTTTCGGACCACAATTTATGTCTGTTTGTCTCATATGAAATTCATCATATCAGCATGAGGAAAACGATTTATATGCGAAGTTTTGCTAAATTTGACGAAAACACTTTCAAAAAATTTCTAGTAAATGTCACATGGGGCTACATCTATTCGCTGCATGATACTAATGACATGGTTGACTTCATTATGAAAGAGATAAATGTTTGCCTAAATACTAACTCAACACTTAGAGTCAAATATGTAAAAATTGGTCGCTACAATATACTAAAAAACAAGGAAATAGAGGTAATGGAGATAAAAAAGAAGGAAATCTGGAACTCATTAAATAGTAACCGCTCACAGGTCAACATCGCTGCATATAATGAAGTCAAAGCAAGCCTCTCAGAACTAAAAACAAACGTTGACGAACAACAAAATAAACATTTCTTTGAAAAGTTTAACCAAGTAAAAAATAAATGGCAGCACATTAATAAATTTCTGAACAAGGAAAAGCCGTTTGAGTGCAATATTTATGAAATTAAGGTAAACAGCAAAGTAATTACTAAGGCGAAATTAATTGTAAATAATATGAACATGATTTTCAAAGATCTAGGGACTTAGAGACAAAGAACAACCTTTTATAAACAGGATCACGCCATCAAGGAACATGTTTACATTCAACTTTATCACTCAGCACAACCTTATTAAGGTAGTAGATAATCTTCACCCAAATATATCTGGCGGAAGCTGTGGGGTGCCAGTTTTCATCATAAAGAAATACACAATGTATTTTTCTGAGTATTTACTGTTGCGTTCAATTATGCTATCCGCACTGATATCTATCCGCAATGTCTTAAAAGAGCTGACGTTACTCTTATTTTTAAGAAAGGTTACCCTACAAACTGCAATAACTATCGGCCCATCTCAATCACCAATCCTATTTCAAACATTTTTGAGAGACTTTTATGCAAAGAGATGATCTCTTATTAATCAATAATGCTATTCTTTCAAATAAACAATTTGGTTTTAGGCAAGGTTTCAGCACTGTTGATGCACTGCTTGAATTTACTGAAAAGACATGTTTTTTCCTCAATAAAAACATCAGTAGTAGTATTGCCCTATTAGATCTATGTAAAGCTTTCGACAGTCAATTTCGTCATCCTTGATAAAAAAACTTAAAAGCTATGGGTTCAGTACGTCTTCACGAACATTTTTAAACAGTTTTCTCAATGGAAGACAACAACGTGTGCATCTTAATAATATAGATAAAAACAGTTAAAGGAGTTCTACAGGGCACTGTGTTAGGCCCTATGCTCTTCAATTTATATGTAAATGATTTATCCATGTATGTCACTAACTCAGAGTTGATCCAATATGCTGATGACATATGCGTCATTAATAGAAATAGAAGTCCAATTATTTCCACAAGAGAATTACAAGAGAGCATTGCAAATATATCCAGGTATTTCCAACAAAATAAGTTAACACTAAAACAAGAATAAAACGCAATTCATTATTTTCAGCCCAAAAGATGTTGAAGAGCTGGTTAATGACATCTGCTTTAATATTTCAGAAGGCAACTCACCAATCCACAACAGTAAGTCTGTAAAATACTTGGGCGTCGAGGTGGATAGGAAGCTTATTTTTAAAGGGTTCATAAACCCTTTCTTTGTTTCTAAAACAAATTAAAAAAATTACACAGAGTAAAGCAATAATTAATGCATCTGTTACAAGTCACTATGAATACGCTTGCCTACTTCTAAACAGTATAAACGTTGCTGAACAGCAGCGTATGAGTAGGATCTTCAACTGGTCAAATAGTACTATGTTTAGCATTAAGAGACATCAAACCGGTAATTACAGACATTATCGATCCTTACTTCAGCTTTTATCACAAAGTACAACAGCCTAGTACACATGTTTAAGGAAATTTAATTTAAGCATAAACTGCTGAATGAATAATATTTAAAATTTAATCAACGTGCAAATAAATGCATATGCAACATAATGCCAACAAATAAATATTGGAGTAACTCTTTTACGTCAAAATAATGTAAACTATGGAATGAACTACCAATCAGCATCAGGCAGGAAGAAAATCTTAACAAATTCAAAAAATTACTAAGAAACAATTTATTAGCAGAACAAAATAACAAGTACTTTTAACCTAGAAAAATTGTAGCGACAAATCGAATTCGAATATTTTATATTTTTATCTGTGTGATTGTATTGTATTGTTAGTTTTGTTTGCATTGTTGTTGTTTTTAACTTTAATTGTCTAGCTTAGTTTGTAGTGCATGTGTATTAATAGGTGTCTGTACATTTTTTGTAAATATGTATTATACTTATTTGTACATATGCTATTATGACAAACGAAATAAAGCTAATGAAGATTTCATTTGTAATAGCTTAGATTGCAATTACCATAAAATAGTTTTCGAAACCTAGATTTTAATAGGAATTCCTCACAAACTAAGCAAAATATTCTCTCTTTATAAATAAAACAAATTTTTTTATGATATTGGCCGGTAAGCGGCCTTTAGGAAATTGAAAATTTTTTAATGACTTCAGAATTTTGTAAGGCCTAATTAACATGATTGCCGCCTGTTGAAAAATCCTGTTGGCAATTTTAATATTTCCAGATACATTCAAAATCACTTGTTTGATGCTATTCTAATAGAATTTGCAAAGCAATGGTATATAAAATTTAATACACTTGAAAAATTTCTTCTTAAGTACTGATCCATATCAGTTACTTTGTCAAATTCCACATGAATTCATTCCTATTACATCACTAATTTTGATGTAAATTCAATCAATGCAATCGGATTTTTGGCCAAATTTGAGTGGTAGTATTTTTGAGGCAAAAAAATACATTTATGCAAGACTTTTAAAATAAACTAAATTTTTCACCCTGATTTCGATTTTTTCACTATTATTTACATAACATTTATATTTGTGGAAAAAATTTTTATGGTGATCCTTCCCGGGGGAATAAAAGGAAAACTAAAAAAGGGAATAATAGATGCATTAGTACCGTAAATTCTCATGTATAAGCTGCATCTGGAACCTAAAATTTTGCTTGCATGCTTGTGGCTTATGGAAGTAATCTCAAAGTTATATCTGTAAGCTTCTCACTAAGTTCGGGGTTAATGTATATCTTAATGCCCAAATGCTGAAAAAAATTATTCATCAATAAGACACTAGGTATAAACAGCATTCAATTTTGCTCTTCTCAATGACACGTGTTGCAATGTATTAGTTGATTTGGTAATTATGGTTAAATTAAGTTTGTTAGGGGAATGGTTAACATGTTAGGAAGGAGAAAAATATTGTGCCATGGCAAATGCGGTTTGTTACATATTGCATAGTTGTAACTCAAAAAACAACCTTCAAAGTTTGGGGTGTGGCTGATACATGGTGGCTGCTTATAAACTAGGATTTACAGTAATTACTAGGGCTGTATTTATTTTGCCCTAAAATGCAAAACTTTGACTTTATAAAATTGACTTCATTTACCTCAAAATCCCATTTTTCATATTCGTTTTACTTCAAAATTTGAAATTGTTTGGGTCTAAATTTTTCTTAAGATTTTATTTCAGCACTACAATATTTATTATAAATTATAAATAAAGACAAAAATAACAAAATCATTTGGTTGCAGTTGTAGAGTACCATGATTATTTTATATCATATGCTATTTTTCGGATTTCCTAAATGAAAGGGAATTTTTACTAAAATTTGACTTTGCACAGGGCGCGCTTAGACGGGACTTACAGCTTTTCTTCAGAAAAATGGCCTTGTTACTTAAAAGTAACTGCTAGAAATAGGTTTATGGATTAAGTTCATACATAATTAAAAATCACAATATATTTTAATTTACTATAAATAACTTATTGACGAACTGTTGTGGAGGAAAACGGTGCACCACTTTTCAAAATCGATCGTGATTTAGTTTTACGAACCTCAAAGAAATCTTAGACTTTTGGAGAAAAGAATATTAAGTGCACAATAGAGAGTGACATCGGGAACCCGATTTGAGGTTTCGGGTGGGTCGGGTTCGAGTACAAAGATTAGATGGATTAGTAAAAACTTACCGATCTAAATCACCGCTTGATTTGAGAAAGATCCAAGATATTAAGTAATACCAATGAATTGATGTTTCCCCTATCAGAAAATGATTGATGTTAATGATCATTTGATTGAACAGAGGTCCATAATATCAAATCAAAGTAAACGTTTGGGTGCAGTCGGGTTCGGGTCAATGCTTACCTCATGTTGTCACTCTCTAGTACGCAAGACAAAAATATTATATATTAATAATATTAATAGAAAACAATGTACACTATTAAACAGCAACACACTTCATGCATTCGAGACGTACGTCCAATATTGAACCCCTACACAAACATTCGCACAAACATTGATTATTATTATTATTATTAGTATTATTATATACTGTGTTTATTAGTTTGTAGCTTTAGATTTACTTATATTTTATTTTATTTGTAACCTTTTTAGCCAATATATTAATTGACTCTTACGTTGGCCTCATAATCATTTTTTAACGTGATATAAAATTTAAAATCAAACAATAAGAAATTGCAGTAAAATATCTAAAACTACGTTTCAATCAAATATTCGCAATATATAAAAAGAATTTGTGATGTTATTTGCAGCGAGTAATTCAGATGATTAGCATTAAAAATTGTCATTGAAATTGTCGCATTACAGCTGCGTTATTGATACCTACACTCTCAGAAAAAATCTCTTATTTTTCTAGTAAATCAATTTTTTTATTATGAAAAATAGAAACCTAATTTGAAGATTTTTAGATATTAATTTCTTATTTGAAACTCCTTTTGAATTCAATGATGATATATAGGAATAATTTATGCGAAATTACCACTTGATATCTTAAAGTCTATAATAATGAGTAATATTAGTTTAATATACGTATTTATTTATATTCACTTAAATAATGTATTTATACATTTAATTATAAGATCATAGCTTAAATGTATGATTAAAATTATTTATTCCGAATTTTTATTTTCTAGATAAAATTCTCTTATATATTATAGTAGAAATTATTTTCTTGAGTTTAAGATGTAATTTCTAAAGTACTATTTCAAGAGATTATTCACTCAAGTGCAGTATTTCGAGATGAAATTCTCTTGATTAATTGCATAAAATTTCAAGATATTTTTTTCTTAAATTCAAAAATTTTTTATACTGGATATTCTCATTGACTAATCACGAAGCTTTTTGAAAATAAATCTAAGTTAATAAAAGCATAGCCAAACCTCATTCTCAAACTTTGTCTCTATGTGTGAAATTGTGGGAGGATTTGTCAACAAAATCTTGGCAATTTGAATTTTTTGGTTCGCACAAAATTGATGTGAACTTCATTGGTTACAGAATGAAACAATAGCAACCAACCTATTTCTACCAACATTTTTATAAGCTCAATAGTTTCTCTGAAAGATTCAGCAGGGTACTTTCATATGCAAACTTTGTTGTCACTTTACAAAGTTGATTAATAACAAACTTTTTCTTAAAATAGGGTCTTCAAGGTATCTTGCAAACAATCATTTTATGTTATCATAAGCCTTACTGTAGCTTACTTACAATCATAAGTAATGCATATGTTGCAATTATGTAAATACTCAAGTTTCTACTTATACCTATAATGAAAAATAGAACTATAATACATTTTTTTACAAGATTTGTCAAGGAATATATTTTCTAGTATAGGAAATAATTAAGTTTTTTTATATTGATAAATGTCAATATTTTTTCTGGAAATTTGGATATTTGATGCTGAACACCCTACCACTACATTTATGTCACCCTCATTCACTTGCACAGCTTTCTACTCAGATCATGAAGCTAATAATTATCTATAGAGTTTCATTAACATCACTAAATTTTGGTATAGGCATTTTTCACAAGTTGACCATGAGTTTATAATTGATTCAATTCACGATATTTCAAATTGCGTCTTTCAAAATGATTGAAAAATTTCAAAATTTAAAACATACCCCACAATGAGAATTTTCTGGCCACTTAACTGTTCACGAACTATGTTTGGAGCATATGTATAAGCTCATTGAAGTTTAAATATCACTTAGATTTCCTATTTGGTAGAGAAGTTCCAACATCAAGATAAATAACGAGTGAAGGAAATTATCAGTAAAATTTAACAGAAATGCATACATCATCTATATTTATAAACTAAACAATTGCAAAACTCGCAGTATATATTCCTGCATTATTTAATTTAAATGTTCTACTGGTGGCAGTTGACACAAAAAGTTCATTAATTTGAGATTACTTGAGAATAAATGAAAAATCATACTCCATTTGAATTGTTGACTCATTACAAATCTGAAGTAGTAAGCATGCATTTCTATAGTATGCACATAAATCAGAATGACTAACGGTAACTTTTTGGGGCACTTCGCAATATTTGACGCCCATTAGAAATCATATCATGGCATCAAAAACCAATAAATATTCAGTTATAAATACCCGTTAACTTACACGGTCATTAAAAATACAAATTTTCAGCAATTCTTAACATCGTTTAAAGAGCCTATAAAATTTTTTCAGCACACGTATACATATTTGGGCAGAGATCAATTACTTCTAGCTATAGAGAATGGGGTTTTGTGTGTCTAGAATAAGTAACCAAGGCATTCAAAATAATTTCTAAAATTGTCGTAAGAATGGTTACTCGAATAAATTAGTCAGAAAAGCAATAGATAAATTTTTAATATCAAAAATAGTGAAGAAGATCGACAAAAAGAAATATGTATATGTACTATATATATATATATATATATATATATATATATATATCTAACATCGCATCAAAAAAAGAAAATAAAAACCTAATTCATAAAATATAACTACCCTTAATAATCAAAGAGACCAAATATTTCCACATGAACATAGATGATACTCTAATATGTAATAAGCCGTCCGTAGTCTATAAATACAGCTGTGATGAATGTAATATTTCATACATTGGACAAACTTTAAAACATTTTGGAGTACGCATAAAGCAAAATAAAGAAATTGTAAAATAATAGTACAGCATCAAATTCAAGTATAACAGAACCAATAGAAATTAAGGAACGCCTAAATAGATATCAAATTTTAATGAACAATGAAATTAATAATGACCTTTGCTTATTTTAGATAGATAATTTTGTAAAATATTATATTACCGCATTTAATTTTAACCTGATGAAGCAACTTTAAATTGTTAACGCGCTGTGAAATTTACGTTTTGTTTATTATTTTGTTATAAAAATGTATATATAAATCCGATATATATATAT
>CABFPE010000189.1:1229846-1255088 GCA_900660155.1 Hofstenia miamia
TATATATATATATTCTAATTATTCTGGACCATGGTCTATTAATTTATTTAATTCTACCTGGAAAATTATAATTATTATCATTAATTATGAAATACAACACATTTTATTGAAAAGTCAATTATTAAGAATAACTTATGAACTTTCCAATATTGCCGAAAATAGATGCGATATTTGAATCCAGTGACCTTAAATTGACCATAGCTCCCATTTTCATGCTGATCACGAAAAAAGTTATATTTTGCATCAACAGTGTTTCTAGTGCAGAGGAGCCAATTGAGTCACGTGACCCAAACTATACTTTACCATTTAAATATTCATGGACTTCATTTGTTTATTAATTGACAAACTGCTTTTAGTTAAAATTATTATGCAAATAAATGTTCTATGTTTTAAAGGCAAGAGATGAAACAACTTTATCACTTAGACTAAATAGATTTTCAGCAGCTGTGTTTCTCCATCTTGCTCATTATAGTTGACGGCAATTGCTGTATAGGAATGCCCCACCAATGGGAATTTTATATCTTCCATTTTTATGCATTTGAATCAACAATTTAATCGAGCCGAGCCGAGCTTGAGCAGAGTTTTTGATATACAACGAGCTCAAAATGAGCCTTTTTGAGCAAAGCAAATTTATAGTACTGCTTATTAATTTGATTATGCAGATTTATCTTATATTGTCATTCAATAAGTCTTTCTTATAATCTTATTTTATTTATTAAATAATAGGAAGAGCTATGTAAAAATTCTGAAAGCGCAATATTTTTAAAAAAATATCGAGCAAAAACGAGCCTCATTGAAAGAATTTATGTGGCGAGCCGAGCCGAACTTACTCAAAATTTAAACGAGCTGAGCCGAGCTTAGAAATGTCCGCTCGTTGACAAGTGTGATTTACAATGTGCTTATAAGACTGGTATTACAAAAAATTCGGCAAATTGCAACATATTCTTTAATCAGAGTTACATTTATTATTTCTCTTTAGCATTGAGAGAACACATTTGAATTCACCTTTATACTTAATAAATTGACTCACTTCTGAATCAGACTGTTCCCAGGGAGAATTGACTCTCATAAAATCATGGATTTCTTGATCTCTATAATTTGTTTATATAAATTTACAGCTAAATTCCTTTAGCTGGTAACTCTCCAGCTGAAATCTTAATGTAAGGGCTAACCAAACTTAGTAATTGCATTGCCTTATTGAATGGTAGACTGTGTTGTATATTACACTCTTGTCAATGTTTAAGAATTAACTATATACTATTTCAAAATTGTGTAATGGATCCACATTTCATTTTTCTATTTTCGTCAATTGAAAGATCATACAGGAATGCAGAGAAATCTGACGTAATATCATTTGGAAAACGTCATCACCAATGTCACATTTTTAAAATTTCATTTAGCTTGAATTTTTAAATCCACTATCTAAATATCTAGCAATTTTGCAGTGATTTGAAATATTTTTTTTACTAAAAACTGAATATTTTAAATCGCGAAAATTGCTTTTTCCAATTGTTGACAATTGTACGGAATTGACATTATTTGTGCAGAGATCAATTTCTTCTAGCTATAGAGAATGGGGTTTTGTGTGTCTAGAATCAGTAAATTAGCAATAGCTAGTTAACTTGATGAAAATAAACATAACCTAACTAGTAACTATACATTAATAAGCATTACGATATCTAATATGTTTGTATCATTTCAGGTAGTAATTCATCTAAGGCCCATGACCTATTTTACTTTGAATGATGTTGTATCCATGGACTTAAAAAAATGGCTGGCAATTGTTAGCCCTTTCAGAGTATTATTTATTAAAGGAAATGAAAAACTGCCAGTATATTACTTCTGATTAATCCTTTCTAGGTTTAAGCACTCTTTGTCCCTGACAGAAGATAAATCAAAGCACTGAATCAATTAATGCACTTAATTACAATAACTGAAAATATATATATATATACCTGTAGTAAGTATTACAATAAAGTTAGGAACTATTCACTTTGTAGGCAGTTAGACTTAATTAATATTCATTGTAATTGTGATAATATTTCGTTTTTTTAGGCAGCTGGGTTTCGTAGCTGGTGGTAATGTGGTATATCCGGCCTTTAATTTTTATTATTAATCGTAGGCGGTCGTGGCCGCAAACATTGAAGTAGTGGTGTGCGGGCTGGCCCGATAGAAGAAAAGATAAAAGTATTGTAAGTCTATTCTGCTTACTATATCTCAAAACACGATATATTTGTTTACAATTCTGTTTGCTATATCTCAAATCACAAATTTACTATATCTCAAATCTACCACAGGTAAATTTAACAGCTGAGTGAACAGCTGATAGTAATGTTTTTATTGGATCTGGAGTAATTTACAGGTACATAATGAAATCACGCTCGGGCGAGCTACAGGCGAACTGAGAGCTAACGCGCGGGCTCAGTGTTGAACAGCGGACGTGAACGAGCCAGGGGCGGAAAAATCGGTGGCCCGCACATCACTACATTGAAGCCGTTCTCAATGTCGTGACTGGAAACAGGTTTAGGCTGCATCCGGCCTGTTTACGGCTGGCTGTGGGCAACCTGCAACCTTGGCCAAAGCCACAATACACTAGGCTTGATGCTGGGTTTATTAAAAAGAAAAGAAATATACATCTTGGGTGACTAGGGTGAAATCCTTGAGTTATAGAGGTGGAGAATGCAGATACTATGTTAGTTGCAATAATTCTGGTATTTTAAGAGCTTAAAAATGTCATGACATGTTTGCGTCCTTGCAGCATTAGGGTCTATTTTCTACCAATATTGTTCTGATTAAGATGTAACATATTTTAGATCAGTTGTAAGCAATCTGGCCTCCATGGATCTCTAACGGTCGGTAAGAAAATTTTAGGGTTCCAAAATTACTAAATATTTAGGTCAATGGCTATTACTTCCATACGAATTTGTGTACTGCTATATATATAGTTTGATACACACAGAAAGTTGTACCAAACATCGCCTACTTTGTTTTATCTTTAGATCAGATATTATCTTCAATTTAATCGGCAATTTTACTCTTATTAGCTTATAATTTGATAAATGTATGCACAAATTTATACTTGGCATGCCACAAACCTTAATAAACCATTTTACATATATACGAGGAGTGATAAAAAGTTTATCAATCAATTCAATACATGAATCCAACGTCTCAATATCATCATCTCTGAACTCTATACACTTCTCACACAATCTGTATAGAGCTTCAATGATTACAAGATCGAAAAAATGGTAAAATTCATACTTTTACTATAGCCGACAATTTCAAATGATAGAGTAGACCATCTTTTGAGACCGATTGCTCCATGAGTTTACATATATTTCAAGAAAAACAGCAACCAAAATAAAAAATCCGAAGTACCCAAGCGATGAATATAAAGTGTTCATCTTTTCTAACAAACATAAAACTGAAATTAAAGTGCTAATTATCTCAAGGCCCTCTTTCGTTTCTTATCAGAGCCCACAAAAGTCTTCATTAGCACTTTGGTTGGCGTAGATGACATTGGCTAAAATGATGATATTGAAAATGAAATATAGTCAGGATTGCTAATCATAACATACATTATTTTTTTTACTTGACATTCTTTTCCAGGAAAATCGAAACTTGGAATTGTATATTTATTTCTATAACTATAATTAAATTATAATATGCATTGTTTTTAACAAATCGGAATATAAAAGGTCTGTACCTTCACCAAAGCTTTCTAACATTGCCTTTATAGTTCGTGGGTGTAAACATATTAGTAATTGAATATTTTTCACATTCCTCTTCATAAAGAGTCTTATAGAACGCTTTATGAATGGTGAAGTGAACATTTTTCAATTAATAATATGGAAAGCCAAATTTGGTCGTGTACTGCTAAAAAATTCGGATAAAGGCTAGTCAAGATCTCCTTTGGGATTCAGAAGCTAATCAAAGGGTCCAGGGTGCGAAAATATTTTTAAAGTTTATCTGATATTCTTCTTGTACTCTGCAGATTTGGTCATTCCAAATTTCCTTCCTAAAATTTTGATTTTTTGTATTTTATGAGATTATGACACAGCCTCATAGTAGTAATAATTCTTGTAAAATGTTAGTTCTTTTTATAAAAATTATTATTATTTAATATGCTAAAGTGACAACTAATTATTTGGTTTTTGTGTACATTTTGAAACAAAAAATAAAGTATGACTTCAAGAAGGGCCCAATTCCAAACAAATTCAATATCGTGAAAAATGGCATTCAATTGGGTTTTATCAAAATCATATATTTAATTAAATAATTTCCATACCTGATTTCTTGCCGGTAGGATGTTAATCGATTTAAATATATATATATATATACATGCAGAATGGGCCTAATAAACATGTAAATCAAGCAATTAATAGTTACTATACAATAATCATGACGTTTTATTAGGGTAAATCAAGCAATTAATAGTTACTATACAATAATCATGACGTTTTATTAGGGTAAATCAAGCAATTAATAGTTACTATACAATAATCATGACGTTTTATTAGGGTAAATCAAGCAATTAATAGTTACTATACAATAATCATGACGTTTTATTAGGGTAAATCAAGCAATTAATAGTTACTATACAATAATCATGACGTTTTATTAGGGTAAATCAAGCAATTAATAGTTACTATACAATAATCATGACGTTTTATTAGGGTAAATCAAGCAATTAATAGTTACTATACAATAATCATGACGTTTTATTAGGGTAAATCAAGCAATTAATAGTTACTATACAATAATCATGACGTTTTATTAGGGTAAATCAAGCAATTAATAGTTACTATACAATAATCATGACGTTTTATTAGGGTAAATCAAGCAATTAATAGTTACTATACAATAATCATGACGTTTTATTAGGGTAAATCAAGCAATTAATAGTTACTATACAATAATCATGACGTTTTATTAGGGTAAATCAAGCAATTAATAGTTACTATACAATAATCATGACGTTTTATTAGGGTAAATCAAGCAATTAATAGTTACTATACAATAATCATGACGTTTTATTAGGGTAAATCAAGCAATTAATAGTTACTATACAATAATCATGACGTTTTATTAGGGTAAATCAAGCAATTAATAGTTACTATACAATAATCATGACGTTTTATTAGGGTAAATCAAGCAATTAATAGTTACTATACAATAATCATGACGTTTTATTAGGGTAAATCAAGCAATTAATAGTTACTATACAATAATCATGACGTTTTATTAGGGTAAATCAAGCAATTAATAGTTACTATACAATAATCATGACGTTTTATTAGGGTAAATCAAGCAATTAATAGTTACTATACAATAATCATGACGTTTTATTAGGGTAAATCAAGCAATTAATAGTTACTATACAATAATCATGACGTTTTATTAGGGTAAATCAAGCAATTAATAGTTACTATACAATAATCATGACGTTTTATTAGGGTAAATCAAGCAATTAATAGTTACTATACAATAATCATGACGTTTTATTAGGGTAAATCAAGCAATTAATAGTTACTATACAATAATCATGACGTTTTATTAGGGTAAATCAAGCAATTAATAGTTACTATACAATAATCATGACGTTTTATTAGGGTAAATCAAGCAATTAATAGTTACTATACAATAATCATGACGTTTTATTAGGGTAAATCAAGCAATTAATAGTTACTATACAATAATCATGACGTTTTATTAGGGTAAATCAAGCAATTAATAGTTACTATACAATAATCATGACGTTTTATTAGGGTAAATCAAGCAATTAATAGTTACTATACAATAATCATGACGTTTTATTAGGGTAAATCAAGCAATTAATAGTTACTATACAATAATCATGACGTTTTATTAGGGTAAATCAAGCAATTAATAGTTACTATACAATAATCATGACGTTTTATTAGGGTAAATCAAGCAATTAATAGTTACTATACAATAATCATGACGTTTTATTAGGGTAAATCAAGCAATTAATAGTTACTATACAATAATCATGACGTTTTATTATGGCGATTTAAGAAAGCTCACCAATATTCATGAGTCATTTTTCGGATGTCTCACATTGATAAATATTTGTGGCGTTATTTTGACCTCAATCCTTGTTGTATCATATAACTTTTGTATTGGGCAGATGTAGTGTTGCTTATCTGAAGGAACTAAGAGATTTTCTGTAAAAAAACTAACAATTCATTTAGAAACCAGATGTTGTTACTTTAGAAATGCAGATTTAGTGGCGTACGAATATCCAACTTTGTGCAAACTTTCTAGGTAATTTTGAAGTTTACAACCAAAATTTTTTGCGCACACACAACTTTGAGCTACTTTTATAAATAAACAATAGGCTATATCCAAAAAAATGAAGCAGTCTGACAGCAAAAGACCTAGTTTTGAAAACCCCTTTTGTAAACTAATGGACGGTTAAATTGTTTCTCTGAGATATACAATTGACTGAAATCACAAACAAAAAATTTGAAGCACCCTCATATCACATAGTTCAAAGGGAACAAAAATATTGTAAAATATTAATTTGTAAAATTGCAATAATAATGCAACAATTAAGTCGTCTGTTAATTAACTAAACCATGTTTTTTGTAGTTACCGGTATGTTTTTATTAAAGTTGGAATCTCATACACATTTTCTTAAATCAAGAAATACATGTAGTAACTGACAAACCATTGAAGCAAATTTAACTGCCAACATTAGAAAGTAGCATATCATAAGTTAATTAACAAATTATTTCCATCAATCTATGGCCAAGATGCAAGAAGTTGAAATAAGGCTAATAAATAGAGCTCATTAGGGTAACTCTAGTTTTTAGAAGGACTTTAGTGTGTAAAAATAATCTATTAGAAATTATGAGATGCAACCGAATGAAAAGAGAACTGAAAAATTTTATTTCTTTTATAATAGTTGTGTCTATTTATAATTGTGTTCAAAAGTTTTTAAAAAAAAATAAATGGCATGAAGAAACTCACAAACAAATGCAAATATAAATAATGACGTGACTTGGTGATTACTACTTACGTCATAATGCTAAAATATGTCGGACCACCAAAGTAAATGGACATAAAGATTTTCCAACTTCCTTCTTTGCTAAAACAACACGCCAGAATTTTCAACAATATCTGCATTATGGATCTTAAGCGTCTTACTTACAACGAATAAAATACTACAATTACTGCTTTCAAAAACAGAAATGTCTATAATGGTCTAAAACGGCTACTTTGAACTCACTATTATTCCTGCTCCTCGCATCTTGAGACAATGCTTCTCTTTGAAACAGCAATAACTGCATCACGCCTAAAAACTCCAAAACTAAATTTCAAACGCTATGAAGAATACCTTCACAAAACAATCAAATCTCATTGTTAAGCTGTCACTAATACAAAATCAAGATCGTCCCAGGATATATGCCACCATCAGCAAAATATTTCATTCCCACATCAAAAAACATATGTAAGGTGCTACATGTGAAATGCTCTAAAGTTCTATAGCAACTCAAACTCTGCAACCTCCACAGAGGCAATGATTAATACGATCTTCTATGAACTATCTGTCAAAATTACTCACTGCTTAGCTAAAAGAAACTGTTAATAGACGAATTCATATGTAATCCAATTACTTGATTTTAATCCAATAATTGTAGAAGAAATACAAAATGAAGAAGAGGCACTGCATGTCAACGAGTAGATATCAACTCCAACATAGACAACACAAAAATGGATTCATAAAGACGATCAAAATTCCCAGACAGTAGACATTATACTTCAAGACACCAAATCCAGATCATGCCACTAACATATCGTAAGACAAAAGTTTCAGATATAGAACTCATTAAAGCGGCCTTCTTCTCACCAAAAAAATCTGGAAAAGTTAATATCTCTCCTGGAAACAACACTAATTTACTAAAGACAAACTCCCCAAGAAATTTAAACTCAGCATTTTGGGAGGCATAAAGCAGAAATACGTAAATTAGTCAATCTCAATAGGAAGAGTCATCCACAACTACTGGAAAACCTCGATACTAAGATAGCAACTAACAATGCTTACTGAATCTCACATGTAATAATGTTATACATATGCATATTCGATAACAAACAATTCTACAAAGATACACTTAGCAACTCAAAGGCAAACATCAAACAGAATGCTTCATAGTCTACAGGAAAAACAAAATCAAGATCATATACACAAAAGAAGTTGCAGACAACTAGCAAATTGATGATCTAATACAAAAATACACAAAAAGAAACTTAAATCACTGTTCACTGTTTTGGCCACTATCTTGCAGGAGAAACGTCAATGCTTTGCGGCATCTAAACACATTGTAATCATCAAATGAGACACGTTGACATGAACAATTCAGATTTTATGACTAGGGAACTCATTTTAGAAAACATTAAATTTCTTTACCCAGTTACCAAAAATTGCTTTCCGCCACATCACATTCCACTTCTTCTTTCCAAACTCCAAACGCAATATGATCAAAACGTTCAAGGCTGCAGAATGCTTAAACCAAATAATTTAAAATCATTTTCTTCATGAGCTAAAATTTTTGAAATCCTAAGAACCATTATTTTCACATTGTACTTTTACAATAAAATAAGCAGTCAAAATTTTATAACTAATTATGTTCAGGTTTTTGTACATATTCTTAACACTAGAAATACCATTACTCCTTGAGATTCATTTTACATGTAGCATTTCAATTAAAAAATTATATAAAAGAATGAAAAAAATTTTACCTATGGAAATTCAAATATATGAATGCATATATATGTAAACAAAATTTTAATTTGAGTCAATTTTGACTCACTTGGTACTTCTAGTGTTAAGGCTGTGTGATTTGGCTAATTTTAATTTCACTTGACTTCAGTGATCTGGTGTGCGGAGGTATTGCTATTGCGGTATGTTCCTACATACTATATAGATATTCATTGTAGTATTTATATTAACAGAAATTATATTAACAGACAATTATGTCAATGTAATTTTTTCAAGGGAGTCATATTAAAAAGAGCCTGTTAATTCTGAAGCCTGGTAGCTAAAAAATCAAAAAGGTTCGATTCGCCTATTTTTAATCGATTCAATTCGTTTTTCATTTGTTTCGATTCGATTGGATTTTTGCTGAATCGCACAGCTTTACATATTTTATTATTATCATGTTAGCAATGTCTTCCAATGGATTAACTAAATACAACATAACAACGAGTATAAATTTTCTACAGCGAAAACTGAACAATTAAATCAAAAAAGTTTTCATAATTTNTATATTAACAGAAATTATATTAACAGACAATTACGTTAATATATTTTTTTCAAAGGGGTCATATTAAAATGAACTTGTTAATTCCTATGCCTGGTAGCTAAAAAATTGAAAAGGTTCGATTTGCTTATTTTTATTCAATTCGTTTTGATTGTCATTTATTTTGATTCGATACAACGCCATCTTTTGAAAAAATTATGAATATTTGAAATTCAGATTTTGTTTAATGAAGAAAATTCTTCCTTTAAATTTTTAGAAAATGTTTTACGTCAATTTTTTTGTCATTTACAAATATGTATTGTTACATTAGCAGCAATCACATACACTTCCTCCACTAAAAACGCACATTTACGTGTATTTACAACCTGTAGCTATTTACTCTCAATCATCACTTTTCATTTTAATGCTTTGCTGAATACGCTTAACTAATTGTAGTTTTCTTACCTACTTACAAGTAGTAGATGCTAGATCACTAAATTGTTATAATGTGGTTTATGCTCTTATACAATCCCTAATGATGCTAGATGGTGACCAAAGACCGTGGAAAGAAAGCAACTCTGAAACTGGTTTTGACCGTTTTTGCTATACTTCTTTGAAAATGTAAGTTATTTGTTACTGTTTACTAGCATCATTAGGGATTGTAAAAGAGCTTAAACCACATTATAACAATTTAGTGAGTTTGTAAGTAGGCAAGAGAACTCCAATTAGGGAAGCGTGAGAATTTACAATGAATTAAAGCACTGCATGAATTCAGTGAAACATTAAAATATGAAAAGTAATGATCGAGAGTAAATAGCTACAGGCAGGGGAGGATCTAGAAATTTCTGACAGATGGTACTGCAACTCTCAAACTCGATTTTTTATTCTAGATTTGTCTAAATTTCGATTCCTAATATATTTCTATACATGTTGTGATAACAATTTTAAAGGTCTTGATGATCTTCAAATTTGGTTTAAGTTTCTTCGAATTCGCTCAGAAATACATCATTTTTTTAATGAATCATATTTTATATTTATAGATACATCTATTTCTGGTCACGTACTTAAATTAAATGTGCTAAAATTATGCATTATTAACAAAACAGAACATTGAATGGAGCTAATATAGACATATTTTAGTTAAGTAAGTATGCCATAATATTGAATATTAAATAAAAATAGACCCACTCTCAGATGAAATTGAAAAGTTGGTCCCTGTCTCGTACTGATCTTGTCTCATATTGTGTTTTTTGTTCCCGGCACCGCCACCAGTCATGTCAATTTTCTCAGGACTCTATTGACTGAACCACCATCTTTTTTTGTGAAATCTGGAGAGAGAAAGAAAAAGACAGACTATTAATTATACTGAATTATATTTAATTTGCATCGGTGGTTGGTGTCAATCTTTAGAATTCATATTTTCTGTTACATTTAGTAATTCCAATTTCATATTATTCGAGCATAGAAAAGTCTAGAACTTTGACCCTCATGATTCTTTGCAAATCAGAATTGAGAATTGAGCAATCTTAGCTGCTTAATAAAGATATATGTAGGAATAAAGTTATATTCTTGGAGGTTTACGATCGAAGCAACACTAAAATGATGAATACCTAATATTACTAGGTTTTGTATAGAATGAGTATAAATTTTCTACANTGTCAATGTAATTTTTTCAAGGGAGTCATATTAAAAAGAGCCTGTTAATTCTGAAGCCTGGTAGCTAAAAAATCAAAAAGGTTCGATTCGCCTATTTTTAATCGATTCAATTCGATTTTCATTTGTTTCGATTCGATTGGATTTTTGCTGAATCGCACAGCTTTACATATTTTATTATTATCATGTTAGCAATGTCTTCCAATGGATTAACTATATACAACATAACAACGCCATCTTTTGAAAAAATTATGAACATTTGAAATTCAGATTTTGTTTAATGAAGAAAATTCTTCCTTTAAACTTTTAGAAAATGTTTTATGTTAATTTTTTTGTAATTTACAAATATGTATTGTCACATCAACAGCAATCACTTACATTTCCTCCACTGCAAATGCACATAGACTTCTTCAATTGTGATTGCCTGTAATTAATTCTTATTCATGCGTTCATGGCACAGTAACTTTATAAACATTTTAAGTTTTGCCGCATAAACCGGTACTATTTGCTATTTACTATTATTTATGATATTTTATGTATTAGTTTTCTTGCCTACTTACAAGATCACTAAATTGGTATAATGTGGTTTATGCTCTTATACAATCCCTAATAATGCTAGATGGTGACCAAAGACCGTGGAATGAAAGCAACTCTGAAACTGGCTTTGACTGCTTCTGTTCCTCGTTAAACAAAAATTTTTTTACTATACCTCTTCAATAATGTAAGTTATTTGTTACAATTTATTAGCATCATTAGGGATTGTAAAAGAGCTTAAACCGCATAATAACAATTTAGTGAGCTAGAATCTTCTACTTGTCAGTAGGCAAGAGAACTCCAATTAGGGAAGCGTGAGAATTTATGATGAATTAAAGCAGTGCATGCATTCAGTGAAACATTAAAATATGAAAAGTAATGATCGAGAGTAAATAGCTACAGGCAGGGGAGGATCTAGAAATTTCTGACAGATGGTACTGCAACTCTCAAACTCGATTTTTTATTCTAGATTTGTCTAAATTTCGATTCCTAATATATTTCTATACATGTTGTGATAACAATTTTAAAGGTCTTGATGATCTTCAAATTTGGTTTAAGTTTCTTCGAATTCGCTCAGAAATACATCATTTTTTTAATGAATCATATTTTATATTTATAGATACATCTATTTCTGGTCACGTACTTAAATTAAATGTGCTAAAATTATGCATTATTAACAAAACAGAACATTGAATGGAGCTAATATAGACATATTTTAGTTAAGTAAGTATGCCATAATATTGAATATTAAATAAAAATAGACCCACTCTCAGATGAAATTGAAAAGTTGGTCCCTGTCTCGTACTGATCTTGTCTCATATTGTGTTTTTTGTTCCCGGCACCGCCACCAGTCATGTCAATTTTCTCAGGACTCTATTGACTGAACCACCATTTTTTTTGTGAAATTCTGGAGAGAGAAAGAAAAAGACAGACTATTAATTATACTGAATTATATTTAATTTGCATCGGTGGTTGGTGTCAATCTTTAGAATTCATATTTTCTGTTACATTTAGTAATTCCAATTTCATATTATTCGAGCATAGAAAA
Source organism: Hofstenia miamia (assembly GCA_900660155.1). Taxonomy (NCBI): domain Eukaryota; kingdom Metazoa; phylum Xenacoelomorpha; order Acoela; family Hofsteniidae; genus Hofstenia; species Hofstenia miamia. The sequence continues at coordinate 1,242,351 of CABFPE010000189.1, forward strand.
GTCTAGAACTTTGACCCTCATGATTCTTTGCAAATCAGAATTGAGAATTGAGCAATCTTAGCTGCTTAATAAAGATATATGTAGGAATAAAGTTATATTCTTGGAGGTTTACGATCGAAGCAACACTAAAATGATGAATACCTAATATTACTAGGTTTTTGTATAGAATGAGTATAAATTTTCTACAGCGAAAACTGAACAATTAAATCAAAAAAGTTTTCATAATTTCAGAATTTTTTAAACATTTGGAACAAATATGCTAAAATTTTAAAAATTTACAAAAATCAATAATATTGTGAATACATAGAAAGAAATTAGGTTCAGTTAATAATCTGAGAAATATTATCTTCAATTTCGCGCTTAGGAAATTTTCTTTGTTAATACATTAGTGAGAAAATGAAATAATAAACTCTGACGTTTCTTTATCATCTAGAAAAGCATCTATGATCAATCCCTGTCAGGAAGGTTTTGGCTGACATTTCACTATTGCATATTATGTTGTTGATCTCTTAAAGAACTTGCAAGGATTTCTAAAAATTTTATTCCTGAGGTAGATTTTTCAATAGAAAAATTGACAGTGTCTATTTCAAACACGTTTTACACCAAAATCTATTAATTGTTAAAACCATCTACGATGATTTATTGCTGACTAAGCCTTCTTGTTTAAATCGCGATATTTCACTTTGTTGTAAAGCATGTAATGAACTTGCACATTGAATTATCGCACAAAACTTAATTTGAAGCAAATCAATTTAGTTTTCCTCCGCTTAGATTTGTGCAATTAAAATGATTCAAATTTCTTGAGATGACATTTTCAACATTATTGGAATATGGGATATAGAGAATTTAGTATGTTGAAGAATAATTAGTAGGTGTGGATGGACTTCAGAAATCCCCCTTGCCTAGATCCTCCAGCTTTCAGAATCTGAAATAGAACAATTTTAGTTTTTTAAGAAATGTTGAACTATTCATTCAGAATACTGATATACTTGTCCGTGTTCATCTTAAGAAATATCAATGAATTACAACAAAGATGACTAAGGCAACCTACGCCATTGTGAGTGGATGATGGTTCATTGTTGTTGAGTCTACAGAGACTTAAGCAAATGCCTTGGGTGAACAGAACATCTGAAATGTGGTGTCATCTTAATGTACTTAACAATTTTAAATTGATTCATGTACAACTATTGTACTTCATACTAAGTGCCAGTTTCATTGAAAACTTTGATTGTGTTGATAGTGTTTAAGAAATATCCTAGTAGTGTTAACGTCACTATGTGCTGATAGAAAGCAAAATCAGGGACGTCCCCAGCTACAAGCATCTGGGGGAGGTAAAATAGCTCATAGGTAAAAATCTAAGGGTTTTTCTAGAATTTTAGCTAATAGTTAAAATTTTAGCTTAAACTTTTATTAAAAAACATCGCGCGCAATGTTGCCCTATTTATATAACTATATCATAAATATTAAATAGCAACTAGTAACAGTTTATGCGGCAAAACTAAAAATGTTTCTGCGGCATGAATGCATAAGTAAGAATAAATTAGACACAATGAATACATAATGCTTTAGAGGTGCAGTATTTTTCCCTGCAGGGGATTTGACTTTATCACACTCATTTAGTAGAAACTGTTATTTCTTACAATTTTGGAAAAATTTCTGCAAGGATAGAGAATGCAATATGAAATCGCTTCATAAATAATTTTACAATCTTATTGAAAATGGATTCTTCACATTACAAACAAGAAATTGAAGAAAAAATGATGAAATTCAAGCAGGTATAGAGTTGGTTTGGAGTACGCGAAGTGCCGAGTTGAGCTTACTAGCTATGAGTCGTGTTGAAGAACTCGCAGGCCCTTAGCAGTCTTAGAAATAAATAGCTGTTGCAAATCGGTAAATTTAAATTTTTGAAAATCAGAAGTTTAGATTTTTTATTAGTGCTGTAAAATTATAACTTTGACTAATATATCTTTGGATTTTATATTGAATGCGCATTTCAATAAATAATTGAAATTTTTTGCAGAGTTTATTTGTCAATGTTTTATGTGTTTTTGTTGTGTGATAGATTTCTAGTTAAATAGAAATGCATGCAATATTTTTGGAACAGTATTTATGAGAAATTTAAGAAGTCATGTGCCTATTTAAATGCCTTAATATTAACTTATACATATACAATATATTTAGTCAAGCAGTTTCAACATCTACTTTGGATCGAGTTTGCTTTTCAACGCACGAGACATCAATTTGCAGTAATATATTTTGCAGCAGTAAGAAGATTAAAATTCTTTTAAATTCCTATGATTGTTTTAGCATTAGTTAGGATCGAAAATGGGATGGCGGATCACAAATCCGAAAATATAGGTAATGTAGTGACGTCAAACACCTTAAAAATAAGGGGGCTTTATTGTCAATTTTTTTTAATGCAAAAGTTGGTAAAAATTAGACATCATTCAACTCAAACATCTTTGAAATTTCATAATTTTTTTAAAATTTCTTGAAAAAAATTTTAAGCACTTATAACTCACAAGTGCACCACAGGAGAGCATGATCCTGTTATGGCGTGACTTCGCTGGTTTTATTCAACCCTGATGACTTTGGCATCAATGCCTCTGACCGATGTAATGAAATTAAGGGTGATCAGATCTGCTTCGTGGCCGGAAACTGACTGGTAGCTTTTTCGGGTAACGATTCATCCTAAGGGTAGACTCCTTTTTAGAAAAAAACTGAATTTCTAGCTGCCTCCTTCAAATTTGATTAATGTGATAGTGAAAAGTGTTTTGTTTTGCAAAATTTTTATTATTTTGGAAGACATTTTCAACATTTTAGGTCTTTTCTGGCTTTGCTGAAATACCTTAAAATTTCAGTTTGCAAATGGCATTTTACTTGGTTATAAAAGGAAATATTGAAGCATTGATTTATATATAAAATCTCAGTAAATTGTTGCTCTAAAATCTCATTTGTGAATTACAAACATAATAATCTAGGGGTTTTTTAAAAGTACAGCGTAGAAGTTCGATATATAACATACTAAAATGACGGCAAAGTTAAAAAAATCAGATAAAATCTTGATAACATCACATGCAAAAACTTCAGTTTTCAAAAAACAAGGGAAGAGGCTTAAGCCACTGAAGTAATGTGTAGTTATGTTTAAATTATTATTTATTAAAAAACTGTATATATTCTACGACACTCATGAATATACAAAGAAAAATAAAATTGATTCATATTTGAATGAGCATTCTCATAATATACATAACGATGACCTCTCTTCCGCTTTCAACTTTCCTCTATTAGTCCTTCAGTTAAAAAAATATAATGTTCTTTGCATGGCATTACAATCAAAATATTGACATGCATCGTAGGGATCCGCTTTTGCAACATTTTGACATTGTCTGGGTGCTTCGCAACTGTGGTGACCCTATCGGTGCTTCACCGTGCTAACTGTTTTATTTTAGTCTTAGTTTCATAATTCGAGAAATGTGATATTTAATGTACACAAGAAATTATGAAATTGTAAAATAATGTGAGTATGTTATAACTGTAAATGGGGTATTTGCAGAGGGTTACCCCTTCCCAGAGAAATCAACATAATTACTGAGATGCAGGTAAAATATTTGATACATGTAGTAATAAGTCTCAATTTTTAACGGTATTTTTTGACGTAATGCTGTCGGGATAATGAAATGTAATTTATTATTTTTTTAAATAATAGTTTTTTAAGCTTGAAATTGCAATGAATAATTTATATTTTTATTAATTTTATGTTGGAATTCATCTCTAAGAAAAGATGGCGGAAACATTACAAGAGATTTCCAAGAATGTCGTGCGTTGCTACAATGGTCAAGTGTTGCATTGTGAGCAGTTGAAGCAAGAACTTACAATATTTATATTCATTGCAATAGCCCACAATGAAGAATTGTTACGCAAGTTTTTATAATGCAGTGAATAATACTATGGGACAAAAAAGACCCCGAACAACTTCTAGATAGAATTTTTTCCAACGATTAACCTAAAAATAATTTAAACAATGGTATGCAGCACGTACAAATTTTTTACATCCGCATTAGCTTTCACCTGTTTAAGGCAAATTTCGTTGAGCTTAAGGGTCACACAGGAAGGAAAAGGGAAGAAACCATAGTAGAGCTGTATGATAAAGTGAACATTTTCTGCTATTTTGATGGCACATGCTGCACTAAATTTTTGTTGGTTTCAACGGATATACGAGAATCTATTTAAAAAATTCATCCACGTGTATATACGATTGCTTAGGGGAATAGCGTATAAATACGAAGTCAACTAAATCAGCAAAACCTGAAGCAGACAGTTTTCTTTGATAATCAGTACGAGAGACTGCGTGAAGTGTAACCTAATGCAAGAGAGAATTTTAACCCTTTTCATTTGACCCTCTCTATATTTTAAGATGTAACTCAGAGACCGTATTTGTTAATAAACTATCCCTCTATGACTTTTTTCTTTAACTTGTTCTTCAGCTTTTTCAATCAAAATATTGACATGCATCGTAGGGATCCGCTTTTGCAACATTTTGACAGTGTCTGGGTGGTTCGCAACTGTGGTGACCCTATCGGTGCTTTACCGCGCTAACTGTTTTATTTAATATACGAGAATCTATTTAAAAAATTCATCCACATGTATAATTAAAGGTATGCTATGTTTGTTCTATTTAATAATATTTCTAACATTTTGTGTCAATAATGAGAAATTATAAAAATTTGATACACAAACTAATTAATACATGCATAATTTGCATATTAATTATCCTAACTCAAAATGGTTACAGCCAAAATATTTCTGACATATCAAAGTATCTCCAATCAAAATTTGGTGCTGATAAGATGTACCCTCTTCGAGATCCTGCGGGAGCCAAAAGCTTTCCCTCAGGAATAACTACTACGAAAAAGCCAAAGTAATATAGGGTTAACAGATAATTGGTTTCTCTTCAACATTTGGCAAGAAACTGTAAGGCACATGGGTAAATAGTGACAATTTATGTAAAAGAGATTATCTCTCAACATCTATTGCAAATATACGAAATATTATACGGAAAAAATCAATATATGAATAAAAATCTAGAAAATATAAGAAAAATCTCATATACGTCAATGCCTTGCTTTAAAGACAGTGAATTCCCTTGATCTGTTACATTTTTTCTTTAAAAAATGCACCAACTTCTGTTGAAGCACAATAATACTTTACTGAAGCTTATCTTAAGGTCAAGTGAATCCATGCAAACAGTTGACTGAGCCTACTGCTCTATTTGTACCCGCATCTAATTGAGGACATCCACATCCTTGAGCTGAACATAAATTTTTTTATTGAGCTCGGCATTTTTTCTAAAATTGCTTGTTCAATTTTGCATGATCATGAATTCACATTTTACCTTGTGGTACACATAAGGTACAGTACCCGAATAAGCCACCAATTCAGGTTTATCCAATCTGTGGTCCGGTCTATTTTATCGGCATTGGTTAGATAGCTAGGAATTCCGTTGGAACATATTTTGTTGAATATATGTGTGTTAAGCCTTCATTCTACGCAAGGTATCCACACTGACCTTATCTGGGCCAACTGGTCGTAATAAGGCCATAGAGAAATCAGAAATTTGCACTCCCCCATATTTGCATATATTAATTATTAAAACATTAACCAAAACTATCACTGTAGTACTTCTATGATATTTGATAATTTTTAGTGTTGAAATATAAATAATATACCGTAAACTGGGGTAACATTGAACGCCACAATTAGAAAATGTTTTCTTGCGAAACACTTTGATATTTAATAAATATATTCTCAATTTTCTTACATAATTTGAATTTTAAATTATATCAGAATTAACAAAATGTTGAAGTTTGGTCCTGTAACATTTGCTGCCGTCTTTACATATCAATTTCGATGATGAACAAAGAAAGCCATATTTTCGTCATTGTGTATACTTTTATCTTTTTACTGTAAGTACACTTATTTTTTGGATAAATTATTATTGAAAACATTCAATAACTTTATAATCATCTACACAAGCATAACAACTGATGTATTTTACCCTATTCATATGAAAATCGTATCCTGACTTTTTTTGGGGTAACTTTAGACATGTTCAAATTTAGGCCGTGACAGCCAAATTTCTGGCAATCAAGTAATTACCTAGTGCAATTGTCAAAATTAGGATCCTCCCAACATCAGTTGATTGTTATTATGTTGTTAATAAATGTCTGATGTTGAAAACATTATATTTGTTGTGTTTGATAAAAATAGTCTCTTCACATTAGAAGAGGGTGTTCAATGTTACCCCATTATAACTTGTTCCATTGGTCATTAAAATGTTTAAATTTGAATTGAAAATGCTATTTATTTGTTTAGTTTTGAACTTGAGATGGATTGTTGGCAAAGTGTTACCAAGAAGATCTAATTATAAATAGTGTTCAAAGTTACCCCAATTCACGGGTAACTTTGAACAACCATATGTTTGTGCTTTTTTCAAATTCTATATTATGGATAGGTTACATTTCCATGAATATCACCTATTAGGTCATCCCCATTAAAAATAGAACAAAGTTTTACAGTTTTGTCTTGATTTTTGAAATATATAAACAGGAATATGTGTAAAGTGTTCAATGTTACCCCAGTTTACGCAATGCTATATATACTAGCTATATGCCTACTATGTTTCATTTTTGCATATAACATAAAAACCAATAATTCAAAGATAAAATTGTGTTTATAAAGAAAATTTATATATCTCTATAAGCTCCGTAAAGATTTTAGAAACTCTTCAAAACTCTAAAAGACAGAATCTGCATAACCAAGTGGAGTAAATATCTGAGTAAAGCAGTCTAATTCCTTAAATTGTATATTTCTGGTTCTTCAGGCTGCTGGGCATCATGGAAGTGTTAGTGAGTTCCTTCGCTAGATGCAATGGCATGATTCGATAGGCTATCTTAGCTGAAGGGGTATATACCACATGTTTGGAAACCACTCTGAATGTTGTTAACCGATAAAGCTTTGTTCAAGTTTGAGGTGAAGACTTTACCAGATAAATCTTTGGTCATTGAGCCATCTGGTATGTGCCTCAATAATCTTGAAGCTCTTCATCTCAGTGATGGAGATATAACAGTATTTTGCCAATATAATAGCTGATAGGATATATTTAGTTCCTTATCCTGACACCGGCCTTATTAGGGCATTCATGATAGTTATAGAAAATGAAATACATTGTCAGAACACGCAAAAATAATTAAGCTTGCACTTGACCAAGTTAATCTAAGACTCTTTACAACAGAGAACTTGATCATAATTCACCTGAAAAACCTGACGACCAACTCAAGTCAATCGCTCACAAAATTGATGCAGTTAAAGTTATGAAGACAAACATGAAGTATTGTCTGCTGCCAAAACAACAAATCGAATTTTCATTTAATTTCAAATCATTTTAGTTGGTTGATAGTGCAACTTCATCCGCCCAGCAGAAACTATCCTTTAAGTGTCCATTAAGAGCGAATGCCCTATTTGGAGAACTGTACCTTACAATGAATGCACTCACTTCAACTTTAGTCCATGCTATGGTTTGGCTGCACGTTCTAGATAAAACCGATACATCTTAGTTTCAATCATATATTCAACACTTATTTGAATCTAACTATCGATAACTTTTTTAAATAAAATTGATTTTCAACAAAAGACTGCATGAACTTTTGCTTCGAATATATGAAAGCTTCTCAACTATTAAGTATACTTTGTTTACAGAATACATGTTTCAAGTGGGCATTCCACCTTTAGCAATTAAGTGCAAAATTGTCTTAACATTTACAAATAAAGTCTTTGAAGTACAGGCATGATGTAGCAGAATGTTCATGTATTTGAAGCAAAGAATGATAAAAAAGTTCCCCCTAAGATTACTGCCATGAGTCATTTCTATTAAAGACACAAATTTTTGTTGTTCAAAGATTTTCAACTAGTTACTGTATTTTAAACTTTATGTGCGTGGATGATTCTATTGAATTTTTTTTAAAGATTTCTACTTCGTTATATCATGAAAAGTTTCTATGAAGTGATTGGCAAGGAACTAAGATAATTTGAAAATAAATATGGGCGTTGTTTTTCATTGTTTACGTTATTCAATTCAATTTGTGACTTTAATTTTCCGAACTACTATTATTTATGTTGTGTTGCTTGAAAATGAAATATTGAAAGTAGTTGAATTAAAGTCTACGTATGTTGATAGACTAAGCCTAAAAATGTGGTTTATAATAGATTTTGATTTGATGCATTAATAGAAATTTAACCTAATATGTCATTGCAGTGCAATTCATCTAACGGTTGTGTCTTTAAGGTCAAATCCGATTATCACTTTTACAGCGTAACCATGTTCCTAGAACATTTGGAAATGTCTATAGGAGTTGATTTATAGAAGAACACAGGGGGCCCGTGCCCCATGCCTATGCTACTGTCGTACTGCTATGGTGTAGATTGCTAAAGGCATTTAGCAAACTCTTCGTGGAACGAAATTTTTTGTCCCATTTCTATGACGAATATTTTCTGTAAGCATCCATCCTATTACATCTCATTGTCTTATGAATAAAATTAAAATATGCGTCTGAACACATTGGTCATTTTTGCGAGCCCATTATACATCTAGTATTAATTGGAGTGAACATTAAATTATGGAACTAAACTGTGTCTTGCATGTATTTTGCAGAGTGGTAAGCGTAATTTATGGCTATGAAAAGGAGAAGAATACAGTTGCTTAAATTTCTATTGGAATGGCTGCATATATATTGAAGTAACCATTTTATGAAAGTAATGTGATGCTACATGAGTAAAGAATATATTTAAGAAAAAGTTTTTTATGATGTCTGATGAATGATGTAGAAATACTTACAAAATATTCAATATATTTATGTATCACAGCCTATTATTGAATAAATATTGGTAAAAGAATCACTAAGAATTACAGAAATTAGCATTAATTAAATGCTTAATCAGTTTCACTATTATGAATAACATTTATCATGAAAGAACACACTAAATTAAATTAGAAATATAATCTACAAAAAATTTAACTGAAAAATTTTTGCGGTTCATTAATGCCCAATGGTAGATGTATCTACCCATTAACGACATGTCTTTTAAATGCACAGCATGTAATAAAAATTTAGCATTGCCATTGGAAACAATTTTAGCATCATGTAGTGATTCCCCGCGCTTTATTTTAGCATTATTGTTACTCATGCTATTATAGCTTACAACTGTTATTAACTATTATACATATTGATTTCAGAAAAAAATGTCAAAGCATGAATTTCTAAAGAATAAATGTTTAGTGCAAATTTCATATTGGTGTAAAATTATATATATTAATCCTTATCAATAGCCTATATATGTGAGAATTCCATAGCAATATATTTATTACAAAATAATTTTTATTTTTGAGTTGGCATTGGGTTTAATACTGCTGGTAGATATATCTACCACTGGGCGTTTACATAGTAAATATAATTTTTTAATAAAAAATATGTAAAATTGAAGAAAAATATATTGTTAGAATTATTTTGTTGTCCAAAACTTTTTTATAACTCTATGCTTAGAAGACTAGTATTAGATGAAGTCATTGAGCTTTTTGAAAGTGATGATGAAGACAATGATGAGTTTCCTACATCCCAAACAGTAATAATTTAACTGCCCATAGAAAGGCCAGATGCTGATACAGACATTGATGATTTGCCAAGTGATGATGATATTGTAGAAATATGGATAATTTACCTGGCAGAGTATTAAAATCACAAGCTAGTATTGAGGATGTATTAGAAAAGTCTGAATTTTTAGAGTCAAAATGTAAACAAAGTTATCTCATTCCTTAATACATAATAATTGCCATATTTATTCACCTCATTTGAATTGATAGATTATCTTTCTGACCATGGCATTGTCTTTACTGGAACTGTAAGAGAAAACTGCATGTGGAATGCACCTTTGCCAAATAAAAAGTTTATGGCAAAAAGCAAAAGAGGATACTTCAGTTCAGCATATATAAAAAAATTGTTATATGTAGGTGGCAGGATAATCATACTGTTACAGTTGCATCTAATTTGTACAAATCAGAATCAATATCTATAATAGAAAGGTACTCTGCCTTTGATAAAAAAATAAGCATTTCCCAGCCGAACAGTATAAAACAGTATTGTAAATTTATGGCAGGTCTTCATCTTCATGATCAAAGCTTTTCTACTTATTAAGTCAGGATTAGATCCAAAAACTGTTGGTGGCCCTTGTTTGCCTACACAGTGAATGCTTCAGCTGTAAATGCTTGGATAATTTATAAAAGCATCAGTGGAGAATCTATACCACTTTTAGATTTCATTCGGGAAATTTCAATGCTGTTGCTTAGAAAATTTGGACAAGTAATTGCTGTAGGGCGTCAACTCCAGCCCAAACGATCAACTGCTGATATTCTATGCATAGACAATGTTGACCATATGATTAAAGTTACAGGTAATAAAGGGCCTCGTTGCCGCTTATGCAAAGGAAAAAGTATGTATTGGTGCTTCACATGTAATGTTTATATTCATCCTCAATATTTTTTGAAATATCACCAATAGACATTTTCTATTGTTTTTTTGAATATTATTTTATATATTCAGTAAATATATTATTATATAAATTGCTATATCAAATAATCTGGTTTGGTTTTCTCATAATTAAATTTTAACAAAAAGCAGTTAGAATACCCATTGGTAGATGCATCTACCATGAATTTACTTCAAATTAAATTTTGATAAATTTTAAATGGCTTAGTTTTTCTATTAGTAAGAGTCCATTTACTTGTTCTATTACAAAAATATTAAAAAAAATACTTTTCATGGTCATTTGGGCATTAATGGGTTAAGATCAGGCTTTTGACCATCATGGTTTCTCATGTGGGGCTACAAGAAGGTTGGGAGGAGTTCAGGCGCAGATGCTACACTATTTTCAGTTAAAGGTGATATTAAATTGTCCCAAATAAAATTTATGATAATTGCTATGCATAAAACTATACTATAATATTAATTTTTGCCTAGCTTAGCATAAACAAATTGAGTTGTATTAAAAATTAATAACAAATTAAAACTTAATCCTAACTCTAGTGGAATTTTTTCAATATTTCACGAACTAATGAAGGTAATTCATAATCTGAAAATACCACAAGATAGAGAATTGTCTCCTCTTTTTGTATACCTAAATAGTTGTCCTGGCTTTATGTGCGGGGCGCCTGGATGGGGCATGCACAGTTTTTCTTCAGAAAGCAAAATGTTTCAGGGTAGCAGTTGTTTCCATGGAAATTAAACAAACTCATTATCTAGACATAGAAAGAATTTGACAATTTTTACTAAAATCGGATCATTCATAGAGAAGAATTCTTATTTGCATGTATTTCCGACACAAGAATAAGCTTTAGAACAAATTTTCATCATTGCATGAGCCTGCCCAAAGCCATAGGTGCCTTTAATATTTTTTAACAGGTTTGGATAATTTTTTTCAAAAATGTGGATAAATTGCTTTGTTACTTAAAAGTAACACTGGCAGAAATTGGATTAAAAGGACAATATTTTGAATTTTTAAATTATTTCTTAAAAGATATTTTTTAAATTAATTTTTATATAATTTAGTTAAGAATGTCGTCAAATTATCAAAATCAAACATACTTTATATTTTGATTTAGGAGTCCCTTTAGCCCAATAGGCCATTTGAATAGATTTTGAGATAGGTATGTCCGATTATCACATAAGGTAGTTACTGGATATTTAAAACAGTCTGTTAGAAAGTTTTACCAAAGTATTCTCTAGGCATTTTCAGCATAAACAGATTATGCAAATGCATTCATTTAACATCGCCTTCCTTTTTTTTAAACTCAATTAGCAAGAAAAGCAAGTAGTAAGTAAACTGAAGGCAAGCATCTGTTCATGACTACAATATTAGCATGTCGGAGATGGAATCGGGCCACATCTAGGATTGTTTCGGATCAGAGCTGTTCTCAATTTTGAGAAAACTTTATTCTATTTGAGATCAAAGAATGTATATATACATATCATTGATGATACACATTTTTACATTGAATTCCATTTGAAGTATGTTAATAATCTCAATCCAAATGAAGTTTTGCATATTAATTTCATTATTCACAAAACAAGTTTCCACGTAATTTCTTTACAAAATGTTATTAAATTGTAGTAGAATAATTCAAATCTAAAAATGCGATTTGCTTTAGTATCAATAAATATAAAATGCAATCAGAAATATTATATTGCATATACTTACATATCAAAAAATTTAATATCAAAGATAAAAAACACCAAGAAGAATGTGGCACACTTATTCAGTGTAAGAACTAACTAAAAGTAATATGCTATGATGCAAATAAATTTGGGATGCTCTTTTATAAAAAAACTAAGGAAAAATCCACTACAAGCAAATCACAATCACAAAATCAATTTAATATTCAGAAGGTTTGTGATTTATATATTCACTAATACAATAAAATAGTATTAATTTCTTTACTTTCATTGTATGAAATGAAATATTTTAATCCACTCTAGTTTTCGATTTCAATGAAAAGTACAGTCGAACTTAATACTTACAAATTAAATATATTTTGACAAAATATAATTTGTCCTGATCTTAGTAACTTCGATTAAAATTTTTTGAATTTTTTATAATAAGTTATTTTATATATATATATATATATATATA